>JAPZDZ010000024.1:16510902-16533053 GCA_029783805.1 Acanthurus tennentii
CACACACACAAACACAGAGGAGCATTCAAAGAAAGCCATGTTTATAATAGGCTTGGCTTTAGAGTGTGTTTTCCCTGTTCTTTTGTGAAGAACAGAATGAATAACCTCAGACTTTTCCATGAATTCCACATCCAAGACACAGGCTAGATCAGGTCTTTAAACCAGAGCATGCATGTACTGAATAAAAGAGTTTTAAAGGAAGTTTGGGGCTTTTGCTTCTCTGGAATGCCTGATGAAAACTGTATTAACTCTGGCTTGCATGAAGATGACAACATGTCCTTATTTCTGCCTCATCAAATACCAATTTACAAGTTATTCTTTAGCATCTGTAAAGCTTTCCTGCTAGAAAGTCTTCCCAACACAAGGTTAGAGTTTTGATGCAACTGCAGGTGTGCAGCTTGCGGTTTGGTGAGGTTTAGGTGACAAAACCACTTGGTTAGGTTTAGGTAAAGAAAACTTCTTTGTTTGGCGAGTTGGTTCAAAGTCCTGCACGTCTAACACTTTATCAAACAGCTAACCTTGTGTGTCTGTTCAAGTTGTTCGAGGTACAACAGAGTTTTGGTATTTGACGGCCTTGTAATGAAGCCTGGCTGATTGAGAATGTGACATTGATGTGTAATATGAACTTTATGCCCGCAGCAAGTCTGTCTCTTTCACGCTGCTTCTCACAGACGCAGCTGCCTGCGAGGCCGCCGGCAGTTTAACAACATCTGGTTGTCTGTCCTTGGCAGGTTAGCACGATACTGCACACACAAAAAAAGCTCCATCATTTCAGATCTGACACTCCACAGAAAAGGTAATACTGAAGAATCTTAAACTAAAGACACACAGAAAGAATCCTCATTTGAGGAGCGTGTGTGTGTGTGTGTGTGTGTCGCCTTGACTTGATCTGCCGGGATTTGCAAGGACAGAAGTCAGGCGTGATGTCTAGGTAGAGCGAGACGCTCCGACAGCACTCTGACAGCTCTCCAGCAGCTCCTTGTCATCCCGCTGTATAATCAGAGCCTCACTGTGCCCAATTAACCCTGTTAATCATTGTTATGGCTAACGAATGCACAAACATTACACACACCTAGCACCAGCCTGAGGGTATCAGCCTGTCAGTACCAGCTGTCAATGCTGTAACCTGACTGGAGAGGGGTGCCCATGCGTGAAAGGAGTCCATTGTCATGTGCGAGCACATGTGTGTCTGCGGATTAACTGTGTATAAGAGTACAAGTTGATAAGAACTCTCATAAGCTGGCATGAAATGACAACTATTGACCGCCGTGGCTGACTGACGAGATGAATTTTAGTGCCCCAGTTTCATCACTGGGCAGGAGCGAAAGCCTGAACCTCCTGGGAAGCTCCGGCGAGACCAGGAATGATGACCACAGACTGTAATCCATCACTTTACTGTTCATGCATTAGAGTTGTGTCCACAGCAGAGCAGTCCAATAGACCATTAGCCCTGTAATTAGCCAGGCACTAGCACAGAGAAGTAAGCAGCATACAGAAACACTATCTCAGCCACAATTAGCCAGTAAACTTTAATTAGCGTCGTGATTAAAGACAGAGAGGCAGAAAATCCTTCAGCAAATTCTTCAACCTCCCACTCGCTACCTACTCTGACAGGAGCGTCAAAGTCGAGCTGCGTCTGCGTTTTTCTAAACAAATATGTGTGCAGGCCTGTGGCCTATCTGGGCTTAAACTAACGCAGCTCAGCACTTGGTTACAGTGAGGAGGAGGAGGAGGACACAGCAGCTGAGGAAACAGCAGTAAGGAGGCAGAGAGGGCTGTGTAGTAGAAGAAGAAGAGTGTGAGTATTGTTCACACTATCGCTAACTCTGCTGTTTGAACCTCAAAATGTGATCATTCTGAGACACCTGTGCACCACTCTGGCTATCTATGCATGTACTGTAGACATACCTCTGTTAGGTCCGTTATTTGTGTATGAGCAAGTAAAATCCATAACACATGGATCTGTTTATAGTACACTGGGTCTATGCATTATGCAGTGTGTTATCTGATGTTTCTCAGCATGTGCAGTTGTGCAAGTCCTAAATTTTGGGCCCCATACAGACATTTCATGCAGCCCCTTAAAACCATGCAAATGTGACAATTATTATTTGGATTTTACATGCAGGCAGAATTGGTCACTCATGTACAGTTGGAAAAAGGAGGAAGACAGGACAGTAGCTGAATGATAGCTCTCACTCCTGAAGAACTTTGGTTTAGTTTCAGTCTTCTTCTATTAGTTTATCAAAGTGAAGTGAAACCAACACTGATCTCTGTGCAAACAGACCTATCAAAAACTCAAATCCCTCTTGAGAAACTACCTCCCTGCATGTTTTGCAACAGAAAGCAGGCTCACTCACACACACAGTAATCCATTATTCAGGGTATCTGTGGACTAAGCAATGCAAGTACCACGATTTTCTAAGGACCATTGACAGAAGTGTAACTGAAGATGCAGAGGACTGTTGTCAGAGCTGCCGAGCTGTCTCTTGTATCCACTCAATATCTTCATCATCAGTCAGTCTGCTGTAGGTCTGCTAGACGTGATTTGAACGTGTTAAGGAGAAAAAATCAGCTAAGACTCTACTTAAAAGAGAAGAGATTACAAAAAAACAGAGTTGAAAAAAGCAAATTCTACTAAACAAAGTCTTCTAGGTCCACACAAAAGAAGAAGCCAGTGACACAGCCCTGTCTGCCATCACCACTGCAGGTGCAATGATTCATGGGAGAATTCATCTAGGGATGAGCTGGCTGGTAATAAATCACCTCTACCGCAAGACATCTGCACGCGCCACAACCCAGTCGGCTCCTTTTCGGTGTGTTTGCTGAAGTTTATAATTGCCTGTGTGCACATGGAAGGGGCGTGGCTGTGCATGTGTTGGATTTTGTGTGTGTGTGTGTGTGTGTAAAAGTTGTAGATCATTATTTAAATCTCTACCACAGGATCCCTTCTGTTGATTTTAGTAAGGCTTAGCCCTGCGATTTGTGACGGAAGAGTGAGGCATATTTAAAACATGAACAGGCAGAACGCTGTTTCCTGCACCCCTTCCCTCTCTGCCACTCACCCACTTTGGACTTGTCTGTCATGCTTCACGGCGAGAATTTGCCATTAGAGCGGCACTTGGTTAAAACTAAAGCTCGCACTGTTTTTATCCTGCAAAGCCTCCCCTCTGTCTCTCTGCACTGCGGACTGTCCCTCAGCAGTGAGCTCGTCTTTAAAGCAACATATTTATCTCTGCATCAATGACATCACCAGCGAACGGAGGGGCACACAGAGAAAGAGGGAGAGAGTGAGTGGATAGGAGGAGGAAATAAAAAAAAAAAGATATGTAGTTTCCAGTCTGCTGTCTGTCTGGGAGAGGTTACCTCCCCTGAGGAGAAGATAGGAGACAGTTTAAAGACATAGGGGGCAAAAGACGTGCTGCTGTTCTTGTGTACGAATTAGTTTAACCTCCTTGTATTATGTTCGTCCACTGAAACCCCCCTTATACTGTTAAATGGGGCTGTTAAAGGTGTCTCCACCCTGGACCAATAGCCCCTTACTGCCTGGAGGGGACTGAAAACAGAGGGAAACTGCAGGTGGTTAAACCAGGAGGAGAAAACAAGGTGGGTAGAATATCAAGCTGTGGAGCCCTGAGGAAGGCTCCTCTCACACGGACAAGCTGACCTTTTTAGTTTTTAGTTCCACAGGAGTGGCTTTGGTATTACTCAGACAGCTTTCCTTTACTCCATTTGTGTCTCTCTGTGTTTTTTTTCCTTTGTTGCATGTGTCTCATCATCTTTCATTTCACTCTCTCTTCTCTCTGCCTGCTCTCTCACTTTCCACCCATTCAATGTCCCTTTTGTTCCCATAGCAGTGGCAAAGAGTCTCAGTTAAAGGCACAAACACACAGAGCTAAATAGTCTTCCTGAAGTTCCTACATAATGGGCCAATGGATTACCAAACACTAAAACTTAATATCCAGCCTTTTATATCAGGGGCTTATGCTGAAATGAGTTTCCAAAATGATAAAAGGCCAAAGCACAAAACGTTTCAGACAATAACAAATGGTGACCAGCTTCAGCACATAAAGGTACATGTGCTTCGAATTACCATAGAGCAAGATGGAGAGTTGTCTTATTCTCCGCGTGGCAAAGAATCTCAGCTCAAAAGTCCACTTACTGATGCTTCTTCACTTTCAACAGCTATATGTGATCGGTTAATATCACATACCGCATCATGGCTCCACAATATCTTTGGGTTTAGGTTCAGTTGGAGGTGCATTGTTGAAAGTTTAATAGAAGCCTCTCCTGCACCCATAGTGAGGGTGTATGAACAAAGCAGGAGCGAAGCAGCTTCCACCTTTGCACCTGGGTCCATTTCATTCATTTATGCTGTGCTATTGACCGCCATTGGCTGGTCAGAGCCAGAGGCTCTCTGCACTTGTTACACCTGTCTGATGGAGCTCTTTTCCACCCTCTAACTCTAGCATGAACAAGGACTGTGGAATATTGAAATTAGACTCTGCAAATTGGAAAGAAAAAACAAAGAATGGAACAACGGCCTTCAGTCAAATAAGGCACATACAGAGCAAGTATGGGGATGTGCGGCTTAATGAAATAGGACTTGTAAAATAAAGGAGCCACAGAGGGGAGAGTGGACATGGAAGTGAGGTGTGAAATTAAGAGATTCAGTCCGACTTGGTACAAGCTGAAGCAGTTATGGCCCCTTGTTCTCCATCATTGCTCTTCTCTTTTCTCATACTTTCATCCTGTAGTCTTACAACCTGCGGTCAGGGGCTTATTAGACAACTCTCCATCTCTAGAAACAGCCTAACCCTCCTCTGTTGTCCATATTTTCCTTACCATATCAGTTCTTCCTTCCACTTTCTCTGCTCTTGCCACTTGTCCATTGAGCCAAATCCAGTTATTCACAGCTTGGGTCTTATCAGCCTGACTGTTTATCTGTTTGCATTTTGCTGTCTTATCTGCTGAGGTGTTGTCCATCTGTCCCAATCGACAAAACACTGACTCCCTGTTTATTTTACACCATTATTTACCCGGGGAAAGTTTGCTGAGCACTTATCTCCTTCTCCAGCATTGCACATCGCATCCTTGAACATATATTTACACACAAGGCAACCACAACTGTCCACTGTTGACTGATGAGCAGATCCACTACGAGTTTTAGGTATTTTTGATCTCTAGTGGTTTTGTGGAGTGACGATTTGAGCGATCTCAGTTTTAGTTTGTATTTCATGCTTTACTCATGTGCAAGAGGACATTTAAGCAAATAGGTAGCACAAAACACTCTCTTACTGACTGCTGAGGAAGTTTTAGAAAAAATGCAAGAACAGAGAAGATAAAGTGCCCACTGTGCAGATGGATGAGACAAGCTTTTCTTTATGACAACCCCTTGACTTCCTGTCATTTTACTGATCAATAGTTGGTAAAAGTAAGATGATCAGTAATTTACCGGCTGATTAAAAATTAAGTTTAGCAATATTCTACAATGTTGTTATTGTTGAATAAAAAAGAGGGGGTCATAATTATACTTTAATTTGGGTTTAAGTCAGTTAATTTTCTTAAATAACAGAACATCTACTAAGTATGTACAGGACCAAAATAAAAGTGCTAATGTTAGGCATGCTTACTCAGCAAATCATCCAGTGTTACAGTGTTGCTCGCTAATGTGTTTTTAATAGTTTTTTTGGCAACAATAGAGGTACATGGCACAGCTGTATAAAGTTTTGTGTAAAATAAAACTGTTAACGAGCTCTGTTCACTGTCAGTTTTGGTCTTTTCATGGGATTATTGATGACAACTAAAAATATGGAAGTATGTTTAAGAATGTTTAAACGTGAACTTAAACATGCAAATTTGAACAGGCGAAACAAAAAAAAATCTGCTATGTAAATGATTCATGAGGAAGAAAATGCATTCAATATATTTGTTAGATCTCCAAGACATACACAGTGTGTTTTGGCAAGACACACTAAATCAACACAACTGTGTTTGTTTACAAGACAACACCACAGGGTTCCTCTAAGTTCCTTGCCGATAGGTCCCTTATAGGAGGTTTGCTGTGGAAGGAAGTGATTGATCCACAAGGAAATGAAAATGGCTACATACCCACCTATCTAGTTTTTAGTCCTCTGTCCTGTTTACGGAAGATGTTTGTTAAGTGTCTAACTGTTCAAAAATATACTGACTCTTCAGTTCCATGCAGCTCACTATGGCGGCCATGTTTAAATCACAAAGCACAGCCCCCCCTCCCAAGTACATTGCATTGCACACCTCTAACAGGCACTTCCAGTGTAAACGCGAGGGGCTTGTGGTTGCTTAAATAAAAAAAGACATCTGCAGGACACTATCCATTCAGTCTCCATTACCCCACTGATAGGCTTCCTCAGTCCCACACTAGCCATCATCATCAGTCAGTAGCCAGCCTAAGCACCCATACAGACCCAGTCTTCTGTCTCCTAGCCAATTAAAGAAGCTGTTACGAGTCCAGCTACAGCTCTGATGGGACATATGACAAATAATCAGACATGCTCAGTCCAAAATGAGCCTGGGCCTAATTGGTGGGCATTAAGCACACTGAGAGGAACTCGGACCAGCTGGAATGGTTAAGAGGCTGTAACAGTGGGAGTGTGTGGCAATAAGATTGGACAGGGGTGCGATGGCAAGCATTTAGAACTAACTAAACCAGCATATTGCTCTCTATTCCGCTGTACCGTCACTTTTTTACCCGTGTTCAGCGTGCTCCTCCCTCCTCATTCCATATAGCCGTATATCCATGAGGTGAGATGTTGAACCACGGAGAAGTGAGCCCGACTTAAGAGAGCGAACTGGTAAAATAAGGAACACCAAAGGGAGGAGCTGAGAAATTCAGAGCATGAGGGATTGAACAGACTGCAACATTTCATCATCAAAACTCCAACAAGCAGCTATTCAGAAAAAAAAAAAAGAAAAAAAAAAGAAGCCCTGAACCGTGTCGATTTGTTTCGGAGGGTGAAAAGCCGGCGGTGAGATCAAACAGGCCTTTGATATTTCTGTCATGTATAAAGGGAACCATACTCTTGGGAGGATATGCTGGTGAACAAGCGCTTCTTATATTCACTGTTTATCTTCTGCTAGCTGCCAATGTATACACACACCACCATGGAATCAGTCCCAAAATACTCTGTGCAGGCTTCTCTTCCTCATTGCATATGGATACAAAGCCCTTGTGCTTTGGTTGTATTGTGTCTGTCAGACGAATTACAGCATCCTACTTCTTTGACAAGGCTTCCCTGGCTGTCAAAAACCCTAAAAGGCAGCAACCAGTGGTTCAATGCAACTCCACTCAAACCACTTCTGTGTCCAACTCCTTCCTTTCCTGACTCCGTGTTGGATCACTGGCCAGCCTGATGTTTCATGCGGAGCAAAAGGCCTTAAGAGGCGAGCTTCTGATGAAGCAGTATGGCTGCAGAGTTAATGTGATACACTGCAGTATACGGTATTAAGTGGGATGACGCTGAGAGGGACGGAGGAGTTAAGGAGACAAAGCCTGGTGCCATCACATCACTTGCTATGAAAATAATTAGCGCTGCTGTGATACTGATGGGTCTTATCTCATGTTTAGTGCCTCCTGCCATCTCGCCTTCTTGCGTAGTTTTAACACCAGTGAAAAAAGCAGTTGAAATAAACCTGAGAGTACTCTCATCCTGCTGTCTCTCAACCTTGGGAATCAATTCACCAGTGGAGAAAAAAAAAAAGAAGACTCGGGCTAAAAGTGTGCTAAGATAAATCAAATTACCTAGCTGAGAAATCATTATTCATAAGCCACCAAAGCTGTCTGCCTTTTAGATTCATTCTGTTTTGTGGTTCAATAAGGCCAATAACTTACTGCATGAACTCTGCTCTAATTGTGTTACTGTGTGGGTGTGTTCACTCCTGCAGTCCAGCCTTTGATATATGCACTTTTCCTAAGCATGATGACTCTCCTATATATATATGAATGAACACACACTGCACACACACTGCACATACACTGCACATACACTGCACATACACTGCACATACACTGCCTCAGATGGTTGTAGTAGTAAAGCTCATGTATAAATAGCAACTCCTAAATGCTTGTATCAACACTTGGTTACCCTATTGTACAAAGTACAGTCTGAAATAGTGCTACAACCCTGCTATACACAGTATGTGTGTGTGTGTGTATGTGAGCGTGTGTTTGTGTGTGTGTGCACTGAAATGTATCTGTATGTGTGTGTGTGTGTGTGTGAGGGTATGACTCTGTTCTGACTTCATGGAGGATTAATTGATTGCTGCTGTGCCGTCATCCCGATTTCATTTCCTTTGGAAAGAGACGTGCATCCTAGCAACAATCTCACTGTCTCCACACACACACGTACACACACACACACACACACATATCGCAGTGTTGCTCGATGTGAGCACCTTTCTCTCTCTCTCACTCTCTCTATCTGTCTCTCTGACACACACACACACACACACAAAACACACCCTCCCATTATTCAGCCAGTACCGATCAACACAGTGAGGAAACTTAAATCAACTGCATCATCGCTGATCAAATCCAGAAACATTAGAATGCATTTTGAAATTTCAGGAAAATGACAGAATGTTTCAAATATCTCGCTAACAGCCGATGATCTGGATTTACGCATGTGCAGCCTGATGGATTTACGGGAGCAGCTTGGAGATGAAAGAAAAAAAATTGGTCGGAATGAGTCATCAACAAAGAGCTTTGTCATGGTTGAGCTTCCTGCACACCTGGGAAGACTTTAAAATGATGCAAGGCAAGGAAATGTTTGATGCTCTGATTAACAAAAAGAAAAACAAAGCAAAAAAAAAAACATGGCTGGTGTGCGTTGGTGATGTTTGTAATATTCTGTCGACACAAATGTTCTGTATTTATTTGTGTATGTAAAGAGGAAGCGCTTCTGCTTCATTGGAGGAAGAGGAAGAAGGCGATGAAGTGAGCGATCTGTGCTTGTGCCTGCAGAGCACCTGAGGCGAACGGCCCTCTGTGGATATCTTTATGTGCACTGTATGTGTGTGAGCATGTGACGGACAAAGGGCACGGAGGAGCTGCGTCTCTTGTGATCTGAGGCCTGATTACATCGCCGAACCACTTGGCTTGTGCTGAAAGTGCCTGCTATAAATCCACAAATTCGTGTTCTCTCCGGGCAAGCTCATTTTATTCCGATAAAGGATGCGTCCTTCGTTCCATATAGCAACGGAACAGCTGGAGCTTCCGCAACTTGACAAAAAGCAGGTTCAAGTCCCTCAGACACAGCGGTGCTGCAGTTGCCCTGATCCACTGCTTATCAAGGGAAACTGGACCAGTGGGAGACATTCAGGGTCTTAACTGAGTGCCTCCCTCCCGCCTGCACAGATCTGTTTTTAGAGAGCTTAATTGGAAGAGGGAGAATGATGTCCGAGGAAGGTACTCCGTGGTGAAACATAATGATCCTGGCCCTCCCCATTTTCTTCACAACCTTTTCCTCACTGTGCATTACTTTGTTAGCTTCATACTCCTTTATTTCATTCATTTTTGTCGCGGTGATGACCCACGTCCATCTTTGTCCTTAACATACATTATTTTCTTAATCTTTATCTTTCTGTGTACAAGAGACAACCTTGGTAAAAGAAATACTTAATTATAATGGACCCCTGCTAAAGAAGGAGAAGTTCCAGCCCCTCCAAAATCACTTCACACCGGCTGGCAGTGCGACACAGCTGGACAGATGTCTTCCAGCACAGAAATAGACCGAAGCTTTAAAAGTAAAAAGAAGAAAAAAGGGACCAGAGGAATACACTGCGGAGCTTATTATTTGAAAGTCAGACGTGTAGTGTTTTTTACATAATTGCTTGAGGCAGAGAGCCAAAAACATTGCAGCTGGATATGGAATATATTGGTGCCTGAAGTTTTGCCAAATTACCATATTATTTACATCAGTCTAATGGCTCCTCTCCGTGCAGTGGCGTAAATTATTCCTCCCAAACTGCAGAACGCCTTCCACCACGGCCCTTCAGCAGCTATGACAGAGTAAATGAATGGATATGGGGACATTCAAAATGGAAATTAATAAAAAGGAGTAATTACCTGTGGATTATCTCTTTGTAGTAATTAAACAGCACTGGCATATGCCTGACACTGATATGCCTGCAGAGCTTTATGAATTGTGCTGATGTCAGATCAGCCCGCAGCTATTGTTCTGCTTTGTGCTATCTCTGATACGGGTAGGATGACACACCGAGGTGGCGGCGAATAGACTGAAGGGGATTTACAGATTTCTGTTGTCAGATGAGGTAATCTAGAACAGGTGACGGATAAAATGTAGCGAATGGGAACCTGTTTTCCCAAATGATCTTATAGGAAAAGTTTAACGTTTTTGGAGGTATGCTCGTTCTCTTTCTTTCCAAGAGTCAGATGAGAAGTTTGACGTCACTCTCCTGTCCGTCCTTTAAAAATGAAGCTGGAGCCAGCAGATGGTTGGCAAAGCTTATGGAGGAAAAGCTGCTGCATAACTGTCCAAAGATAATAAAAGCTTTAATCTCTGAACTGTACAAAAAACCGATGTGTCAAAAAATGACAAGACTATGTCTTTCCCAAGCCAGGCTGACTGGTCCCTCCTGCTTCCAGGGCTAAAAATAAGTATCCTAGCTGAAACTACACATCTGCTAAAGACAGAAGTAGTGAGAATATTTAGGATCATAGTTCCTTAAGATTGTCTTTAAATATCGAGCAAGTCCCTCAAGGCCGATTCTTTATTTCGCAGAAAATGTGTCAGAAGAGGAAAATTCTGAGAATGAAAACAAAGTCTAAAAAAAAGAGATTTCACTCAATTTGGAAAAACAAGTTCATGCTGTACAATTTAAATGACCCGTTTTTTTTAATTAAACTGTTACATCAGTAAAATGTCAGGTTTAAAACCAGACACATTTTCAATAAGGTTCAATGCTGCTGGTTCCTTAAGCTGCTTTATTGCCACCTTTCCAGAAGATGTACAGCCGACCTTTTCTCTCTCTGATCATCTTTGTGTAATTACGCCCACAGCTCATTAAATACTGTGCCATACAGTCATGGAACATGAGCTGAGTGGTATAGGCAAACCTGGCATTAATGACACTGGGCGGCACCAGTCAGACTGGAAAACTGAAATAATTTCATATCTACTCAGTTTTGATATCCGTCGCCTATGCTGTTACACTGAGAGCAGATATGGATACATTCCATTTGTTTTAATGAAGATCGAAATAAGATTCTGCACTCATTGCCCTTCAAGCCGCTGGGAACAGGCACGTATAGTCACGCACGCTCAAACAAACAGAGAAAGTGAGTGAGAAGGACAGACAGAGCGGGACGTGTCTCCACGGCTCCCAGAGCGGATGTCCATCAGGCTAAATGAGAGATGAGAGGTTCAGCTTGGCGTGATTTGGGGATGATCTTAATGACTGAAACCTGACTGACGGACGGGCCAACCCCATTCAAACATGTTGACGAGCGCAGGAAGACACACACACACACATGCACAAAAATACATGCATATGTATACAAACACTCCTCCAAAGAAAGGAGGGAAAAAATCTATGGCTATTGGCAGCTGTCGCTTTCAATCAGAGTATTTTACTTCGCGTCTTGGGGATTGTTCATCAGAGACATGAAGCAAGGACACATATAGGTGAAAGCTTCAATAACAGCCCCCGTTTCTCCTCCGCAACAAAGGAAGAAAGAAAAAGACAGAGAGAGCAGACCAAAGGGCTACTTCTTTCGCTTGATTACAGCCACACACTCTCACACGGGAGAAATCCCTTTAGAAGGTATTTATAGTGCTGGCTCAATGATTAATGGCTGCATATCAGGCAGGTGTATGCAGGCAGCAGAGCGTGTCCATAGCTGTCCCAGTGTTCACACTACACAGGCATCACAAAGCATGTACACATATAAACACGCTAGCAAACACGGATCTGTACATGTTTGTTTCTCTGACAGCAGGACTGAAACAGGAAGGGCTGATCTACCTGTGCTTTAGCTAATGGACTGGAAGGGTCCCTGCTGGGTGCTGTTCAGTCTGATTTCACCCCAGTGCAACAGTCAGCCGGGGACCGACGATGAAGGATTACTCACATCCTCACACAAACATTACTGAGACCGCAGCAACGTTGATGTCTGGGCTGGAGGGCATGTCAGTGCCCTGCTACCGGCTGAGCTCAGGGTGTGTTTCTATAACACACTTCAACATGTTATGATGTTACAATATGGATGCACACACACACACACACACACACAGACACAAATCTGTGTGTAAATGAGGCATCTCGTTCCTTACTTCCTGACATTTTAGAATCTTACTGATTAATACAATAAATGAATAAATAATTAAATTAATAAATAAATGTGGCCAAATCATATTAAAGAGATCTTCATGTGTGTTTGTGTATAATGTGTCTGTGTTCTCTGTGTAGATAAACCTGTGCTGTACATATATGCATGTGTGTGTGTGTGTGTGTGTGTGTGCATACATATGTCGCTGAGCCAGTTTGTGTGTGTGTCTTTAACTTTGAGTATGCGTGTGTGCAGCCCACTCTCTGACTCAATTATTTTTCTGCCTGCAGCAATAAGGATTAGAACTTTTTCAGCACTGTAGAAAAAAAAAAAAAAACTCAATTCATTTGCTGGAAATATGACAATAAAAATGAAATTGGTTTTCTTTGGCTGAGGAGATAGAAAAATCTGAAAATAATTTTCCGCCCCTAGATGACATTTTTCGGTTTAGAAAAGCTTTTTAGTTCTTATTTTCCAGGGAATATCACTTCACATAAAGGGGCTGGGAGATTAAAGCGAGGGCTGTGCCTACAGTATATGATTGTCAACAAGGCTAGAGTACTGAGGGCAGAGGACCTTCCAACAAAGCTGGTCAACATGACACACTCGAACTGATGCTCGGTGAAGGCTGAGAACAGCTATGACGTCGTTTCGACAGCGCGGTCCACTTCAGTGCATTTGACACGGCAGCTGTTCGGCGGTGACACCTCGACTGAGCGCCGCTGAGGTGAAGGCCAGAGATGACGGTCGTGGTTTTACTGTTTGATGGACTTAAAAGACCTACTCTAAATTCCTTATTTCTTCTCTGAATTACACAAAAACGATACAAGTGAAATATGATTGGAGTCACAAATGCCACTGGAATAGGGAATGACTACCTTAGGGCCCCTGCTGAGCGCGTAAATGGCTTATAGTGGTCCGACTGGGTGCGTACCAGAGCCTGGAAATGACTGGAGCTTTTGTATATGCACATCACAGACAAGACAGCACAAGGTTTTTGGTTTTGAAAGCTTTCGCTTGAAGATGCATTGTGTATGTGTGTGTGTGTGTGTGTCCTTGTATGCAAATTCAAAGCAATGTCTCACAATAATAACACCACAGGCAAGAGACTGAGGCTTTGATTTTTAAGTACTTAGTGAATGATGTATAATTGTGCATGAGTGTGCAAACTCAAACAATTGATCCGTCAAACAGGGTATTTGTCTGCATTGTTTACATTTTATGTGAAAGACTGGAACAGACATTCTTTTACCTATTGATCTACTTAGCTCAAATTTCTTCTGCTCCCCTCTGGATATACATTCAGCCGTAATTGGCGGCATTTCATCATCCATCTCTAATATTTTTCTCTGCAAAACAAACTCATTCCATTTACTGTATGATCGATTTCCAAGTTCTGTTTGTACATTTGTCTCTGCATTTACATTAATGTGTTGTCATCGTCAGACTGATAGAGGAGTGGAGGTCCTTTACTTTGGCAAATAACGCAAGCGAAGTTGTGATTTCCAGTGTCCCTCTGAAAACTGAGTACTCAGCTAAATGAGACCATGTGCTGATTCACTAATAGTTTAACTCAGAGAGCTCTGCATCGCCTCTCTAACACCTCATCACATGAAATATCAGCAAACTAAAAGGCTATTTAGATAATTGAGGCATCCTCCTCTTGCCAAAGCACAGTGACTATGGTGAATTGGATAAGCGGCTCCCTTAAGGTCTGACACTGGAGAGGACGGTGAGCTCATGATTGGAAAGTTACAAATCTCAAAGCAGCAGGGAAAAGCAGGGCAGCAAGGGTGAATGATAGATGCTCCCTGGCGTGTGCGAGTACTTTACATGTGCCCTTGAACAAGGCACTTAATACACCAGCTGGAGAGTAACTAAGTACATTTACTCAAGTACTGCACTAAGATATGGTTTCCATTTCTTGCTAATTTAAAGCTCCATGTTGAAACATTTTAGAGAGAAATATTGAATTTTTTATCCCACTTTATGTGAAAGCTACAGCCACGAAGCTCTTCGTAAATTAAAAATTTTACAGTTAAACCTGTAACTGGCTTAAAAACGATGATGCAATGTCACTGACTGATACTGTAAGTGCTTTTATTTGAGTAACTCAAATCCATTTTGCTGATAAAACCTCAGTTCCTTTACTTAAGTTAGATTTCCAGTGTGCAAACCTTTACTTTTTTTTATTATTAAGAAGTTTGCCGCATTGATGGAAAGGATCCAAGCACTTTTACATCACTGCTCTCTGTGAGATTAACCATTCTGTTATCTGAATTATTTGTCCCTTTTTTTATTAAATAAAAACTTTTGAGTGTTGTGAGTGACCTTATAGAAGTAGAACAATACTTATGACCTTAATCAGAAAATATCTTGTCAAAGAAACAAACCTAACAAAGCATTTGGTGCTGATTTTTGGTTAATGACAGTTTTCAACAGTCAGTGTGACACATTTCAGATACAGAACGGCCATAAAAGCATCGAGGTTCAATAGGTTTCCCTACTCAAGCATTTAATGCCTGAGTGCTTGTGTTTGTATTTAAAGCAGAGCATCGCTGACACAGCATTCATAAGCAAAAGGTCATCTTGATGTATCTGTAATCAAACGTTTCTGGTGTGACTGCATTAAAACTGTGGCAGTCATAAAGTTTTAAAATGCTAAAAACAAATAAAAAGTGCAAACAAGAAGCAGCGGACGAGGCACTCGGCTGTCATCAATACTCCCTGAGGGCAAAACCTCATGCCGGTGTCTCTGTGACATTAAGTCCAGCCACCGTTAAAAGTCATTCTGAAACTGGGAATAGAGAGCAGCACCATCAGGTTAACTGTGGATTATCAGACTTCGCACCTCAAACAGTAAACAGACACAGGCCGAAAGCAAAAAGTTATAACAGTCACAGTTTCTGTTTCTTTGGATGTTGCGCTTTTTACAGCATAATCCATCCAGAAAACGACTGATGCTCCAGAGGGAGAACAAGGTGGTGACTGTGTCTGTCCCTGAGTAATTATCTCCTCTTGCATCGGTGAGGGGGGGGGGCTTCCTTGGGGGATCATCACTTTGCCCACTCTCTTCTGAGTCCGTGCAATTATGCTTCTCTTTTTACAGCACTCAGCCGTTCCACGCACATTAAGGCGGGAGGGCTGAACATATATTTTCTTGGTTTTAAATTGACGACACTAAAAAGATGGAGGAGTGTAGCTCTCTCCAAACAAACACATAGACACTATTACCCCTAACCAGCCAGTTGAGACAAGTTTATGATGAATACAAGCTGCAGTATGGCTCTTATGTCAGCATACTGATGAGAGAAATTGCAAAGTAATAAAAGAGACAGATGGAACTTTATTATATCACAAAGGTGGAAAATAATACGTAAGCAAAACCAGAAAGAAGGTTAGTTAGTTTGTGATGAAGTAAGGGGATAAAATTGCCCCAAAAGTCAGGCAGAACTGGAAAAGAGACAGGCAAAAAGAAAAGAATAGGAAAAGTGCAGGACAGTAAATGAGAGACAGAGCCAGTCTTTACGTCTGGGAGCTGCCTAATAGCCCTTAGCTGCTGATCGGGCTGTTTCTGGGCACAGACACTAAACGTCCTGTTCAGTCGTCCTCAGTCCCGTAATCCTCTTATCCGAGTTGAATTCGGCGCTGTGAAGTCACAAGCCACTGTTTGCTGCGAAGCTGTCTGTGGCAGAGCCTCGATGGCTGTCCGTGTTTTCAGCGCAGGGAACAAAACCCCAAGGAGCAGCCGAGGCGGAAGGGAGGATAGAGGTGGACACGAGATGATGTACTGCGAGTTCAAATGAAAAGAGACGAAAACAAGACGAAACAAAAGATTTCGGACTGAGAGACACAGCTCTGTATTCCCGGGAGATTTACCTCCGTGTATCTCACTGCACTTAAAACCATATTACCTGGAAGAAAGAGAAAGTAATAAATCTTCTCGGTTAGCCCCCCCAAGGTCAACAATGGATGGGTCTGTTAAATCAATGAAGAGGTGATCTGGGGTCAAGGATTCAGTAGCTTGACTCTTCAACTCAACTCGGGAAGTTAAACCTCGGTCTTCTGACATGCTGTATGAAACTGAAGGTCAGATTCGATCAAACGACCCTTCTGATCTTAGTTGGAAGTGCATGCAGAAGAAGACATTGAAAAGAGAAATGTGTATTGGTAATATTCATTAAAAAAGGAACACAATGTCTTCGTAATCAATAAAGCTGCTCTCACTAAAGCCTTCCTTCCTTCCTTCCTTTCCACATGTTTTCCCCCTGAAGGATACCTGCAGCTCTTCAATTTGCTTTGTAAGAAAAGCAAAGCAATGAGCGGTTTCGACTCTGTGTGTTTATGTGAATGTGTGTGTGTGTGTGTCCCACTGTGAGGGAGATGGCTGCCCAGCTGATCAGCTCTACAGGATGCTCCATGCTCTGTTAAAGAGATAACGCTTGCAAGGATTGAGACCTTTGCCTTGCAGCGGGGGCCACCTACACATGCACACACACACACTGGAACGCATATGGATGCCGAATAAAGGGAAAACTGATTGGTTCGGCAGGGGTACAGCTAACCAGGGGCTCTGGAACATGCCAGGGATTATAGATATTTCCTGTTTCAGGGCCTTGAGTGAGCTTTTTTCAGGGGTTTCCAACATAAGCCATGCTGTCTCACACACACAAAAAATGGGCTGTTTCCTTTCTCTGCAGGTGTCTTCTACACTCTGCTACTGCAGGCAAGAGACATAAAGTCACTTTAAATGTCTGATTTTGTAAGTTTCATTCAGTTGAACAGTGCAGCAACAATTTACATTTGAAATGTGCTGCATCCATTATTCCACCAATTTCAACACTCACAAGTTAGCTAGTTATGTTTGAGAGTAAAGAGGGAAACATGTTTTGTAGGCCTCTGATTTATACCAATGTGATCATGAAGAGAAAACGGTAAAGTACAGTGAGGCAAATACTTGCTCCTAAAATATGCAAAAAAAAAAAAAAAAAAATCCTTCTAGGCTGAAATCTAATTACAAACACAAAAGCTATTGTGCCGTTCATGCATTTGCAACCGTGCATGCATGCTCTCGTTAACTCAGTCAAGTAAAAGATGAATCATTTCTCCGGGTGCCCTTTATTATTCCATTTTGAAGCGTGCAATATTGCCATATTTCAGCTTTTTAATAGTTGAACAAACAACACTTATTTCATTCAGATGTCTCCACTGAGGCTGGTTTCATATCTTTTGCCTGCCATCTCATATAACGACGGTGTGACTCCACAGCTAAGCAGTTCATAAACTCTGTAAGAGCCAAATATAGACATTAATCCACCCAGGTCATATTGCAGACACTTGTGTTATTATCTTTCTTGCTCTCTCTCTCCTTTTTATTCAATTAGAATGGGCTCATCTCACTCATCTTGTACTTAATGATGACCAGGCTGAGACAGGAGGGCAGATATAGCACATGAGATACCATGTAATTAAGGCCGTGGTGAGACGGTGGCCAGTGAATCGATGGCTTCAGTATTAAAAACCGACGGGGGTAGCTGTGATTTTCATATTTCAGCAGAGGGGGAAACGTTGAGAATGTTCCTTGAGTGATGGATTGACTCGAACTATGCGATCTGGCAGCTAGTGGTGTCATTGAGACTATTCATTACAGATTCCATAACTCACATTTTCTCTCCACCCTTCGCATTTCTACTATAGCGGCTATGCAGAGTGGTCATGGTTTGAGTGGGGGGGGGACACACAGATTGTGTCGTGACCATTTAATACACTGCACACTGTAGGAACCCATTGACTCCTTGTCTCTCTCCTTGTTATCTTCCTTATCCATGTCTGTTTGTTAGGTGTACATCAGTGTTAATAAAGCATCCAGAGACCTCGCATTACAGTCTCAGATGATGGACTGCACAAAACTAGAGATAAGTACCGTAGCTGGGCACCGAGCGCACATCAGCCTCTACAAAGCACAAAGATGAGCACAAACAGCTATGATCGCAAGCCTTTTGGGATGAGACGTTTCATTCCTCCCCCATGATAAGCCCATTCTCTCTGTTACAAAAAAGAAGACAAAGCTGAAACAGTTCAGATGGAGGACACGCTCTTATCTTGTTTAGTGTAATTAAACATCAGAGCTGATCAAAGGGGGGGGTAGTTAGGCTGCGACCAAGGGGTGAGAGGGCTGGGACGCACAAACATGCACAAAGCACTCCCACATGCCATCGCACGCTCAGAAGTGAGATGATATTAACACCCTGCGACAGAAACAGCTTTAAAATAAAAGCACGAGCGCTCAGTCTTTCCACAGCAAAGTAAACACCTCTACTGATCCTTCTGGCAAAAAGTTTTTCCTACGGCTTTCGGTGATTTGCACCCCCCACAGTGGATGGTGAAGCACAAACGGTCTGCTTCTTGAAATGGGTCCAAACAGACATGCTATGTGTTCTGTCTGAACGGGATAATTAGCAGTGCGCAGATGATCACCGGCTCACTGATATGACAGTTGTTTACGGAAAATCCCTTGCAGGTACTGTTTCAAACTGTTAGGGACACCTGTTTGGATTCTCCGTGTTACAGGTCGATCAGATTGTTGGGGAATCACATGCATGTAAGACAGTAAACACAAATCTTTGAGGTAAGAATATTTAGGTTTATTTTATTACTTCTTACAACAAATCTAAGATTATAATCTATGGTAGATGGTTAAACAAATTCTTTTATTACATATACAAAGGATTGTTTAGAATTCTCATTTAAAGTTGCAACATTTTCACTTTTTTCACATCACACATAGACCTGTCTAACTCCTGAACCACAGTGATGTAGACAGGCTTTCCATCATTACAGAGAGAGAACAGAGTGCTGGACAGAACAAAGTGAGCTTTTGGGTGCAGCAATCTTCCCTAACGAAAACTGAATTAGCTAATCTCAGTGCATAACTGGCATGACACTGGCCGCATCGAGGCCGGCCATATGGAAGCACGCTCCAGTGACTTCTACTTAATAGCACACGCAGGCGTACCAGCGTTCACACGAGCTAACGCCAGCCTGTGTGCGCTTGCAGGGGGACTTGATGAAATATGTGTCTGCTTGGCTTGAAATGATTAAAGAAAACTTTTAATCTCCCTCTCAGCCTGTGTTTGTCTCAAGTCTCACACATACACTCAGTTGCCAGTTTATGAGGCACACCTGGCTCAAACTAGTGCAGTGTGATACAACAGTCATGCAATATGTTGTACCTTCAAAAACTTTCATTGTTCAGATTTTGTGAAAATGTGTTTGAGAGATAATCTATTTAAAATTTTCAAATGAGCTCAATTCAAAAGTTATGAGGCTACAGCACATTTTTCCCCTTATATCACTGAATAACATTTCAAATTAATGTCAAACTTGTTATCAGAATTGTTATAAAAAGTGTTTTATAGAAAAAAAGGCGTAATAGGAAATAGCCAGGCAAAAAGAGGCAAAGTCCTACTGACTTCATTAAGAGGCATTATTGTTTTTTTGACATCTAACTCAGTAAGAGAGGGGAAAGAAAAATAAACTTGAGGAAAGGAGGAGGAATAAGGAGGTATTTTCAAACTGGGGCTGAAGAGGATATGTAAAAACACTAGACACCACTTTGCACGGTGAACTAAGTCATCACAGTGACACGGAGGCTGGCTGACTGGACAGATGCATGTGGCTTCCAAGAGGAAAGTGCTTGTCTGTTTGTCTGGAGTGACAGCTCATCAATGGGAGGCAAAACTTAAAATTGGTTAAGTTGCTGATTTATGAATACACACACTTCTTTTTAGATGGGGAAGATTGAAACATCAAGTTTTAGTCGCATTTTTCATATCGAATTCAACATGTAGGAGGAGGCATTGGGCTACGAGCTTGCTAGCCAAACAATGAGGATTAATCACAAGCCAAGGTTCATGTAGCAATGTAACACTGAATTTCTGCATTTTCCAAATCAACTTTGTGTGCAAAATAAGACATGATGAATATATAAAACTTAATATTTTGATTTAGACATGTGTAGCCACGTCTTGACAGTTTCCAGAGCAAATTTCTGTCACATACTTTACATAGTCGTTAGTCTTTAATCTGTTAAAGTCCCAACAAATGCTAAACATTAGAAGATGATGTTTTATAATGAATGTATATGCATGTGTAACGATATGACATCATATTTAATGGTGGAAATCTAATTAGAAACTGTTACTGGAGTACTCCGACAGAATTGGGGTTTTAACATAAATCAATCATAATGTGAATGCTTTCACTTAAAGCAGGATGTCCCTAATGATGTGTGATATCATCAGATTTCAGTATTTATTTCCCCCTGCAGACACTCCTGCTGCACACTGACACCACCAAACCCCTCGTCCCCCGACTGCAGTAATATATCAAATCAACTCCTGTTCGACAAATTACTGTCTGCTTAGTCATTTGTCATTTAATTACGGCCGTTGACTGAAATATGGTAGCTGTGCCTACTATGACTGCCCCCATTCCTCGAACAAGATGGATTTGTACCGGAAACCCAACGCAGCCGTGTTGAATGAGGATTTTTTGTGCTGCATTATGCATGCAGAGTATTCCTCCGTTCAAAATGGTTCTTGTAAGAGCACAATATTGAATTTGTAAAAGACTCTGAAACATATGCAAATAAGGGATGGCGGCATAGTGTATTAGATATATATTGTGATTGATGTGTTATTTGAATACATTAACTGTGCCATAGAGACTTGGGTCATTTCCATATTCCAGCCTTTATGGCAGGGAGACAGCTGCCTACTGGAGAATGTAAATCATCCAATGAAATATTTAACCACATTGAAGAGCAGAAACAGCTGGTGAGCACGGAGGAAGAGACGATGAATTAATAGCACAAATGTAGGACAGAAAGGAACCTATAGCACCGATGTTCGGCGAGAACTTCATTTCCAGAAGTACAATTAATAAAATAACTAGAACTGGAAAACTTCTCGATTTTCTAAACTAGTTCCCTGCTTGTACCTGCTGAACTTACTACCTCTGCTGGTCCCTGGTGAGACTTGCTTACTACAAAGCAGCTAAAACACCTTCGTCTTAATGGTAAAGTGATTCCCTTTCTCAGCAAAAAACCTGTGTTCTCCCCACAGGAGTGTGAAGCCACTGAAGAGTTGTTGCACAGGATTGAGAGAGTTCTTGGAAAGACTTCTCTTCTGTTCTCTCACATGTGCTGCTCACTCTCTCGTATTCCCTCCCCCACCACCGCACACACATAGCGCGTCGCTTCTTTGTCTCTCTTTCGAGTTTTCTCAGAGTTCGTGAACTCGCTGAGTGACTGATGTAGAGACCGCAGAGCTGTACGTGAGGGGGGGGAAGTGTTGTTATATCAAAGCTGTCACACTCTGTTTGCTCTATGAATCCGGCATGCATCTTTTTTTTTTTTGCCTAGGAAGTTGATGTGACGACGCAGACGTTGTTGTCTGGGACAGTACGTCGGCTGTCACTCGGCGAACAACGGGGGCACACAGTCATCTGTGTTTGAAGCAACATGTACTATATCACTGAGTACACAAACAAACACAACCTGGATGCTAAATAAACCTAAAACAAGGCTGGTTGTTGTTTCAATTCTGACAAATACTCTAAACTCTGTTGAGTCGTAAGTTTTGGAGGCAGACCTAACTTCAGCTAATGCAGACTGATAGAACAACAAAACTTACTGAAACCGTCTCGACCAACTTTATGGTCATTTTGGAGGCTGTTTTTTGGCTAACTGCTGAACTATGCTGCATTTAATTTTGTTCAACCCATTTATTTCAATGAGGGTGGACTGGATAAATCAGGAAGTTGC
>JAPZDZ010000024.1:16566439-16577556 GCA_029783805.1 Acanthurus tennentii
ACTTCCTGATTCTTGTACTGCATAAATGATCGTCTCACATCCCACTGGCTTTTCAACTCATCGCTGTAGTACGACGGTGCACACAGCCTATCATTTGTTTGTGATCTTGATCGCTGTTGATATGATTTGGTTGTGATATCATGGCTGGATAGTTCCCTGGTCTTATTGCTAAAAAATACTGTCACATTATTTTTACTGTTTTTTAATTGTGAGGGGTTTTACTGACTGGGACTCTTGCTGGGTAACATGAGCTCCTCGGTTCACAGATGAGTCGAACGGCCTAATGAGCCGACTGCACATGAAATATCTCCTGTTGCCAAGTCGTATCTAAGGTTCATCCAATTTACCGAAGCAGTGAACATCATTTCCATTACATTATAACTTTATGGGATGGCAATGAATGTTCCAGGTATTAGTCAAACCTTCAGGTGGTACCAGAAAAATGGGTTACAGCTTAAGAATCTCAATGCAAAACGCATTAAATATAAATTAATTGTCTTAGTTATTTTTTCTCTGACAAATGACCATGATATAAGATGGTTAACACCCTTTAAGGTGTCTATAATCAGGGATTAATGAACTCTACAGAAATCTCCATGTCAGGTGCGCGGGAACACATTGAGGCATACAATCACAGCACATCTGAGCACAGCGTTTATTATAAAACGCAGAGGAAGTGAGCAGTTATTCACTTTACATGTGCAGTCAGCAAGCTCCAGGTCAGCCAGTCAGTCTGCCTCTCCGCGGCATACATACATATGGACAAGCAAACTTTATTCTACACAAAGAACTGTCTCTTTGTCGCCAAATTTCTCATCCCTCTTCCTCTCCTTATTCCTCCTCCACTTCCTCTCTCACATGCAGTGAGCAACACTGCAGGGTTTCTCCAGACATTTTGTTTTTCATTGTTTGCCTTTTGGTGAGGTGACACACGACACATTGAGGAGTCTCGCCACCACGGGGGAATACTAATAGAGGAGGACCACAAGCGAGAGAATCAGGGAAACAGAAAGAGACCGAGGCAGAGCAGGAAGACAGGGTGAGACAAAAGGGAAGTGAAAATGAGAGATTGCCATCAAAAGAAATAAAATGAAAGGGAATCTGAGCGAGACAGACAGACCAAAGTGCGACAAAAATCTAAATTAAAGGAAGTATAGAGAGCAGTGGAGCTGCAAGAGAAAAAAGGGTAACGACTGAAGAAAAAGGTCCAGATAGAGGAAGTGAAAATGGACAGGAAGGGAGGAAAGGTGAGTGAGGACGGACAGGAGAGAGAGTGAGGAGAGGAGGAGGACAGGAGAGAGGAGTGGACATAAAAAAGTGTTAAGTCAAACTGAAAGGGCAGAGGAGACGGAGAGGAGGAGGAACAGGGCAGAGAGGGATGAAAGAGTTCTGCTGCCCGAATGAATAATTCAACTGCAAAAGAAAAACAAGGGAATCTGCAGCAGAAAGCCTCCCATCCCGACTTCCTGCCTCTCATGGTGATACAGTTCATATGCATGCACATACAGTGTGATGTACAAACTGATGATGCTCGGTTTGTTTTTAGCACTAAACAGCAGAGGACTTCTTTGAATTTCCACACACTGCCCCCCCCACCCCACCCCGCCCCCTTTGCCTCCAAAAGCTTTTATGCTCGGGTACCACATGTGGCACTCCAGCAGGTCCTAACCTGACTCTCATTTAAATCTCTCAGTCTCACGGCCCCCCGCTGCTTCACACCAGCGGCCCCCTTTTCTCTTGGATCAGTAACTATAGCAACACTCCAAAGCAGACGGCGATAACCGAGCAGCAAAGGGGAGGCACACGGGATGAGGAGGGGAAACTGGAGAGATGGGGGGTCCAAATATTAAGCTGGAGAAAAGTCCAAGAAAAAGGTAAAAAGAGAGAAAAGAGGGAATACCCTATTGAGTTTGGCCAAGTGAGGTCACGTTTGTTTTTTGTTTTTTTAGATGCTGTTTACAGGTTTAATACCATATGATCCTTTAAAAAAAAGGGCAAAAACAACAGATGATAGCTGTGGAGGATTTCACACAGAGACGCCATATTAACCAAAGGCATATTTTTCAAATGAAAGGGCCCCTTTCTTTGGGCATTGCTTCATTTGTTGACCTGTGGCTGAAATGTGGCCAGTAAACACTTACCGCACTTTACTGCTCTGCCAAGCCAAACTGAAACAACACTGATGGCAGTAAGCTGCGAGGGGAGTGGTAGTGAAACGGATTTCTCTGCTGGTTCATTTATTTATCTCGGAATAAGTGTATCAAAACGTGGCACGAATTGAAACCTGAATTTGTTTGAACTCAGGCGTATTGATGTCAGGCGGTCAGCGCTCACTGTAAATATCGAGTTTTGGTAATGTTTGAAAGTGCACCGCCGCCTGATTTGCTGACCCTCTCTTTCTGCCTCCTCATCTCTCCATCCATCTCGCCTGCACCCACCTCATCCCTCGTTCCCGCTGGTTATTTCTTAATATAAATCCTGTGTAATGCTGCCTCATAAACAGGTCGAGTTTCATCCGACCAGAACTCCAACAGTCTCACACTCGTGCACATATACAACATAATTAAAAAGAAGACCGGTCAGATAAATCAGGAGCTGCGATCCTTTTGTCGAAAAACACACTCTGCATAATTGGATTTGCTATGATTGGTTGTATCATGATGTTTTGTCGAGTGAATGTGTGTAAACTGAGAATGTGGGCCCAATAATAACATGAGCACTGGTTTTATGGAGCGTGCCATGTTTTTTTCTCCAAGGGGTGACATTCAATTGATCAGTACTTTCTATAACCTGCTCTGTGGACATTACAGCCACCAAACAGCCTCGTCAATCAGACCGGGGGGGGGGGGCTAAAACAAACCCTGTAAGCATTTACGGTCTCTTCACACATTTTTTTTTCCTTCTCCTCCTCTTCTCCTAGAAGCTGTGACTTTCCCATCATCACTCCTTCCCTGGTGCTGCCTGTCTCATTCTCTCTATCTGAAAGCTAATCTCCTTAAAACAGCAATCTCTTTCTCCCCCCCTCATCCCTCTCTCTTTGTCTCCCCCGTCTCTCTATTTCTTCCCACATATTGCCCTCTGCCCATCACCAGACCTCTCTGTCTTTCCACCTGTCTGCCCGTCCTCCTTCCCTCATTTCTCTTTCTTCACGTCCTCACCCATCATTCTTTCCTTCGCCCCAAACAACTCCGCTCTGGTTTCCCTCCAGCCTCCCCCCCCCCACACCACCACCAGATGGATAGCTGTTTTACTCTTCACATCTCATTGGCCTCATTTCAAGGTGAAGTTCGTATGAAATAGATGATTTTTCTCCTCCTGCAGCTAATTCAGACGCAAACCAGACGAAGCAGACAGCAAATGCCTGCATCTATTCTCTTTGTTGATCTTTTAACAAGTCAGATAGGTTGGGAGGCAGCAGGGCTATGTAAAGGTCAAACAAATTACCACAGTGCCCTCACACACACACACACACACACACACACACACACACACACACACACCACTGACATTTTCATTAGGAGACGAGACAAATTATCAAAAGGAAATTAGAAAGAGGGTAAGAGGTGTTTGCCTTTTTGGTAGACTTAAAATGAATGTGAAGAAGACAGAAAACTGGGAAATAGGACGGGAGAGTTTGGACAGACAGAGTGGGAGGACGGGATGAGAGACGGGAGGAGAGATGAAAGACCAGATGAAGGGAAAGTGTTACACAGTGTGGTGAGGGAAATGGAGACAGGTTGCAGGTTGGGTTGCTGGTGATTGACTGATGTTCAGGGCAAAAGAAGATTAAAGCAGAGCCGAGAGGCCACCTCAGACAACACACAGACAGACAGCTGAGAGGATTGGGAGATAAAACAAAAGCAGGAGAGAAGAAAGAGAGGGAGGGTATGTTAAGTTTAAATATATAAAATAAAATGTACAAAGTTTTTAGGGAGAATATCGACTGAAAAAGAAAATATTACCTGGAATATTACCCTTTTCAGCCCTAAGGAGTGTCTGCATGGCTCTCTTTCTGACGGCTTGGTTGTGAGATTTAAATCCTTATGGCTCAAGTCTGTTTTCATGCATACAACCCCAATAACCTTCATGAAGGAGGTAGGCCAGCCTGTTTGTAGCCTGTGAGGCAAACCCGGGGCATAGAAAACCCATAGAAGAACTTGCTACTCTTAGAGAAAAAGGCATTGCACATGGATGAAGACATCGCTCCCTAGGCTGTTGTTGGTCTTTGATGGTGTTTTTCAAACTGAAATAGACATGAAATCTTCTCCAGAAACTTGGCAAATTCAGTTTTTCCTTTCACAGTAAACCATGAGTTTGAAAGTCATCTCCTCATACGAGCTGGCAGTTGCTAAAACAAATCAGGAGTTTGAAGTGTATAAGCCGCTCCTTGTTACTCTGGTATACATCTGACTAAGCAGATTCTTTTGTTGAGCCATACATTTCAGACACAATTAAGGTGAAAACTTACTTTTGCAGTCTGGTTGTGAGGTATCACGTTTCCTTTGTGTTTATGAAGAACTTTAGCTGTGTTTGAAATATTTGATGTATCCCCCCATTTCTCAAAGCTCAGTAAAGAAAATATCTATCTTTCTTTTATCTGAAGACTGCAAAAGAGCCCCAGTTCAGACCAAATAATATATATTATATAGCTCAGTTCACATCAAGGGTTTCTTCTCACTGGTAAGAGAAAGAGGAAGAGAGACGAGATAAATGGCCCAGGTTTGGGCGGAGAGAATGAAAGGCACGAAACAAGGTGCAAGATAGTGGCAGGGAGGAGGGGGACAGAAATGAAATGGCAAGAAAAAAGGAAGGAGGAAAGACAGACAAAGCGGGCAACACAAAGGAAGGAATTATAGCATGAAAGAAAAGGAGAGGAGTTAAGGTACAAAGAGGCTGGGAGAGAGAGAAGACTATAAGGAAGGAGCATCAACCATAAAGGAGGAAAAAGGCACATTAAGCAGCATAAAGTTAAGGAGGGGACTGAAAATGGAGAAGGATGGACACACGAGTCGGCTGTGAGGAAATGGTTTAGAGAGAAGAGAGGACGGGTGGCCGGGGGGAGGGAGGAAGGGAGGGGAAATGGAAGAAGGGGGAGACAAAAAAAAAGGGGAGATGGAGAGAAAAAGAGGATGTTCAATGGGCCACAACGCATCTCAATCCCAGTGCGACATCTTTCCACTCAAAGAAACTCACAGGTGGAGAGGAAACACACACTCTTACACATGCTCACACACACATGCGTGCACTCGCAGAGCTCCAGAAGAGCCTGTGCCATGTTTACCCGCCTGTCTGCCTGTGCTGCTGCTGCTGCTGAACTGAGAGCTCAGCACTCTGGATAACAACCCACTATGAAACCACACCAGGCAGGAGAGCTCAGTGTGATGTTGAGAATAAGTGAGTGTGGGTGGGTGGGTGTGGGTGTGTGTGTGTGTTTTGAGACAAAACTGAAGCTGGCGCAACTGCACATACATATATTAAATTACCATGTAGTTGCTGTGAATGAATAATAAATGTCTCTGGGTTTTCTAATGTGCATTATAGGGATTATGAGTTCAGTGTGACTGCGGATGTTGAATGGAATCATTTGTTTCAAGGCTAATCTGATGGTGCAAAGTACGAGAAGATGGTAATTTCAGTCAAAGTATTCCTACTCATATTGATTAAGCAGAGTATTACACACAGGGACACATTTAAATGCAAAAAAAATCTGAATGAAAATGGTGAAGCACAATAAAAGATTCAGAGGAAATAAATATTACCGTCTACTTTAGAGGCTCACTTGAGACAGGAGTGTGTTTGGATAGGATGGAAAAACCTGCTTTCCTCCGGAGTGGTCAGGAGCGGGAAGGAATTTATGTGCTACGCTGTACTACATCGGTTTTATGACCTGACATTCATTTTACATGCTGCCTCAATCAGAGCATGCGATCAGTATGTGCTTTTACTCATGCAGCACAAGTCCTGAAAACTTGCTTTTGCAAATAGAAGCCAGATCAGTACACATTAGGTGATACATGTTTAAAACAGAAGCCTCAAAATGATCCCTTTAATATTAAGAAGTGTTGCCTGCAGCGTCGAGTTAAAATAGTTTATGGGGAGAGCTACTCTACTTGTGGAATGTCCAAAATGTATTATGCAGAAGTATTTTTTTTTTACTCCTCTCAAACATGGTTGGGACTAGATGGAAAAGGATTTCTGCAGAAGCTGTAATTGGTGCAAAACATCACATCTTTACAACCTCTCTTCATTATGATTACACACACTTTGCCAACACCACCTGCGATGTGTAAGTGGCTTGCACTCTGCTGTGTCTCAGTAGAGAGCAAAATCTCTGGTACGACTGCTCCAATGTTGAATGTCAATATTGTCATATGCTGTTACAGAGGAGGGCTAAAGCCAATAAAGGCACTTGGAACATCTGCGGCCCTGATTTGGATGAATCCTCAACAGGAATATGAGTTTGGATTGGAGACGTATCTTTGGGTGCGTCAGTGAATGGGGTCTTTATTCTAATGTAGCGGACATGTCTGATTATTCAGTATCTGCTTCATTGTGTTGACGGTGAAGGGCATGCGCGTCTGTGTGTTCATGTTCGCTGTGTGAATGTCATTATTGTCTCCTCTTAGGGAGCAGGCAGGTTACTTGGCTGCCGTGTCTCAGCCTGTGCTCCTTACTGATAAGCTCTGCCGCTTATCTCAATGAATGATTGAGCAGCATGTTTGAGCTGTGTGTGTGTGTGTGTGTGTGTGTGTGTGTGTGTGTGTGTGCATGTGTGTGTGTTCAATCTAGGACACTGTAAATGCACAAGAGCAATTTTGTGACAGCCGATTTGATTTTAATATTTACCATCCAAGTGGGCATGTTTTTATCCTATAGGAAGCAATCTGTGGGGGATGGGTGTGTGTGTGTGTGTGTGTGTATGAAAGAATATGCGTTATTGCTCAATGGAGGCTGGACGTCTTTCAACAAACTGAACTCTACAAGTCACATATAAGTGTGTTTTTTTCCTTAGCAACCTACAATATACTCCACTCTCAAAGATGCTCTAAGTAGTAGTTTTATAACATCGAAACATGTAATGATGAATGGTAAAATAAAATGTGAAAGGAGTGACTCGTAGTATTCAACTCCTACAAGATTATCACCCAAAGCTTGAGTTCCATCTGTTCTGCCAAACCTTTAAGCATCTCTCAGGTCTTTGTTTTGCTTTCGAGGCTGCAGCTTTAATGTTTTCAGTTCACTCTTAATGACCCTCTTCTCTTTTTAATGGTTTATCTTGAGTGGTGAACGTAGTTTTTTTTGCTAAATGGGAGGTGAAAGCCCATAATGTGTGTAAGCATGTGTGCGTCTGCAAAATGGTGCTGATGAGTCTTTGTAACAAACCTACACAAACAATGAATAAAAAGTAAAGTTTTAATACTACTTATTTAGCACTTGTGCTTATTTTCTTTCACTCTTCTACTTTTCTATGTCCATTTTGGGCTACTGTAGAAGTAAATAAATATAAATATGGCTGTGCAATATGATGGACTCCATGGAAGAGGACCTGCTTCCTCTGTAGACATAAAAAAGCTAATTTGAGGTAATGAAAACACGACAGTTCTTATTTTCAGGTGATTATGCACCAATGAAAACATAATTATGAATATTACACTCAATTTGTGCCTTATTCTACAAATAGATGCCCCTAAATCTGACACACTGGACCTTCAAGGTATCATATATCTCACCCGGCACCAGCTGCCAAATGCTTCCCATTTGCGCCCAGCGTATTCCTGAAATCCACTCAGAGTGACAACCATGATATTTGTTGATCTAATGACTCATTCTAGCTAGTTAATTGGAAGGTTTCCCTGCTGCTTATCTGTTTAGGACATACGTATGCGTTAATATGGATGGAAATTGCCTCACACAATTACCACCACAAACAGGATTGTTATCAGTGTAATATGAGTCTATTAGTCATGCAGGTTGATGCTCCAGTTAATGAGATATTGCAGTGATAGGCAGTAAGATAGACTGTATGTAAGTCTATAAATTAGAGGTTGGCTATGGTGTTGCAAGAAAAGCTAACTATCTCCTCAGTTTAAAAAAAATAACTGGCTGTATTGCTAAATCTTATATATATATATATATATTGCTCTCTCCATTCTTTGTCCAATCTTTCTGCCATTCTCACCGTGAAGCAGACTGCCACACAAACACAGAGAAAGGGGTTGGTGGCATCTCTAATCCTGTAAAAGCAGCAGCAGGAGGGAGAAAGCCTTGTGACGGGAGTGTTGGACGGAGAAAGCTTGCCTACAGCGATGTCTCAGCTTTTGGATACAATCCGCTGGTAAAAAATCATGCGGATACACACGCTCTGTGCTCACATATGCCGGAAACCAGACACACACACACACACACACACGCACACACACTTACACCACAGCGGTTTCAGTATTCTCTGTCTGCTGTCCCACCTGGATGCTCAGGCAGCCTGAGGAGCATGGAAAAGAAAGGCAGTGAGCAGTGAAAAGCATTTCACCTCACTGTGGGAGCGGGTGACAGGGCTCGGCTGGCACACACGGGGGCCCTGTCAGGTATTCGTGCACATGCACACACACACACACACACACACACACACACACACACACACACACACATGCTCCCACACAGAGCAAACAGAAGGATCTGTCTAAACCGGCACTGCAGTGCAATTACTTGTTGAGAAAAGTTCAATAATACTTCAAGAAAGAGTGTAATAAACCTGTCTCAGGGGTGTGAGGTAAATGGCAGTGAGCTGCTAATCATGCATGAGATTATGTACAAATTGAAATGAAGCAAAATGAGGAGTAAACACAGGGCATGTGAGCTTGTTGTGGGTTGAACTGCTAACAGGTGTTTTATGGCAGTTCACTTCCAACAGGCCTCTGAACTGTGACTTCCTGTGTAACACAGGTCTTTAAATTTAATCTAAATGTGCTTGCTCATGTAAGCATCAGCTCTGCTCGTCTTTTCTTTCATCCTTAAATCTGTGAACGACTCAGTGAGGAGTACTGCAAAGTGTGGATATCTCTTTTGAAGTGTGCAGCTCCAGAACGCAAGCTGTGCTGTGTGACGATTTCAAGTCCGCTGATGGCCGAGTGGCAAAGTCACTTGGAATTTAAAGTGAAGAAGTTGTTGTTAGATTTTTTCCCCTCTTTTACAACATATATCATACATATAGTGGGACTGTACTACTGAAAAACAAATCCGTTTCACCATCAGTCACTGGGAAAGCTGTCAGCCTAAAGTCACATCACAGCATGTGTGGATCAGAGAGTCACACACACACACACAGCCCACATTTCCAACATGCTTTGTAGGTGACATATTGTTACTTGTCACAACAACTCCAAGTAAAGGAACGTATAACTGTTCTGACTTTGTCAGCTGAGTGATGACAGTTTGATATGCTCGGCAATCTTGCCAGTATGGAAGGTCAGCAGGTCAGTTTATCATAAGGCTGAAGAATACATATGTAATCCTGTCAGATAGTGTGGAGAAGTATATTACCAGCCTCAAAGCTAACAAAGGGAATAAAACTGTGTGCTTAAGGGGTCTGATCACAGGTCAACAGGCCCACAAGTAAACTCAGTGACTAGGTCTCACCGCCTGATGTCAGGCTGTTTTCACATCACCAGACAATTTCTGTAGAATGAGGTCCAGACTCATCTGTAATTTTTGCTTTTATACCAATACAACATGTTTTGGGATGTATCTCTTATATCTGTGAAAGAATAGAAAGCAACATACATGAAAGCAGGAAAGGGTTTGAAACAGCTGCACTCTGTGCGAAGTCATCAACGCCCCCACACACACTCGCTCTGTTCTCACATGGGCTCAATCATACATGGGCCAAGTGCTTCTGACATTCATGGTTACACACACAGCTCCTCCGGGCGATGCTGGACAACTCAAGGTAGACGTACATGTGTGAAACACCTACAACGACAGCTGCACTTAGCTAAGAGTGATGCAGCAGCTGGGTTCTTAAAACCTGCTGACAGATAAAAGACACAGTTAGTTAGCAGTCAGAAACAGTTTCCCGAGGATGGAGAGGAGGTTAAGAAGAGCAGAGGAGGGGGGAAGTTAGGAGTCTGGAGGAGACATGAGAAGAAAAGGCAATATTCTTAACAAATAGCTGGATAGGAGATGTTTGAAAATACAAAGGAAAACCGACATAGTTTAGGCTAATTCTACAAGGCAACGCTCACAGAAAGTCACTCTAACCTCGTGTCTCTTGTACAAAGCTGGGACATTCTCATTTGTGCAGCATATAGGATCACATTCAACAGAACAATCCTCAAAAAGTCAATCTGTTCCTTCCATCAGCCAGGCGAAGTCTGGAGGTGTTCAGCTTTTATCCTCTCGTCCTTTCACACTCCTGCTAATGCCTTATTTCACTGTCTCCCTACGTGTCAGACTAAAGGAAGAGCGGGGGGTGGGGGGGTTCGAGAAAAAGGCAAAGTGTTCTTTCCTTTGTGCTCCTCCTTTCCATTTCTTCGCCGCACTGCCCCAAATGGATCCTTCACAATCGGAGAAACCTCCTTCACAGCTATTCACCGAGGAAACTAGTTGTGTGTGCGTGACTTGTGTGTGTGTCGGTGTGTCTGACTTGTGTGTTTCGTCTATGGACTTGCGAGCTCATATCTGAAAGACAGACGGATGATGTGCTCAGGTTTACAAACTAAAAATTCACCACCACTGGAAATGCAACCTGACGTTTCATGCAGCATGATGATTATCTTTTGATTAAACGATCAGATCACACGAACGCCTGCTCTTAACCATCCGTCCATGAAACTCTTTGTTTCACTTCAATCTTCTGTCATCCGCCTTCATCCCTCCTCACACACCTGACTTCCCCCCTTCACCAGGCACATCTTCCCTCCCCCCATGCAGCATTACCTCCAGTACAAAATGCGGTAATGTCTGGTAAATTAAGAGAGCGATGCTGTTTATGACGGCACCGTGGCTTGATATGATTTTAATGGGTGAGCAAATGTTGGAGTAAATACTTGTCAGAAGCAAAGTGGCTTCTCACCGGGTTGTCAGAAGAATTCATTTATGGAGGACTTGTTTCACAAATGCTT
>JAPZDZ010000024.1:16629125-16650866 GCA_029783805.1 Acanthurus tennentii
AGTTGATGTGGAAAACAGATCCTTTAATGATGACTGGACTGAAAAGTACGCATTTATCATGCCAACCTTCCAAAATGTGTCACCTGTATGCCTCATTTGCAACGAAACTGTTGCTGTTGCAAAAGAATATAATCTGCGCCGTCACCACAGCACTAATCATACAAATTTTAAGGATTCATATCCTGAGCAGTCAGAGGCCCGTCAGAGAAAAATCGCCACATTGAAATCTGCCCACTCCCATGCAAGTGGCATTATTACTTGAACTTTAACTGATCAATGATATTTTCTCTTTGATCCTCACAATTTTGAAATCCAGTGGCGGGCTGGATTGGATGGTTTGGCGGGCCGGATTTGGCCCGCGGGCCTCCAGTTGATGATCACTTATTTAGACTGTCAAAGTCTGGGAGTGAAGAGACAGAAAGAAGGGAGCTTACCAGACCTCAAGCCTGTTTCTTAGTGGCTGTCTGAAGGTCAGACACAAAAAAGTATAAAATAGGGCACCAGCTGCTTTGGAGTACAGGCATGCAGAAAGTTTTTACAGTAAAATAGTTTCAAACCCTGGTTTAGATTGAAGTTTTTCTATTATGAGACATAAATTCACTGCAGGCCCATAACTGTGACACTCCTTTAAGAAAAACACATAATGAAATATAAACCATTACAGGCACATAGAGACCAACTGATTTACTAGTATGTAAGGCAACTTTAATAACACTGTATCATGTTTTTTGACCAAAGGAGAAACACCCTTAAGAGTATATCATATTTAATCTATCGCAGAGGCATAAAAGAGGCCATTTTTGCAGTATTGTACACTTCAGGGCTTTGTATGTTCCAGCCTTTGGGTATTTTTTCTTTTGCCCCCACAGTGGCTAAAATTGATAAGATGTGATGGCATTATGCCTTTGTAAGTGTCAAAGTTAAGGCTGCCATTGTCCTCAAAAGTTGCTGAAGTTTAGCTTTGTTTGAATTGAGCTTAATTTCATTTTCTTGTTCATTGACTTAAACTTTGAACAAATGAACAATGATTCAAACCGACTTTTTGAGCTAAAGCTAAAGTCTAAGCTCTAATATGCTCCCTATAAGCCATGTCAGTGGAGAGTCTTTACACGAAACTTTTTATAAGCCCGTGCTGATCGGTGTTACTGATATGTAGACATGTTTCCCTGACATGCAAGCTGTAACACCTTGTTTCATTAAGTCCTCCGCATGCTTTCAGTTATATGAACTGTCAGTCTACATGTCTACCTGGCCCCTTTTTAACTGGCACTTCTCTGTCCTCCATTTGTGTCTGTACATACTGCAAGGCAACACCATCTCCAGGGTTTATTTAATTTCATGAATGTCATTTAGAATTTCTCATAATTCACTACTGCGGGGTCATCTGTCAGAGGATTTAATCTAAGGGTGACGAACGGTCCTTCCCCCGGCTGCAGTCGCCGCTCCGACTGCTCTGTAGCTCATTAATTTCCTGCCCAAATATCAGCCTCTGTCGTAGCCAACAGAGGGTGGGATGGAGGAAGATCATATTTCATTATTACATTAATCAGACCCACATGCAGACACGATTCTAAATCAGGTGGGAGGTGACATTAATCCTGCAGAACCAGTTTGTGAATATCTTGAAACCCGTCTTAGGGGTGTTGCAGTGTGGGAAAAAGTCAATTTATCCCAGCTCTATAATTTTTTCTCCAGTCTTGTTCAATTCAAAAATTAATGACGCTACTGCACTATTGTGAAAAGCTGTATGCCCTAGTTGCTAATGCTTGCAGCTTTGCTGGTTGTTGTTAGACTAAGTTTACAGTCAGTTTTATCAAACTTCAATCTCCAGCAGAATGAGAAGGTTATATTAGCCTGAGATTTCTGTGGCTGGCTACTAAATAATTATAAAAAGTGCCTGTGATGTTAAACAATATTAGTGATAAAGAAAAAGAAACCACCATATCATACCATACCATAAGGGAAGCACCACAAATAATCCACATTTTGAACTGAAATCAGTCAGCTGCTCTCTTTTCTTCTGTGAGGGCACATTTTACATCAGTTTGAGCACGTTGTGACCTTTGCATCGCCATCTGTGTTCACTTCTGTGGTAGAGAAACTGGGTTTGGGTGGTTTAATCCTCCATTCTGATTGGCCACCTTGCACAACTACATGCTGCATGTGCATGCATAAGACAAGCCAGTTAACCACATGTTGTTGACCTGTATCCTGCCCTAGCAACCAATTTGTCCCATAAAACTGCTAGTATGAGCTCTAATGTAACTAAAATTAAGATTCCCAGCTTAAAAATTGAACACCATGTGATTGTAGTATGAAAAATATTAATTTATTAATATTATATTATTGTTATCTATATAGCACAGATGTTATAGCTGTAAGCAGTTTCTACTGCAGTCAGGGAAAGTGCCGTTTGAAAGAGATTAGAGAGAGAAGGAAGTACAAAATGACAGTAAGTAAAAATAAGGAAATGTGCAGGATGACTTAGCAAACTTTGGGCAAAAGTGCTTGGTATTGTATCAAAAAACAGTAGTCACTGTTAAAATGAAACTTTCATGTTCATATTTTGTTCATGTCTGCATTTTTACAACCCCTGTCATCAAGATTTATTCTGTTTACAAGTAAAATACAACATTCTTTCACTATATCCACCCGCCTTGACAGTTTGAGGTTTTAACTGTGTCCCAAACATGTTCACACACATGTCGACACACATTGTTTACATGTACCGTACTTTTCGGACTATAAGCTGCACCTGAGTATAAGCCGCACCCTCTAAATTTAACAACTAAAACCACTAAAGCTGTCTTCTTCAGTGTCAGAATTTAACAGCCTCAGAATTACTTCATCACACACTTTCTCGTTTATTTTCGTCCATAAATTAGCCGCATCGTAGTTTAAGCCAAAGGGTTTGAAGCGTGTGAAAAAATGTGGCGGCTTATAGTCCGGAAATTACGGTATTCTTACTGTGGCATCCCATTTTATGACAGTCTGCTACTTTTGCCTATCTGTGACATCTCCTGCTGAGTTGATGTTGCTGTAGGAGAATCCATGTGGAGTGGCTTACGGCTGAGTGTGGCTGTCAGCCTCCTTCTGAACACCTTACATAGGAACACATAGATGAGCGGGTCCAGACATACATTAGTTGCCGACAGCCACAAGGTGGTTTCCTTGGCAATATATAATGCATTCTCCGCCCGGCAATGGCTCACCAGGCTGCCGGTTTGGGTCAGAGTGTAGGGAACGCGGGCAAAGTGGAAGGGAGCGAAGCAGATGAAAAACACCCCCACCACTACAAAAACCTTCGCCTTGGTTTTGCGACTGGCTTGTGATCTGCTCTTTGAGGCTTTGTATGACTCATAAACCTTCTTGCTGATGAAGGTATAGCAAACCACCATCAAGGCCAGGATGCCCCAGAAAATCACCTGCAAAAAAACATCAACAAAACCATCTCACAGCTTTATTTAACAATAACTTGCCACTGATGTTGGCCAAGATAAAAAAAAAAAAAAACATCAAACACATAACCCCCCTGATAGAACCACACAGTGTGATCTTCTTCTGTAATTATACTCAATGTGGCTTTAGAGATACCAGTGGACTGAATTTGTTACCCTCTGATGCAACAAGACAAGATGTTTCCATTTATTAATATACTTTATGCCACTGGTTCTTAAAGAGGGACTTTCAGGGATTTTTGAGGCCCCTCAAGGGGGTCTCAGATAAAAAGGGGAATGATTAAATTTCAATAAAACTCCACTTATAAGTAACCAAATGGCTAAATGACTGAATTCTGTGTCAAAGGTTTTACAAATAGTGTAACAAATTCTTATCAAATTGAAATAAGTTTTTCACATCTAACAAGAAATAAATAGGTGTATTTCCAAAAGTGTTGAACTACATTTTTATTTCATACCTGACAGAAGTAGTTGAATCCTTCATGCCAGTGTATGCCGGCTTTGCTCTTCATAGAGGTGCACCTCAGTCTGCCTCCAGAGACCCGTGGCGGCTGGTTACTTAAGATTACGTTGGGTAACGCTAAAGATAACATTACCACCCAGATGGCTGCGCTCAGCGCCTGACCGACACGAACCTGCTGCAGAACACACTTCCCAAAGGGCCTGACTATCTTCAGGTAGCGGTCCAAGCTGATGAGGCCCAGCAAGAGGATGCTGATGTACATGGTGATGTAGAAAAGGACAGCGGAGTATCGGCAGTGGAAGGCGCGTAGCTGCCAGGAGCCCACACCTGCATCACTCAACACTCTCAGAGGGATGGTGAGAGTCATCAGCAAGTCAGCCACCACCTGGCATTAAAGGGCTTTTTGTAATTAAAATTTTTTTTTTTTGGTTATATATTGATGACAAAAATTATTAAGCAAAAGTCTGCATGTCTTACCACATTTTTTAAAAAGACTACAAACGTTGAGGTGCTGGGGATGTTGAAGAAGATCCATGCAGCCATGGAATTCAGTATGAGGGCGGCTATGAAGAGGATGGTGTACAGACAGGGGAAAACCACAGCTGTCACGCTGGTGTCCCGAATGCATTTGAGGGAATTGTTTGACAGGGTGCTGTTCATTTCCCGATCTTTGGTGGCCCTTCAGAGGGGATGAGACAAGGCAGAAACGATAAGATGAGAGAAATATTGAGACACAAATTACACAGTTAAAAAGATACTAAGTGGTGGAAAGAAATGCCATATTAATGGTGTAATAAGATGTTTCCCCACCCTAAATATATGCAAAGATTATACCTTCCCTGCTGTTTGCAGACTCTTCTTGAAATTCCTCAGTAGCCCTATGGTTGATTTACTCCATCTCTGTTATGGGTTATTTTTTGAACTCCCTCTTCAATTACCGGTTTTAAAATTTAAGCTTGAAGATTTATGTGTCTTTTTGTCTGAATTCAAAAAAGAAAAACACTCTGTGCTATTTTTGGCATACGAACACAACCTTAAATACAGACAGTAAACACAATGTAACTGCTCTATTTCACCACATTTAACCTCAATTTGAAGAAGTCACTCTGTAGAACCTACAGTTTTGACAGTTTCTGACCTTCAATTTAGTTTAGAAGGCAGATGCATTTGTACAGTGATAATTATCACCCAGTGCTGGATGAAGAATTTAGATCAGTGAAAGTGAAAAGCACTGAAATAAAAAATACTGTCACAAGTTACAGTTATACATTGAAATGTATTTTAAATAAAAGTATGTAAGGATGATAAGAAAACATTTCTTAAGTCGTAAAACTAAATGTAATCAATGCAGTAAAATATACCCTTAGTCTGTTACTATTTTATTTTTTGACATTGGATAATTATAACTTAGCATTAATTTAAAAGTAGGATCCTACTGTTGTAACTGGTTGATAATGCAGATCATTTTTTTACTGTTTGTATGTGACTGCAGCTGATGATTATTTTCATTCTCAATTTATACGCTGATATTTTAGTCAGTAAATTGATTGATTGTTTTAGTTTGTAAAAATTTTAAAAATAATGAGAAATATTGTAACGATGACCCAGATTCCTTATTATATCAGCTTTTTTATTGTGTGTGTTTAACAAAACCAATTACCTTCCACATAATGATTTCAAATAAATGCAGTGAAGTAAGACAAGGAAGTGGCTTAAGATTCAAGTAAGGCAGAGGTACTTCAAGTTTTTACTTAAGCACAGAACTCTTATGTAGTATTTTAAATACAAACATTGCCAAAAACTGACTAACTCTTGCATTTGTTCATTTTAAATTCTCCTCCTCTCTGATAGTATATCTGCCTGGTGTACTACATTTACACTGAAAACCTTAACAGCTTAAAATAACACTGAGGCCGAGAGCAGCTGCTATGGAAACCAAGATATACACTACTCTTAAACTTTCTTTATGCTTTAGTTGGCACACTAATGCACATTAGGAATGTTACAGCAATGGCAGTATAATTTTTGTCTTTGTACACATTTTCAACTGGTATTTTATCTAGAAGTTGAAAAAGACCATAATTAAGTCTTACCTTCTTGTCGTGTGTCCTCACTGTCTGTGACTGTGCGGTTCTTACAGAATAATGAAAAATGGGGTGAAAATGCAATGTTTGAAAAAGGGAAGCGAGGTATCCAATTCCTGTTTCTCCTTTTACCCACAGGAAACATGAAATAAAAGAAAACACAGTGTTGAAAACCCCCTTGGTTTTACTTCAGTACATTAATCAATCAGGAAATATTTTGACCCGGAGGTTTCAGCCTCTCTGTCTTTCTCTGTGTTTCTCTTCCTCTTAAAATGTGTGTGTTTGTGTGTGTGTGTGTTTGATGCTCTTACAATGGGTGGTCTCTGGAGCTACTGTGTGGCTGTCTTGTCACAATCCCAATGAGTTTGCCAGTCTTCCTCCGGGTGAAAGACCCTTTCCTTCCTTGCTTCCTGCTCCAATTGTCTGCTGAGAGGCTTGTTCTGCTCCGTGCCAGTCCCCCCTTCCTCCGCGAGCTTGCATCAGTCTCAGTAGCTGCCGACGGGTGAACACCAAAGCCATGGACTCATTCTCAACCCACATCTAGAGACGTCCTGCACACCACAGCTCCTCCCTCCATCCTGCAGCTTATTTACTCCACCTCTATGTTTGTTTTTTCATCATGAGGCTCTGTCTGTACTGAACATTGAGCCAAAATAAGGAATGGTTTTAATGGTGAAGAATGATATGTATATTGTGCCACTGACTTCTCATAAAATGTTTTTTGCAACCCTGGACCTATTTTACCATAAATGCAAGTTGGTAAGAGAGGGGTGAGTTGTTTTTACACAGTGCTTTGTGCAAAGTGTAATTTTCTATTAGTTTTATGTACTACTTAAGCCACATGTAGCCTTCTGTTAGCATGTTTTTGAGATAGCATATGTTGTCAAACGCTGCACCCTATAAATACAGTTTAAGTGACTAAACATTTCCTGCCTCTCATATTTGATGACTTTTGTTGTGGTTTAATTCCCTTTTGTGCAGTCTTGATAAAAATAGTGCCTTCTGAGAACAACATATGATTCCCTGTGCGACTTTGCTGGGATCTGGAACAGGAATGATCACAGATGGGAAAAACATAGCTGAGAAAATGACACAAATGTGTTTACTACTGACCCCCAAGTGAACTAGCTTATGTGGCAGTTACTTGTTCTGTTAGAATCTGGACCAAATGTCACAAAGACTTTTCAGTTTTAACCAACATCCACAATTATTTGGTAATCACAGCCTTTTCTCAGTTACGTCACAATGTGCCAGAGTTGACCCCACATTTCCATGACCGCCAACAGTCACGTTTTCTGATGCAGGATGACAAACTTAGCAAACCCTTTAGGGACTGAATAAAAAACTTTAAACCTACACAGCACTGACCTGACTAATGCCTCTAATTTGCGTTTATTTTTTAATTGATCACTTATTACATTTTACAAGCTCACAGCACATTTTATTGGTTTTACAGCTAAAGAAATTATTTCTTAGTCTATTCTACACACACACTCCTTTATTCTGAGCAGTAACTTTTAGTGTTAAGCTATGACCAGCATGCTGTAATGTGATGTCACTGGCTGGCAGACACTTTTGAGAAGTATATGCAAATGAAAACTAGCTTCCACTGCACCTGCTTTGCATGGTGGCTTCGTTTACAGTCTCTGTTCTTGGAATAGATTTGCCTTCTGATTTTAATCTTCTAGAGCTACTATAAAACTGTTTCATTGGCATTAAAATCAGAATAAAACATCACCTTGTTTCTCATCAGTTTGTCTCACTCATCCTTTATCCATTGCCTGTTAACGGTCAAGTTACTTAAAGCAGCTCTTTCACAACAAACCAAAAAGTGTGTCACAAATTCAACATGGGTTTAAAAAGAAGGCTTAAATGCAGCAAATATCAAAAAATTTGAAAGACCCTTTGCACTTTGAAATGTGTTATTCTAATGTTCATATCACATAAAATCTCTAAACTTGACTCTCCTGTATCTGTTCCTCCTCTTAATGAAGAGAAGTCTGTTTACTTCCCTAAACCTTGAGATTCAAATGAACTTGGGCAAGCTAACAAAGATTTTGTCACAAACTCAAAAGCAAATCACAAGCAAAGAAACTCGAAACCTCCAACACAAGAGCAGACTCGTCGGTACAGAGAGTGAGAGTTTTTATTAGATAACTGTGTCAGTCCCTGCCAGTTACGAGCTAACAAAAAGAAAAAATATCAATGAAATATAAATCAAAGGATGCTAACTGCTCTTATCATTCAAATACTTCTGACAGTCACCATTTTGAGTTCAAAAGAGACCAAATTTTTTGCCTGAAACTAAATCTACATGCTTCCAGTAATGCTAATGCTAACCATCTTGACGCACACTGTCATTTTACCAGTCAAGCTAGCTCAGGTAGCAGTTGGCAGGACATATAGGGTCATCCTCACCAAAAACTGTGACTGTAACCATAACTATAACCATAGCCACAACGATGTGAGCATCCACACTAGTGAATGATGACCGTATGTACAATGACACAGAGCGCCGTGCACTATTGGAAAATAGATTTTGATGAGCTGCTACTGTTGTTTGTTGTGAGGATGTTGAGAGGAAACGAACAGAGGGCTAGAAGGACGTCGGTTACCAAAATTCTTTAAAGACAACATGATTTGGGAGAATCAAACACTCTGCTACGAGAGATGATGTCTTTTGAAGACAAGTTTCATTCAGACTTTCATGTGAATCAACATCAGTTTGCTGACATTCTGATATCATCAAAGAGGACATCAGCGGACAAAAAGCAAAAAAGACAAAACCTGATCCAGTCTGATCCAAAAAACCTTCTTCAGAGAATCTTTATAGAGACTGTTTGTTTTGTCAAACAGAGCAAGTTTTGGGACTGTAATGATTAGCTTCTCCATTATGTCGCCCCCTTGTGTTTGCTGTGATGTCTTGATGTGAAGACCCACTTTTTAGATTGGCATTCCATTCCGACTAGGGCAGTCTTATTTTCTATATGCACTTATTATATTTAATTTATTAATTTATTTATTTTTATTTTGTTTGGTCTTTTTAATTTACTTTTGGAAGGCTTTTAATTACCTGCAGCACTAGCTCTTTCCACAGTCTAAAACCTGTGTTTTATGTATTGCTTTTATGCACTGTTTTATGGCTTTGTTGTAAAGCACTTTGGGTACCTTTTTGGTTATTGTAAAGGACTATACAAATAAATTTTGATTGACTGATTGATGTCTAAATTAGATGGACTGTAATTGGCGGTCAGTGTTTCTATCATTCGAAAAATCACTCTGAAAGTAATCCAAACAATACTGTTTACCACTGTAGTTATAGTTGTGGTGTGGACTTAGCCATCCACTTGAGTTGAAATAATTTTTAAAAATAGTTCTTGGTGCAAAAAGCTCTTAGGGCCTGTGATTAATGGAACCATGTGAAAAAAACTTTAATCATAGCAGAGTAAAAACATGTTTGAAGACAACCTTTAATGTATTTTTGAAACAATAATCTGACATTTAGTCTACAAAAGCAGAGGCTGAGCTCAACCCATGGCATAACATGTATTTGCCTTCTGTCAGAATCTACTTTGTGATTAAGTCCCCTCCACTTTTCCTGCTGAGCCTATTTGGATTGAGATGGGCAAATTCTTTATCATGGACAACAATTTCTCCTTGAACTCCCTACACAGGAAAACATAGAGGACTGGGTTCATGCAGGTGTTTGTGGTGGCAAAGCAGAGGCTGAACTCTTTGGCAAACTTGCCCTTTAAGTACAAGCAGCCGTTGCGGGAAGAATACTTGACTTGTTGAAAGGTGTATGGGATTCTGATGATGTGGTAAGGTCCAAATGACACAAAAAACACAACAACTACCAGAAAGACACGAAGTTTGATCTTCTGGTTTCCCTGGCTATTATTGCTGCCAGAGTTTCTAAAAGACTGGATGACCTTGTTTGTGATGCAAATATAGCAAACTGCAATGACCACACTGACAAACCAGAAGTAAACATTCATGAAAATCACTGTCCCCTCATGGAATTTAAGTCCAGCCTGTCCTTTCAGATTCATGCATGTACTGATATCGTTTATATTGGCCGCTGATTTATTACTTAAAATGATATTTGGTAAAGCTGTGCTTCCAAACAGTATCACCCATGCTGAGCCCGATACCACTTTACCAAAGGTCAGATTCTGAAACAACTTGCAGTGAGGGGTCATGATCTTGACGAAGCGGTCCAGACTTATTAACACCAAAAAAGTAATACATGTGTACTGTGCACTGTAGAAAATGGGACTGACATAACATGAAACTAAGAATAATATGCTCGACACATTTGGCAAGTCACCCGCGGCTTTGATGGGGATGATCAAGGTCATAATAATGTCAGCAGCCACCAGATTTTTTAGGTACACAATGAAGGTGGAGGTGGTCTTGAGGTGCAGAGACACCCAGGCTGCCACACCGTTCAGCAGCAAAGCTATGGGGAACATCAGAAAGTAGAGAGCTGGGACAACATTTGGGTTGTAAGTGAAACTGTCACATGCAGAATCATTGTGGGATGTTTGGTTCAATGACATCGCTGCACCTGAGGAGAACGAAAGAGTTTAAAATACATTGAATCCACAGGTTAGCTTGTTAAGAAACATCATCTTACCTGAGGCCATTAATAATGTAGGTTGTCCCTCTGGATATGTGCAGTTAGGGGTTAAACAGTGGACTATTGACAATAACTGAAATTGAAAAAAAATGACATTTAAAAATTTAATATTAATATTGTGTTTATAATACCCAAGTGATGTTATCATGTAAATGATTCAGTGCCTCTTAAATAAATTTTTGTTTGTGTCCCTTCTTGCTTTGTAACAGAAGGTAGCCAACCATAAAACAGCAAAATTCTTTAAGTGTGTTTATGTTTTGAGACTAATTCATTTTCCACAATATAGAAAAAAAACCCACACGGAATAAACAAAGTTAAAGATTAACTTGAGTGACAGAATGTTTTTCAACATGAGGTGTGTATATATATACATGACATCCTATAGTAAGAAAATATTCATTTATTAGCACACATATTATATTGGTTTACATAGTGCTTTTTTGCTCTCATTATATCAGAGGTGTGGCTTATTTATTTGTCCACTTTAGATGCTTGTTATTGTCAGAGGGAAGATCCATACATTCATTCATCATCCCTCACTTATCCCGGTAAGACCAAGCAAACCAAGGTGAGCATATTGTTAATTACATTGTGGTGTAAATAGATGCAATTTAATTTTTTAAGCCCATTTTTTCTCAAAAAAACACTCTATCTAAACTATCTCTAACTTTTCTAAATTGCAATATAGGCCCATTCGTAAATAAAATATACATTTTATTTGTTTTCCTGAGATAGTTTTTACACAAAGAATATTATTCACAGTGATGTCAGATTGTTTAAACAGATCTCAAATTAGAATTTTTTTTTGGTGAACCATGTTTTTTTTTATAATTGTGTCCATTGGAGGGACATTTATTATACTATTTACTTATGGCATATATATGTTTTTTTTTTTTTTTAATCGCCTCTCCTAGATCGGACAGTGTCCCCTCTATGATGAGGTTGCAATGATGAGAAGCCCTGTCAGATACAGTCTTGTTCATCCTCGAAATACTATTACTTGTGTCCGTAGCCATCAGGCTCCACCACTAAGGCCCTTCACGTGAGCTGTAAGAGTGTACTCACGATGGTTGTTTTATGGATTATCAGACGCAGACAAGCAAAAATTCAAACCATAACCATAAACTTAATTGTAAGTATAAGACAAATAAAACACAAAGACATAACAGACATCCAACATAGAAACTAAACATACAAATCATAAAATCTAAAAGAACAAAACCACAATTCAAATGAAAAAAAGACTCAAACATTTAAAAATAAACATGTTAGGTGACAATATCAGTCCAAATCGCAGTAGCCTATACAATTTTTTTTTAAAACTGAACCTTTAACTTTTAAAACCTGCAAAAACTCTAAAAACTCTAGTACATTTCACATTAATGTCTTTATTTATTTATAGTTATAGTATGTATAAATAGTTGTATTAATATTATTCATTCTCACCTGTTGATGCTCTTTTTCATATGTCAATTTATGAACAGAGATTCATAGATGAAGACTTTTTACTAATAAACAGTCCTTATGTACATATATAATTCAAAGATCCAGTGCTAACTCCAAGATTCAGCTGCTCAGTGTTTAACTTAATTTTTGTTTCTTTTCTGATATTATACTTTTATTTAGTGTTTTTGTTTTACTGTCTTGATTTGAGTCTGTTCTCTTACTTTTAATAACTGTAACTCTCCTGGGTTTTATATTAACTGTTTATGACGCCTGAATGTTCCCTCAGGGGTTAAATGTGTTGTGTAATATTATGTTATGATATAATCTGATATGTTAATTTTATAACCTTATTTTAAAACTTAATTTTTAATTTCAATAACAACTTTATAACCCTTAAATAATCAAAAAGAGTTTAAATAAATTTGAAAACAATGTTAGGTTTATGTTATGTATTGCCTCGTCTGGCAGGACTTTTTTTCTGTAGACCTGAAAAGACAGAGTTGACAGAATAAACTGACTAATTCAACAAATTAAAAACACATATGGTTTTAACACTGACCATCAGATAAGATAAATTACATTCATTTTCATTAAGAGTCTCCGTCCTCTATTTGTCTTTGCAAAAAAATAGCTAATAAAATATTACTAATATCAAATCAAAGCCAATCCTCAACAGCACCTCCCCACTGTTTAAGCAGTAGTGATTTAAAGTGATTAATAAAATAAAATACATTAATTTTTACTTTTTTAATTGATGCACTTGTTTGCTATTTCAGTGTGGTTTTTCACCCATTTCGACGACAATATCTGTCACTTTTGTGACACTTATGTAAACATAATATGATTTTCTGTATTATAGTACATTATTTAAGGTGTGTCACCGATCAAATACACTATGAACCAATGCTGTAAATAAGACACATTTGATAATAACTTACAGTTGATGACTTGACTCAGTCTTCTCAAACACAAAGCTGCAAGATGAACCTGTTTGACAGCACACTAACATGATAGGTGTATAAGAAACACTGTTGATTTTCCTAGCAAACAAATCAACATTTCACCTGTGATCAGAATAGTGATTCATCGGCACGTATGCAAAAGTAGGCAAAGCATACTGGTCTTTTGCCAAAAGCAATACAGGAATCATACACCCAACCCCGGGTGTAAACATCATGTAGACTGGATGGGTGGAGACTTACATTCAGGTGTGACCATTGCTTCCTTTGCTCTAAATATGAACCTGAAACATTACTGATTCTGTCTTATTTAGATGAATGGGTGGTTCAAAGTGAGTATGTACAGTAGTTTACAGGCAAGTAAGCTCAGTCTGTACTCTGCTGGATGTTTGAATCTATACCTTCTGAGTCATTAGCATAACAAATGTTTCTCACATCGACATGCTCTTACCTTTGAACATCATTTGGAAGGCTAATTACATATCATTTGTTTCTTCACAGTCCGTCACTGTGTTGTTCACTACTGGGAGAAGAGAATACAGTTTCCTTCAATGGAAATTGTTGATTTTTTTCAAAAATTTCTAGCTCTTTGCTCTTTAGCTGTTGTCTCCTCTCTATCTGATTTGGTTTTTTTTGATTGATTAATTGATTGATTGATAGATGGACGAGCTGACACTGCAGCAGCTATTGCAGTGGGATCATCTGACCAAATGTTGTATTCAGCTATTTTAGTGACTGGTGCTCAGAAAGTGCAACAGCTCCCAAAAAAGATGATGTTAATGTTGATTAGTTTCAGTTTCATTCTGGTCAAACCAACAAGAATTCTTTCATGTCATGTGTTAGCGTGTATTAGGAAACACTATTTTCCCAGTGTAGAGTATTAAGTGGTGACTTCCAAGCTATTTAATTTTTTTTATGTCACTGCTTGGCACTAAAACAGGACATTGCTTCATATACTAAGAGATTAATAAAAGCTATTAAAATAATTTCATCATACGAAATTGAATACAGGAAATTCATTCAATCAAAAGAAGTTAATTTTGACAGCTTAAGACATGCTGAAATGTTTCATGACTCATGATTCATGCTGTGAAGAGATTTATGATACCATTTATTTAAAGCCTTTATAGTAATAGTCCAAAAACTTTGTAGGATTAAATTTTCTTGTTGCTTTCTGCAGGGTAGAAAAGGTAGTTCACATATTGTTACAAGCAATGTACTATAAGAAATAATAATAATAAAGGAGTAATGTGCAAGTTTTAAAAAGCATTATATGATATTTTTATTAAACTCAAACCGTTGGCTTTGCTTAAAATTATACCTGAACTGTGACTTAAAAAAACAACAGATGACTGCAATTTAACTTTATTGATATATGTCTCAAACATCTACGTATATTATAAACTATCAAATGCCTTCATTTTGCAGATGCTGCAGCAGGTGAGTTAATGACTCTTTCATTAAATAGAGCTAAGCAAACAAAACATACACTCATTTAGAAGGAATAACAACATTTGAAACAATTCCAGTCACTTTGCATATGCAGGACAACATGAATCTGAGTGGACCTTTGTTCTCAGTTTTGCTAAATACTAATTTAGTCACTAGAGGGCAGTACAATGCCAACCATAGGTTCAAATGTTCTAGAAGACTTCCAAAGCTCTCTTGCTATCTTATTTATTCCTGTTTGTCATTTCCATAAAAAATAACAGTCTGATTTGTGACAGAGGACATCTTGTCCGTCTCCAACTTAATTTCCTCTAACATTTGTTAAATTAATGACATCTTTCTACTCTGAATTCTCCTCTTTTTTATCTGAAAATACGTTGACACAGACCCCTCTTGATTTCATCATGTCAACCAGTTTGTCTTTGAATTCCCTACACAGGTAGATGTAGAGGAGAGGGTCCAGGCAGGCATTAGTGGTAGAAAGCCACAAGACAAGCTTATGGACTATTAACACCCTCATTTGAGTGCAGCCCTCACTGTCAGTGAATTTATTTAGTGCTAATAGTGGAACACGCATAATGTGAAAAGGCACAAAACACACAAAAAACACAAGGAGGATTAGGAAGACTCGTAGTTTTGTCTTCTTCTTTCCGTGGCTGTTGTTGCTGCCGGAGTTTCTGAAAGACTGCAGGACTTTGACGGTGATGCAGATGTAGCAAAACAGAATCAGTATGCTGACAAGCCAGAAGAGAATCTTCATGGACAGAACCACAAACTTGTGGAGAGTGACACCTGTTGGTCTTTTCATGGACATGCAGAAATCTTTACCCTTTAAATTTTTAGGATCCTGGTCAGTTAGGATGATTGTTGGTACGACTGTTGTGCCGAATAACACCACCCAAACCAAGGTGGATGTTACAAGACTGAAGACCACACTTTGTCCTATCGCCTTTCCACCTGGTCTAACAATCTTGAAGAAACGATCAAGACTGATGAGACCCATTAATGCGATACTTGTGTACAAACAGAAGTAGAAAATCACAGCGGAGAAACGACAGTTAAACATCTTTAACCCTTTTGTTGCTCCAGGTAGTCTGCCAGCTGCTGTCAGCGGGAGCATCAGGGTCAAGAGCAGGTCAGCAGCCACAAGGTTTTTGAGATAGACTATGAAGGTGGAGGTGGAGCGGAGGTGTAAAGACACCCATGCTGCCATCCCATTGAGTGGTAATGAGATAAGGAACACCAAGAAGTAAAGGCACGAGACGGCCACATTTACAGTAGCAAAGCTGGGAGAGGTGCAGCGTGAAGAGATGAGTGTTGTGTTGTTGGACACCATCGTAAACTCTGCAATAAAAAACAAAACGTAAACATTTCAAAGAAAAATTTACACGAGTTCTCATTTCTGCTGACCGATTTTATCTGTGATCAACATGTAGAGTAAAGAAGTTTGTGGACAATGTGTGCTTGACCTGCATTTTTTGCTTTTGATTCTTGTTTCTTAACTATGTTCCAATATTTTTTGAGAATAAAATGAGCGGATGTGACTAACTGCCACAGAGGTTGCATTGGGACGGCTTTGAATGCTGGAGGAGCATGTAGTGATGTGGTGAAAAAAGGGGAAGAGATGGTTTCAGGACTATGGTGAGGTCCAGGTCAGTTTGAAGATAAGAACTGCTTTAAATGTTTCCTACTTGACCAATAGCTGCTGATTTGCATTTGTCTGAGTTTAAAAGGCATTTGTTACTATGATTTGGTTTGGTTTTGAATGTTCCACCAGAGCATTTGAATGCATCCTGGATGTGGAACCTGACACTTCCACTTTTTGCGCTATATGACAGAAGTTACGCAGTTGTTCTGGTTTTTATTTATCTATTTATCTATTTATTTTGCTCTCTCATAAACCAAACACAGGAAAAAACAAAACAGAACCAGATTATACATACTTTCTGACATAGAAACATGCTGTATACACTCCACTAGATCCTCTCTGAAACTTTTAGAGATGGGTTTTGAGCTATGATTCTTTCTAATCTTGACAGTAGGTCTTAAGTTATATTATGGGTTCATCTGAGTATTTAAAGATTAAACTTATTCCATAGTTGGATAATCAGCTAAAGCACTGACTGCCTGATATAAAATGCAGGTATTGTTGGTTTTAATGAAAATGCAAGAACATTAATTAAAGCAGTTAGATGTTCCCTTGGACAATTTGATTTTATTACATCATATTGTATTTTTCTTCTAATCGCGACCAATTTTGAAACTGACTGATTTAAGATATTTCTTGTTCCATACAAGGTCAGAGTTCACCCATGGGTACTAGCATTTTACAGTCATAAAGTTAAGTTTTTAAGTCTTAAGTTTTAAAACATAGCAGAACTTTTTTAACTTTTCTCCTTAACTCTACAGTGTTTCAGCTGGAGGACTTACACCTTCAAAGGATGAATTACTGGAGTGTATCAGCCCATCCAACCATAGAGTTGCAAATCCATAAGAAGTGCTGCAGCTGCTTCCATAGGGGACAAAAGGATTCAAATAACATAGACTGTGGTAAACCATGTGTGTTCAAGCCACAGTGAAGTAATCTGTGTCACTTTCAATAAAGCCAGTTCTTCCTAGAATACATTTGCATGCTTCTCTTGACAGACCTTAAAAAATTATTATAAAATTATTTTTTTTGTCTTGACATTTAATGATGCAAGAATGATTCTCTAGTAGCTGATATATTTTTACACCTATGGGTGTTTTGTTATATTGGAAAAGGTTTCTTCCTCCGCTTCTCCTACTCCCGTAATTATAAAAAAAAATAATTAACATTATGTTGGATTTCAGGATTAAATTTAGAGACAGACATTTCATTTAATTTTTTAAATTAAATTTTCTCTAGGTGCATTCCCAGCAGGAAGTAGATACTGTAAATTGACTGAGCAATACATTGTGGCTGAAAGAGCCAGAGAGCTTTAATATGGGAAATGTGCATCAAGTAAAATGACCTAATGTAGCTCAGACCAGAGGACAAACGAACAATAAAGCTGTCTGAATGTTTACTATTTATGGTTTTCTGTAAAACTGCAAGACCCAAATCCTTTGGCAAGAAAAGACAATAAAACACTTCACCTTGTTACTTGGAAAACACCCCAACTTCTGTCTTTTAGTACTATTCTATATTATTCCTTAATTAAATAAATAAATGAGGATGTTAGCAGTAAAAATGAGCAAGAAAATATCACAAAACTATGCAGACATAATATGTTGACATATTTACCTGCTAGATGGTTTGATAATCTGGAGGAATCAGTCAGTGCTGACACCACTACACAGAATACCTTCAGGAGCATGCAATGACAAGAGATGATGGTGGCTTGAGCTGTACAAGTGGGTATTTATCTATGAAAAACTGTGGAAGTTCTCACGCTTTTTATAATTTTCAGTTTGTAAAGGAATGCATCACATTTCTCTTTTCAAAATAAGTGGGTACGTGCACACAGAAGAGGAACTTTAACTGGAATGGAGAACAGAAAAACAAAAATATGGCAGTGTCAGTTCTTAAGTTTTTAACATGGAAAAACAGTAAAACTTGGTTTTCATTTTCATACTTTTTAACTTCTCATACAGGCAACACTCTAATTGACTGTTAGGGTTAATGTTATACAGAAAAGACGTTGATTAGTATAAGTACCAATGCTGAACCTTCGAGTATTTTAAAGTATTATATCATAAAAAATTTTTGATTATCACGATTTTTTCTGTAATGAACACATTTGATTTTTGTCTCTGCAACAGACTGCAGTCTCAGCTGTGTGTATTACAGCAAACTACAGAAAATACCTACAGAAAGTCTACAAAACTTCAGAAAGTCCCCATGTCTGTTGTCTTTTGTAAAGACGACATACTCAGGTGACAAAATGAGCACATTAGTAAAGTCTTTATGGTGTCCAGTGGTTTCATGCATGTACTGAGGAGTCTCTCACAGAAGTGCTGCCTGTGTCCATGTGTGACCCTCTCAGACAGGCACAGGTACCAGGAGGCAGCCGCAGGGTCTTGAACAAAGTTGTCCTGAAGGACTTGCAGAGAAAGAAGTAGATGAGAGGGTCCAGGAGAGAGTTTAAGGATGAGAGGAAGAGGGTACTCTCCTTCAGCTGAAAGAGGAAGAGTTTCATTTTACAGTCAAAGAGAACCCCTTTGGTCTGGCTCATGGTGTACGGCACACGGGCAAAGTGAAACGGGACAAAGCACACAAAGAAAACTGCCAGAACCAGAAACACATTTGCACCCATTTTTCTTTTGGCCTGGTCAGGCTTCTGAACTGATGCCCTGCCTGGTGCCCGATATATGCTCCCTCCAGTACCTTGGGACTTGGTGCGGGAGTAGGATCTGTACAGTTCTCTGGTGATTAAAGTGTAGCAAACTATCACAGTCACCAGGTTGCTCCAGAAAATAACTTGACAGACATAATTTACCACCTCATGCCAGGTCAGCCCAGCCTTTGTCTTCAAGTCACTGCACTTGAAATATGGAGAAGTTGGGGTTTTGCTCGTGAGGATCACATTGGGCAGACAGAGAACCAGCAGGAAGGTCCAGATGGCACCTGAAAGGAGTTTGCGACGGGCCAAGCGAGCAGCATTAGTCCCCCGAAAGGGTTTGAGAGTCTTCCTGCAGCGATCAATGCTGATGAGGCCGAAGAACAAGATGCTGATGTACATAGTGAGGTAGAAGAGCACTGAAGAGACCCGACATACAAATACACGCAGGCCAGTGGAAGCCATGTTGGAGTCTGATAACACCTGCAGAAACACAGTGCACAGTCTTTTACATTTTCCTCTTTAACACTCAAATTCAGGCCATACACAGCAGCAAACCAACTTCTTATTATCCAGTCTTTATTAAGGGGTTTCTAATCTCTAACTAGTTATTCTATTATGTGTTTTTAATAATTTCTTAATGCTTCAAAGCTCCATTATAAACCTACAATTACAATTCGATTTCCATTTTATAAAAAATATTTGTGATTGGTGTTAATACTTCTCTCTTAGAACACATCTTTTGTCTTTTTAGCTAGAGGGCATTTTGACTACAATCCATTTATTTACTATTGAAATTTATGATGGCAACAATGATGGATTATTGTAAAAAAAACACACAAAACACTTTGACTCACTAACTTTTTGTCCTGCAGATGACCTGTGTAATTACTTTTGCTTAAATTAGCAGCTTAAAAGTCAAGGTAATGGGGTAAATGATGGCTTGAACTCAGTCACTTTGTGCTCTGATTGCAAGTTTCTGCACTGCCTATGAGTAGCTTGAGTAAATGGTTAATATCACTATGGTGGCACTTTAGAGCACTCCATCTCATACACCATCAGCTTTCACTGATTTTAGTGAAACTAGATTATATTGTATTGAGAAAAATGCGGTCTATTGTTTTTTAATTGTTTTCTAATGTCCTCCGGCTGCTCTACCTCAACTCTCATTGTTGACAGGTTTTTTTAAAAGTAACAACTGCAGCTGCTGTAGCTGATATTTTGCTAGCTAGCTAGCTCTGTTTGCTGTGCAGCTGCCTGACTCTGCTCTGAACAAACCTCCACAGCTGGAAGCTCCAGGGAGTTTCTATGTTTACATGACTATCAGAAGAGCTTCAAACTGCAGGGGGGAGGAGGTTTTTCATATGAGTGATGGACCCAGTAAACGGTGCTGAAAGAGCAAATGATAATAGTCAAACCTTGAAAGGAAATGTGAAGGTCATGATGACATCCGCAACCACAATATTCTTCAGGTATATAATGAAGTGTGACTTCGAGGGGATGCGTAAAAACACCCACATAGCCACGCCGTTGAGTGAGAGCCCCAGCAGGAAGAGAAAGGAGTAGAGAACAGGAAAAACCACCGTCTTCAGAACATTATCACGGGAACAAGTGCTGTTGATGTGGCTGTGATTTCCAGAGAACATGAATGAAGTTACATTTCGCTCCATGACTGTTGTCTAAAAACAATAGAAGAAAGTAAACGTGATTGTTCCAGTCAAACTATATTTTGTCTTATGACAGCAATATGGAGAAACAAAACTTCAACGCAGACTAGAATAGGAAAGGAAATCTCATAATAAACTAAAATGTAGTTAATTTGAAATAAAAGCCTGCCCGTAATATATATATACATAGGCATACTCATATAAACATTTTGTAGTAATACATTTCTTTTGTGAAAACGTTTTGTAGCAGACCTGGAAATGTACTGTATCAGCAAAGTCCCATGAAGGTTCCTCTGCAGTTCTTTGTGAGACTTCTGGCCCCTCTGTCTCCTCTACTGCCGGTCAAATGTGATCCAACACTGACCATCTGCACAGCTTCAATGTCCGAAACGAATGTGTCCCAAAGTGTGCGTGTAGTTTGATGACACATAGGTGACACGAGAAGACTTTCTCTCCTTTTCTTCTCCTTTCTGTTTCCTGTCATGTGGAAAGGCCTCAGACTGCACTTCAAGATCTATTTTAACAAACACGAAGGAAGTCAGTGTCAACTGATCTGCAGCAGACAAACACAAAGTTAATCAAAAGCTAAATGCAAACAGAAGATGCATGATAAAAGATACAAAATCACAGTTATATAGCTAATAAAACATTTGAAAGTCATCATCATTTTTAACTCTTGCATGCATTTTGTTATGAGAAACTATCTACTAATGTAAGTTGTTTGGTGATTGTGTAGAGATGCTATAACAACGTGATACAAACTGTGTGTTTCCTCTTCTTCACTTGTTTTACTTTTGGAAACTAGTATTGCAAAATCTCCACCCCTTTCAATTTTGCTTCTGCCAAATACTTTTATGTATGTTTCTTTATGTAACTTATTGTAGCATTTTGCATCACTCTACACATAAAGACATGTGCTTCAGGAATGTGATTACTTGTAATTATAAATCAATATTTTAATATGGTTTTATGGCTGTCCATAAATATTTTGTACTATTGGATAGAAGCTCTTTAGTCACTACTTTAATAAAGCTACTGTGATTTATACTAAACTGTATTATAAGATGTCACATCATGAGTCATTAAACACATCCTTCCTTTTAGTTTATAAGCTGTGGAGTGGCTGAACTGCAGCCCATCCCAGAATGCACTGAGCAAAATGCGAGAAAACACTCTGGATGTTCTAAAGTAAGATACAGAGTTTAGCATTAATTACCATACTTTACATTTCTGCACAAAGACAGTTTTAAAGGTTCCAACCTGAGCAACATT
>JAPZDZ010000024.1:16658377-16679893 GCA_029783805.1 Acanthurus tennentii
GTGTCACAGCTCCTCCAGATTGCATCTAAATTACACACTAGCTTTACTATAAAGTGGCAAATTAAACTTTATTCCCAGAAGCACAGAGGAAATACTCACCATAGATGTGTCTTAGTGAAGGAATGTCATTTACAACAGTCTTCCAACTTAGGCTTTGTTTTTTTTAGACTGGAAGCAAAGAGATTTGAAAGAATTTGGGAAGCCAGTCAGACCGGAGAAAACAACATTTTATCCTCACAACCAGAGGCACAGAGCGGGGTATGTAAGAGATTCATGGTCTTAGTAAGTGCAGGTAGGCTTTGATTCAATAAAAAGCCTAGCCAAAGCTAAGGTTAGCCCCTTAGCTAAACTGCCAAAGAGTTACATCACAATTTATAGGCTGAGAAAAGGGAGATTATGCAAGAATTCCCATGTCGTTAATGCCACATCCTCCAGTCAAGCTGTGGCCAGTGGAAGTTTCTTTAACTTTCTTCTGACACCTCATCCTGCTTGCCTTTATGGATTCATCACTGAACTTGAAAAGGTTCCTGGAAAAGTTTGACCTGTCAGACAGAAAACATCAACCTCTGCTGTGAAGTCACAGCGTCACATTGTTGATGCAGCCTAATTGGGCGAGTTGGCTTGTTTAAAAGCTTTTCCACCCTTTGGGTCTCAATAATTCAAAGGTGCTTTGATGTTTTTAGTTTGGTGTTTGGCTGACTGGAGTGAGCAAGGTTACATATACAGCAGTGGGCTCCAGCAGTCCACCTGGTTCCTCTCTGGGGACCAAAGGACCACATCTGCCCCCAATCAAATCGGGGAACCCCCCACTGGCTTTCTTCCACTGTCCTCAGGACAGAAAATGAGGGATATGGTCCCATTAAAAAGTGTATGCCTTGTCTTATAATATATAAAACCTCTTTTTGTCGTATTTTCATTGGGCCCCTCTTGCATTTATTGGTTGCAGAATCTATTTACTGAAAGCTTCAGAAAATTAATAGGCAAGGATGGTGAATTTGAGAGAACCTTTGCAGTCTTACCTGGCTCTTATACCTGACTTATAGTGCTTAAAAGCTCACTTTGAACACTTTCAGGTGGTATCTGAGGAAGAGACATCAGGCTTTTATATGTAAAGTCCTACTGCAAATCAGCTACTGTTTTAAATGCAACCTTGGGAGCAAAAAGATAACCGATACCTGCATACTTTCTTTTTCCTTTTTAAAAAATAGTCCCGAGTTCTTTCCTCAGAAGCAATGGTCTGTAAAACCTGGAACCACCATCACAGCATGACAGATCTTACCTGGCAGAGAAGTGCAAAGATGAATCTGTCTTACTTGTGGCTGGAAGGTGGATGTGCGGATTCTACAATGTCAGTGTGAAATTCCAGCATTGCCACAGGTACGATGCTGAGACCCTGATCTACTGTATATGCGAGCGTGTGTGCGTATGTGTGCGTGTGTGTGTGTGGGGGGGTTCAACAAGGCTTTGTGTGCCATGGAAAGACCCACTTTAGTATTTTGAAAAAAATTTTAAGCATGGATTACTGCAAAAATGAAGCAAGTGATCCACTTACTGCCAAGTTTGCTGCATCAAAGAAATAACACAGACACTCTGAGCTAACAGAGAAGTACTGTCTCAGGCTGATGTTGGTCCGCTCCCAGCAGTCCTCTCTTTCCGTGTTCAGGCTGCTAGCATTCAAGTTTACGTATGGTGTTCATGCCACAGACCAAAAATATGTCTCACTCGCCTCTGGGTTCCCTCATCTACAAACTCGTAGACTTTATCCTCCTTTTTTTCTTTTTCTCACTTAGTGCAAAGTTTCCTCCTGTCATAAATGTCATGACTAGTTTGCGGTATTGATCTCACACAGAGGACAACAAACATTTGACATATAATTCTTCTATGATTAGTAGAACATAAAGTGTTCTGCAATGATGGTGAGAAAACAAATGCTGACTGCATTTTTTTAGGTAAATTAAGGTAATTGTTGGTAAATGTTTGCTTCAAAGAGCCATTAAGTTCCCAAAGCAGGAAAAGTGCAGTTGTAACTAAAATTTATGTTTTCGGCTTGGCTGCGGTTATACATGAATGCTGACGTATATTTCTTCCTGTAACACTTAAACAGGACTGAGCCTTGTTAGTGTTATTAGTTCCACCTGCGCTTTTCCTGCTTTAAAAAGTCAAAATGTCTTTGAAGGAAACTTTTACCTGCAATAATTAAAAGATCAGTCAAATGTTAATTGAATATCAACTCTATTAAAAGGTTTGATTTTCAGTGTTTGCAGCTAAGAAATTGAGCCATCAGCTGTCATTTTCTTCTTTAAACTGATTTTTGGCAACTCAAATGCTGCAATGACACGGACTGAAATGTGATTGAAATGGTGAATGTGTTACCAAAGTTTCATTTCTTTGTGGATATGTTTTTTTATAGCCCCCCAGCAACTCTAAATTCTTCCTCCTTACTTCCTCCTACCTTTAGACCTGTTTTTGGGCCATGCTGCTATATTTGCTACATGTTGGGTTAAATATGAGCCAATAAGTAACAAGAACTTGTAGTGTCACAGTTCTTTTAAAGAACAATTCAATGGAACCAAGACTGTTTGCATATGCAAGGTGTAAAGGAAAATATGAACTAGAAAAAAGCCTTGTGTTCAAGCAGCAGGAGGATTCTTGAAGAAGACTCACTGACGTATTGAGTGACTTGGCAGATCTGGTTCCCCGTGGTCTGTTGAATGGAGATGGACAGCCTTACTGTGAACAAAGCATCTCTTGTTAAGTGCACTCTGGCAAAGTGAAGAGACTATGCTGACGTAGCTACTGCCGTTTATAACAAGGTTTAATATGTAACATTGAAGCATTTAAACAATCACAGTACAGCTCATATCTATAGAGTTTAAGGTAGCACTGTTTACTTTACAGACAGGAGTTTACATCTAGTTTAAACAGTGCTATGGAAGTACTGAAGTGTATAGCAGCATAATAAATGTTGACTATAACACATGAAACTGTTCCCATACTGAGAGTTGACCTCGGGCCGCCTGCGTAAAAAACCAAGAATCCCAACCACAGACCATATGGGAACTGCACCTTTTAAACACTGTTCTTTATATTGTAACTCAATCTTAGGGTCAAATGATTTAAAGCTGATTTGACCACATTTTTAGCCCCATTCAAACAAAGTCAAAATTGAGGAATTAATACCGCAATACTGTAATGGTTGCTAAAATGTTACATACACCACCTTTAAGTAATTAAATTGTGCAAAGCTGGCAGCTGAAATCAGATAGGAGTGCTGTGGGGAAGGTAGACTGTGGGGTGATGAGGACAATCTGTCCTCAGAGGGCCGACATTTAACAGAGCAGATTTATTCTGTTTAATCAGAGTCTTCGAGGTGGCCAAGGAGTGGCCCTACTTTTACTTTGCTTTTACCTCTTCCAGTGTAAAAAAAAGTTTTGTTCATTCTTCTCATGAAATTGTGGAGGTATTGTAACTCTTTATGTTGACATGTCTCACTTCACCAGCTGTGACCAGAAATTGGGGTCAGAGGTACAATATATTTGCCGTGGTAAAGGTGAAATTCACACAGACAACCACCCACTACCTCAAACACACACACACACACACACACACACATGCACACACACACACAACGTATTCCTTCATGTAAAAACTTATTTTATATGGTACGTGTGAGACTTGAACTCTTTGCCTTTAAACACCCGAAAGGAAAGGAGTAAATGGGAAAATCATATGTTTAAAATCCTCATAAATATCCAAGTCAGTGTAAGGTAAACTTCATCGTTCTCCAAACATGAACCGCAAAACCAGAACTGAACAAATAAACTCTTTACCATCCACAGAGGGCACATGGTGGGAATGATGAACTGCCTTTCACAGTTAGGTCACACATAATAATGTGGTGTTTTTTTTTTTTTTTTTAAGGACATCAATTAACTAGTTTAATTTGTGTTTGATTGTCGCCTAGCTCACACATGCAAGCACTTTTCTCAGAAGCTATGGAGCAAGTAGCCTGAATTCCAAAGTTTATGGAAGACAATTCCCTCTTTCCCCATATCTGCCTGGGTCATATCACGCTGCTGTAAGACTGGCTCTAAACCTTGGAAAATTTAGTTTTTTTCTTGAGAACTCAAAAATTGATTTATTGAAACGTACTCACTTGAGGAAAAACTGCAGACCTTTTTTTGAGTGTCCATTAAAATGCAGCTGTTATGTATTGGAAGCAGCTGTAAATTAATTGTGTCCTGTTTAATGGGCGTGTTTGAAGCTGTCCTTTGACTGCAGGAAAGACTCTCATATGGCTTTATCAGAAGGTTTTTGTAATATAGCCAGTAGCTACACACAGAAAAATAACTGATTTAAACTCTAAATCTCTAACATCAACCTACAATTTCATCTTACAGTACAGGGAATCAGTTACTTATTCGATTATCATTGCTCTCTTTCCTTCTTTTGGTGTCTGTCCAGTCTGAAAAACATAAAAGTCACAGCATTAGTTATGGGGTCTTGCCAAAAGGAAGTTTTAGCCTTTTTAAATGTGCATCATTACAGGCCAATCACAACTGTTGCAACTGACTGAGAAATTGTTACCAGTTGTTGCCTTTGAGCATGGGATTTTTGTCTCAATGAATAAACTTGAAAGCAAAACCATTTTTTTAAGAAGAAAAAGAATGTTAATCTGCACAGTCTACAGAAGTGTGGTTACAAAGCAGACATCACTAAATAGTTGACCAGCTCATTCTTACCAGCTTAAAAAGACATTACTTAATAATGACTCATTTAATATTTTGTGTTGCAGTTATATAATCTGATTTTTTCTAAGAAAATAACCTTTGAAACATGAATATTACAACAAATCAACTGGATAGAGTTTTATGTCTTGAAAAAAGAAAACGTCTGGCTTCAGTCCTCCATTCTGACATTCATCACCCCTTAGTATAATTGCAGGAGCGCAGTAAAATCACCACACATCACATACAAAAATCGCAGGCTCCCTTGTGGGTCTCGCTTATTGACAAGCCGAGTGAAGAATTATTTTTACAGCTGGAGAGTTAAAACTGCATGATGCCTGTTCCATTGCAGGCACAGCCATCACCACCTCCTCCTGTAGGGTGAGGCTGGCTAATCCTAATGACTTTCATTGCAACAGCATTTTACAAGCTCTCGGTAATAACAACCACTTCTCTGTAAAAACCTTCAACACTGATATTCTGTATTTCATCTACTTTAAAACATGCCTCTTTTGAAAGGTTTTGTGTATCACACAGTTCAATAAAAACACTGAGAGGACATGAACAGTCAATATTTTTTAATTTCATTTTTCTCTCATACTTCGCTAAAGTAGATGCTACATATAGATATGAGTGTAATGTATTATTACAGATTAGCATAATGTATAACATTACTGGAATTTCTTGTGTACAACACAATGGACTTATGTGTTTTTGTATTTTTTGACCAAAGAACTGCACTGTGAATAGACAAGAAAGAAAATAAGCTTTAAACTGACATTACTCTAGTATGAAAGCACTGTGCGGTATATGCAGATATGTATCCAGTGTAAAACAAGCATATATTTTAAAAAAAAAATAAATTCACTGAGTAATTTGATGAATTGCGCATGAAGGATATTTCACTACATACTCTGCCTGCTGTCTCATTCTGTTGCTGTTATAGGACAAAACAACACATCTTCAAAGAAACAAGTCCATCAACTGATTTTCTCTCCCTCCCTGTAAAGTAAGTCCATAATGGCATCCTTAACACTGGGTCAAAGAAATTTTTTTAGCTTGACTCAATGCACTGGCCCTTTTGACCCAATGAGAACCACCATAAGTGAGAACCACCTATGAATTTCCAGACCTCCATTTCCAAAATTATGATAACAACCTTCTAGCTTGAGGCTGGGTTTTCCAGTTAAAAGTACATGTTTTCCCTTTAAAATGCCTGTTTCCTTTCTCATGTGCTCTGTTGTTCTAATCCATATTTCATAAGCAGTGATCTTCACGAATCCACATGAGAACACATGTACTGCACCCCACAGACATAAGTGGCTGTGTGTTCGTAAATGTTTACATTCAAATATGCCATTGTCCTCTCTTAGGTGGGTCTCCTTTTCACAGTACATGTAGATATGTGACCTTAGAGTCTGTACCCAGGTGGTTCTTGGCAAGGCACTTATATTTGCCGGAGTCTGAGGCTGTGGGCCTCTGAATGATGAGTGTGCCCTGAGGGTGAAGTAGTTCACTACCCATGGGCCGGCCCTGTTCTGCTGCTGACAGAACTGAGCGATCGGGCAGCTCCCAGGTGATCTCTGGCTTGGGAATCCCAACAGCAACACAGTTGAGCTGGATAGGTGTTCCACTTATCACCTTGACATTGGGAGGTGGCCCTGTTGTGATCCGTGGGGGGTAGGCGACAATAATAACAGGCACAGTGAGCACAGCCTCCCCAGCATCGTTATTAGCCCTGCAGACGTAGTTCCCTATGTCCTTCTGAGTAGTATCCCGAATAACCAGAGTACCATTCTCTAGCAACTGGTAGCGCCCACCGACTTGAGACGAAGTGAGAGTGAGGCCACTAGGAATGGTCCAGTAGATTCTGGGTCTTGGACTCCCATCGGACAGACAATGAAGGAAGAGAGCATCTCCAAACACACTGCGTATAATGCCCCTTGGCCTTGTCAGAATGTAAGGCTTCTGACCAACATCTAAAATTATTACCTTCTCAATGTAGCCCACAAAATTCCTGGCACCACAACGGTACTTCCCAGCATCCTCTTTTTGAGGGTTGTAGATAGCTAAAGTCCCATCACGGCCTAAGTGGAGGTGTGAGCCAAGGTCATGTTCACTGGTTAACCGTGTTCCATTAGGCAAAGTCCAAATGATCTCTGGCACTGGATGCCCATCAGCAGAGCAATTGAGAACTGTGGTTTTTCCAATCCGAGACAAAATTCGTTCATTATAGGGGTTCTTAAAGATAGGCCTTCGGGCCATACTGGTCACCTGTAGCTGCACCACCATTACTGCCTCTCCTCCATCATTCCTCGCCATGCAAATGAACTCTGCTGTATCAGTTGGCCGCACGTTACGAATCTCTAATGTCCCATTATGGTGGACGTTGATCCTGCTGCCAAAGTATGGTGCTTTCAGAAAGATGTTATCAGGCATAAGCCAAGTGATACTAGGAGTGGGACTGCCCTCTGCTTTGCAGTCTATGAATTTCCTTGAGAATTTAACTGCTACATCTTTGATTACAGTCCTATTCTGGCGGTAGCCATTAATAACTGGTGGATTCCCATCTATATCAAGCTTGTAGACTTTTCTATTTTCTCCAGCAGGGTTGCGAGCCATACAAACATAATTCCCAGCATCAATAACCTTAACATCCCTGATGTCCAGAGAGCCGTTGACATGCATTAGGTAGCGTTCATTTGATGCTGCAATTACATCATTGGTGGGTAGCATCCACAGGATCTTGGGTTTGGGTTCCCCATGTGCTTCACAGTCAAAGCGGATGTTCCCTCCAGGCTTTACTCTAGCATAGGTCTGGCTGGGTGGACGTATCCTGGGTGGAGTAGTAACAACGCTGATTTGAACAAGCATCTCATCCTTGCCCACTTGGTTTTCAGCATAGCAGGTGTAGTCTCCTTCCTCTGAAATACCAACCTGGAGAGGAATGACACAGTATTGTAAAGCTTTTAGACTTTTTTGTGCATTTCACTGATGACATAAGGATGACATAAGGATGACATGCCACTGCATACCTGGTTAAGATAGAGAGTTCCATTTTCAAAAAGTGTATAGCGCCTGGCTCGTCCTCCTCCACTGCTGGCATCAGACTGAAGAGCACTGTTGACCACTGTACCGTCTGGCAGACCCCAGGAGATCTCTGGCTTTGGTGCTCCTGAGGCTTTACAGTCAACCTTTAAGTCATTACCGTAGAGTACCTGCTTCTTTCCATAGAGCTTAGGCTCTATCTTGGCCGGCTTCATCGACACAGTGACCCTCATGAGTTGGAGATCATCACCAATTTCACTTCGAGCCACACAGAGATAGTCTCCAGCATCTTTATCACTCACAGTACTGACAATGAGTGTGCCATTATCAAGGACCTGAATTCTGCTGCCCATCCTGAAAAAACATGAGACAGGAAATGAGAGGCTTAGTATTGGTCAGGACAAAGTAATACCTGATCAAATAAAGTATAGTGCAGAGCAAGGACAACACATAATAATGAGTTACTGCATCGGTAAAAAAAAACTGTTATTTAGAGTTTGCAAAAACTGTAATTAAGGGGTTATGGGTTTTTTTTCATACATTTCTGTCTGTTTATGTGCACTCTTGAAAAATAACCTGATGGCGTGGATTTCTCTGTGCATTCCCATAAATAGAATCTTATTATTTTACAATGCATGTAAGGTGAACTACTTCCAAAAAGTAACCCCTAACCCTACCCACTAAATAAATTTTATATAACTGCATGAAAGTAAAAGAGACATGAAAAAAGGGAAATGACTCACACCAAACACGCACACAGATTTGCTATGGAGGTTTAAGATTGTAAAGATTTTATGAACTGACCAGTAAACTGAGCCAAGGCCTTGGCAATGACTTCAAAAAATACAAATACTGCATTGCCATGTGTTTTTTTAAAATAACAAGCTCTCTGTGTCTTTCCTCTGCTTATTTTTCACTAAAGTGGCATACACACAGAAAGGCTTTAAAATTGTTTTTTAGATAAAGATATATACCTTTAGTAAGCCATGATTAGCCCAATGGTGTCCAAAACCGATTAAACAACTTATGATCTAAGTGAACTACTGTGCCTTCCAAATGCCATGTTCTCCCCTGAGTCTTAAATAGTTTTCAGTATTGTTGGTTTTCTTTTATTTAGTCATTATGGTCAAGTTTCCATTATTCTCTGACTCAAAAACAAATGGAATAAATAAATCAAAATACCAACTAGCTGATTCTGTACTTTAGGGGATAATACAAACAGTCAATGCAGGACACCAACAAAGGAAATACAGAAGCCTAGGTTTGGTGAAATTTAATAATCCCATCAGATGTTGCAAAACCCTTTACATACTTAGTGCCTTACTTTAATAAAAATCTAAAAAAACGTAAAACTGAGAACTAAATCCTAAAATTAAGGACACTCCTTTAAAAACTGTCAAGTTTCCCCTCTAAAGGTTTGAACCACCTCATGTTTTCAGAATTTTTTATGTGCCATTTTTTAGCAAAAATGATAGCCATATCTATGTTGGCTTCTATTAGTTCTATCTATTAGTTCTATCATCTATTTTTTTGTAAAGTGTTGTCACTGATGGTAATATTTTTTACCTGTGCCACTGGTCTACCACAGCTTTAGAGGGCAGCCGCCAGATGATCCTGGGTTTAGGGTCTCCTGTAGCTGAACACTTAAGTCTCAGCTCATCCCCGAAGAACAACTCTGTTATGCGCTGGGATGTCTCCACTATCTGAGGTGCAGACTCTTGCCTCTCTACTGTCAGAGTCACCACCCGTCTCTCTGAGCCAGTAGAGCTGGTAGCAATGCATTCATATTTCCCGCGGTCTGTTTGGGTCACATCCTTAATGAGGAGGGTTCCATTCCCATACAATGATATCCTTGTGTTACTGGCAGGTCTGTTAGATCGAACCACCGACCCATCATGGAGGACCCAGTGAATAACAGGCTGAGGGCTGCCTTGGCCAGTGCAGGAGAGCCACAAGTTTTGGCTGACACCAGCTTTCACATGCTGCCGTTTCTCCTCCACAATGCCTGGGGGAGCTGCAACAACCTGCAGTCGGACTGTTGCAGTATCAGCTCCAGCTGGATTACTGGCAATGCATTTGTAATGACCTCTGTCATAAACAGACACTTGCTCAATCACCAGAGTCCCCTCAGCAGATACAGATACTCTTCCCTTCTCTGTGTTTTGACCCCTGACCTGGGTTCGGTTGGCCAGGATCCAGGATATCATGGGTGTGGGCCGACCCTCTGCCTTACAATTCATCTCCACAGTGTTGCCTGCATGTGACTTTATCTCACGCATTTTTGGCTCCAGGATGCGTGAGGGGTAGGCCACCACAGAAAGAGTGACGAGAAGTTTATCTGATCCATGATCATTCTCAGCTAGACAGAGGTACTGACCACGGTCCTTAATGTTGGCATTCTGAATCAGCAGTGTGCCATTGCTCAACACCTCAAACTTCCCCATCTTCCCCTTCATGGTAATAGTACTTCCTGAAAAAAAAAGGAATTTCTTTTAATAAGCACACAAAAAAACAATTTAAAACAGTCTCAAAACAATAGAAAAAAAACTACTGAAGCATAATTCTTGAAACTCACTCGCTTTCTCGTGATTTTTATATATTTTTAATCACCACCACTGCTTTTTAAATTATTTTTTGTTGTTCTCATGTACATACCATATAAATACATACAATGAATTGGATATGCACAATAAATAAACACAATAACAATAAATAAATCTAAAAATTGGTAAGAAAACTAACAAGAAGTATATATGGTTACCTTATGAGTATGTGAAAACAAAATGAAGTATTTGGTGCCCTTTTGTCAGTCTTTACAATTAAGAACACAGCGCTCTCTGTTTTTTTAATTAATCTGAAGAAAACATTGCAATTGCCTCAGTGACTTCATTTACTGAACATTACCATTCTTAAACATTCAAACATACAGCCGTGTCTAAAAAAAATACAGAATGTTGTTTACATGTTTCTATTGGAACACTTTTAGCCAACACCTAAGCCCTTTCCTTTTCTTGATGTTTTTTCTCCTTATGATGGCAACTAATGAAACTTTTTGTACCTGTGCTTGTGGAGAAGCGCTTCCAGGTTATACTTGGTTGAGGGTCTCCAACAGCCTCGCATGGTAGGAAAGCATCTGAGCTGGATAACACAGTGAAGCTAGCTGCGTTGCCTCCTACAATCTTGGGTTTGCTTGTCATGGCCTTTGTAGTGGATTCAAAGTCTGCAATATAAGAACTTGTAGCTCCATTGCCAGTGACAGGATTATAAACACCAGAGATTGCATTGTGTTTTCCTACATTGTTGTATGGGGCAGGGGTGTTGGTGTATCCTTGCACAGCTGTAAAGATGGTCATTGTGTCAAACATGAGGCCTTTCTTTGCACTGTCTCTGGCACCACTGCTTGCAACAGTAGGTCTGATCGTCTTCACTGGTGGCCTGCGCGTGTTGTGACCATTAATTCTCTTTGTTGGTGGTCTGATGTTGCTGTGGACTCTGGTCCGTGCTGTTGTGTAAGGCTGTTTTGTGGAAGTTGGCATGAATGTGGTCATGGGGTTGAATGATGTTAGGGGGATCAAAGGTGTCCTGGTTGTAGAGCTAGATGTACCCCACTCAAATTCCTTGTACAAGTCGGTCTCCTCCTTTGAGGTTTGGTCAGTGGAACCAGCTATTTCATTTCTGTCGTCATTGCTAGATGGTGTGTACAGAGGCTTGTAAAGTGAAACAGTTTGTTGCGGTAATGTTGTTGTCTGTATTGTAGTTTTCATAGTTGTTACCTCTGCATTTAAAGCCTCAGTTGTGGTACGAGGATGTACTTTAGGGACAGGTTTCCTGAAGGGTCCTCTGCCCCTAAAGGGCCTCCTTGTCTGCCCCTGCCGTCTCCTTGACATACTAGGCCTCTGTCTAATGGCAAACCTGTTATCAGATTGACCCCCAGACCCTGATGATATAGATTCATCAGGATTTTCAATTATTGATGGTCTGACAGTTGGTGGGGAAAGTAGAGTCTGTGATTCTGGTGGTGTTTCGGCTGTGGTTGTGGACCTGAAGTAATATGATGAACTAGTAGTAGTTAGATGGTGAACACTGGGTCCCAATGTTGTGAAATCAAAATCTGCAGATGACAAATCCTCATTGTCATCATCTAAGGAGCCCTCCTTGTTCCCTATGTGTCTGGATGGTGACAAAGTCTCGGGTTCAGCCAGCGAGTTTGCCGTGGTGGTGGGCATAGTAGCAGGGGTTGTAGCTGGAGTCACTGTTGTGGTTTTAACTGTAGTTGTAGTAGTTGTTTTTTTGGTGGTGAGTGGCCTCTTAAACCTGCCCATTATCTTTTCCTTCTCTTTGCCTCCAAATAGCCTGTCCCATGGAATTCTTCCACGAATAACCTTAGAGGCAGATTTAGTAGTGGTGGCTGTGGTGGAGACTGAAAGTTCATTATTTTTTATTAAAAATGGATTAACTGTAGGGTCAAACTCAGGGGCATCAGCAGAAGTTATGTAGCCACTGGAACCATCTGGCCTTGACTCTGCATGGGTGGAGGGGGCTTCTGAAGTAGTATGATAGTTTGTAGTAGAAGCTGTGGTTTTTAGTAAAGAGGACGGTTTCTCTGTTCTGTGTAAAGATGAACTGGAAGAAGCTGTTGGTTTGACCACCTGCAGGTCAGCAGTTGCTGTTTTCTTTTTGTCTTCATCACAGTCGCAGTCTGCAGAAAGAAAAAGGGAGAAAACAGGAAAAGGAGACAATGACACACAGAATATCAGCTTAAGGAGCACACCGCACATTGAAACGTGATGTACAACCTTTTACAATGGGTCTGTTTGCTCACAAAACAAGGTTGCTTACCTGTGGTCAGTTCAATTCTATATGGCACTGTAGCATTTCCTTCCTTCTTCACCGAGGGCTGTTTAAATTTATTCATGAAGGACTGTATGTCAGTGATCCTGCTGGGTTTGATGATCCTCCTGTGGCCTTGGGGCGTCCTTCTGCGTCCCCCTCTTCCACTGTTTTTGTGTGGGATTATATGAATCTGCTGACGGGAGATGATGGTGGATCCTGCAGGCAGGCGTGGGGATTTGATTGTTTGGGTAGTGTGGAAGGTGATTTCATCTTGCTGTCTTTCTGTGGTGGTCACGGCTGTAAATGTAGTCTGGCTTTCTGGGTCTGTGGATGTGCGAACAACTAGCTCCACTGGGCCTGGGCCATCCCTCATTGGAGTGACATTAGGATCAGTGGTATATGAGTGTGTTGCCCAAGTGGACGTTTCTGGCTCTGGGATTTGTTCCCCTGAGAACTGGAGCTGAGTTTCTTGTGACGAGTCTGTCACAGAAAGTTGTAGAGTGACAGGGTTCCTGTTTGACCCTGGCTTGGCACTTCTTTCCAGGGCATAAAATTCTGAGGCTTTATCAAAGCCTGTGTCATGTGATATTGTGATATACGGTGTAACGGCATCACTTTGACTTTCACTTCTCTCTGTTGGATTGTTTGTGAATATGGACTTAATTGGTGTGGAATCTGACTGCATGTATGACTCTGTCACTTGACTTAAATTAATGTGATTGCTAACTGTTTCCATGCCAACAATCTGATATGCCTCTTTTGTTGCTACGTCACTATGCTGACCTGTTTTTGTGTTTTTTATAGATTCCTGCTGCCTGTTCTCCTGCTTAAATATTCTTCTCTTCTGTGAATTATTGGTAGATGGTTTGACTGTCCTTGGAACAATGATGAGATGATCTTCATTATCCTCATCACCGGAGCCAATTTCACTATTAACAGAAAGATCAGTGTTTGAGATTCCATATATTTCTTTTTCTGTCTCTGTACCAGTCTTTTCTCTTGACCCATCTTGAGCCTTTTTCATATATTCAGCAAATTTCTGTGGGTCCACTCTTCTACTATTCCAGATACGCCTGCTGCTGACTGGCCCCCTCCTTCTTTGTCCTCTTCTGCCTCCAGCACCTCCTCTACCTTGTGACCTGAACCTGGGGTAAGGTCGATCTGAGGTTATGGTCCTAGATTCCTGACCAGTTCTGTCAAAGGAACTGGTGGAGGGGATCCCTTCGTGGGTGACTATGTTTTCAGCCAGGGTTTGGTCAGCTCTGTCCTCCATCTCTGCCCCTGATCCCTCACTGTCCAAAATGGTTACAGCCTCAGACCTCTCTTTAGTTACTGTCACCTGAGACACAAGTAGGTCAACTCCCAGGTGATTTGAAACTAAACACCTATAAAATCCTCTGTCTCTCTCTGTGAGACCCTGAATCAACAAGGTTCCATTCTCATACACTTTCTTGTTTCCATGAGACTTATCTAATACTGAGTGATCTGGGAGTATCCACTGGACAGATGCCTCAGGACTCCCTGAGGAGCTACAGTCAAAAATCAGGTTTTCACCCAGTGGCTTTGACACTTGGACACCATTGACCTCAACTTCTTCCACATCAGGGGACAGAACTGTCACTCGAAAGATGAGGATATCCGCATCCAGGTAGTTTGTGGTAATGCACCGGTAGATGCCTGCGTCAGAGGCGTCTGCGCGCTGTAGAGTGAGCTTCCCTTCGGCAGTGATTACAATCCTCCTGTCCTCGCTGGAGTATGGAGCTCTGACCTTACTTCCATCAGGCAAAATCCACTCCAACATTGGCTTTGGTTCACCCTGGATTTGACAGTTCAATTGTGCCATACCACCTATGTTAAAAATAAATTAAATATTTTATTGGAGAAAATAAGTCTTTCATACTTACAATCTCTCAAAATGCTAAGTAGATTTCGATCATGTTACATACATTAGTTCAGAGTTTTACTATAGGTAGACTAGAGTCCTGTCAATTATCAGCTACTTAATCAAGCAATAATTATTAATCCCCACCTGTAAGTACAGTGTGCTCAGTCTTGGTTTGATTATCTCGCTTGATCATCGTCCAGGAATAGCGGTCCTTTTTACGTGGTCTGTTTTCCACGCGTAGGTTGACCACAGATCGATACTTAATATGCAGAGTGGAATAAGTGGTAGACGTGCGGTCGAGCTGTAAGCTCACCTCACCTTGCATTAACCATGCAGGGGAGGCTTTAATCTCTGCCTCAATGTTTGTGTGAATTCCGTCCTCTCCTTCATTTGTTTTCATTTCACTATATCTATACACCATATCTGGGCTTATTGCTAGCATTAGTCCTCTCTCCAGTCTCATGGGAAAGTCACTGTAAGTAGCCAAAATTTGCCACAACTGCTGTATATGTTCGTAGTCAACATTACATACCAAATATGTAGTTATTCCAGTTGTAAGTAAGGTGACATTGTTTCCCTTCTCATCCTCCTCCAAGGTTTGTGTCAGGTTCTCAAAAGTAGAGGGCCTCTGGACAGTGCAGGATAGACTACCATCATTGTGATACTGGTTAGTTAGATTCATTTGTATCAAGCCTAATGGTGCAATAAAGTCCTTGGGGGAAACTGGAGTAAAGTCCCCCTCATCCAGGGTAATGTTTTTCTGCTTCAAATAGGGTTGGATCCAGGGCTTGGTACAAGTGAGGGCATCAGTGGGAAGAAGGGATAAAGGTGTGTTGTGGTAAGGGCCAGGATTTTCACAAACAGGACACAGCTGGCCTCTTGGATATCTCCTGTCCCGCTTGCATTTCAGCACACCTGGAAACATTTAAATAGAATTGTGTAGTGTTTAGCTGGTTGCATGTAAGAAAAGAACTCTCACAGTTCCCATCTTTAGCCTATCAAACTAAAACTGATTGATAAAAAACTCTTAACCAGCAGCTAAGTCATAAATCACAGGTATATCTTTTGTTCCCCTGTGTCTTTCGATAGGCCTTATGATGAGAGGAAGATATAATCTTCCCCTCTAGTGATGACTCTGCCAAGATTTATGAGCTTCTTTTGGATATGCCTTTCTTGTTTTGAATACAATTCCATGCACTATTAGTTTGTAGTAGAAAAAAAAAACACCACTTTCAAAGTCCAAGTTGAATGACCTAAAGTACAACTGCAGTTAGCAACTTCACCAGATGTTGATTGCATTTATGCAATGGTTAGATAAGACAGTATTTTATTGAGGAAGAGGTTCTCTACCCTTGTTTGCATGTCATAAATTTAACACCTTCGTAAATGCTTTCAGACTAATCCAAGGCACTCACACACTCCTCACCTGGGTTCCTTTGTGCCCACGCTGAGAACCACTTCATTCGGCAATCACATGTCCATGGGTTGCCATGTAGGAAGAGATTCTCTAAATGGCTGCAGCCTGAGAAAACATCTGAAGGCAGAGTGGTGAGGAAGTTGTCTGACAGGTGGATGTTTCTTAATGAGGACATCCTGAATACCTGACTGTGCCGCAGCGTGATGAATGTATCTGGATGGAGCTGCTGGAGGTGGTTACCCTCCAGATGGACCAACTGCAGGTTGGTGAGACCATAGAAAGCGTCTGGGCTGATGAACTCTATGTGGTTGTGGTCCATGTGGAGTCTCAGCAGACTTTCCAAGCCTTTGAAGGTCTCTTTGTTGATTTTCTTTACTTTATTAAAGGACATCTTCAGGACCTGTGAGAACATATTGTCAAAACAGCAATACAATTTTAAAACTCCTTACTTACAAATAATATAAATAATAGTCATCTCAACAAAGATTTGAGTAATTTAATGTTAAGTTGACTGTTTATAAGTATATATTGTTGAATGTTGAAAACAAGAAAGACAGGGCAATCTGCATTTATACTTTTTTAAATTATAAAAGAGGCACTGAATTTAATTGTTTTTACCTTTTTTTCTTTTTTCATAGAATGTAAACAAGGGCTTTTATTTATTGATTTTGTGTGTTGACTTTGTTTACTGCACACTGAGACTGAAATAAACTAATGATAAAGTATGAAATAAAATTTAAATAATTTATCTAGTTTGGAAAAATGCAAACAATTAGTGAATGAAGGGTGCCCTTCATACAAAACAAATAACAGTTAAGTATGACAGTGGAGAGTCTAGAAATTGTGATGCTAATGCACTGGACTTTGTAAAATGTTGTCCATTTGTTATAAAAGTGATTACTATTACATAACACCTTACTGAAGGTTAACAGTAGATATAAACTCAAAATCCAATCTGTTTATGTATGAATGCCAATATTGCACATTTTAAATGTATGTGTATCATCACAGACAAATATTTAACTAAACCATAGGACACTGATTCTATATTTGTACTGCAGAATTACTAGACAGGTATGTTACCTTTCACAAGTGACTGACAAACAAATGATTTTACCTGTAAAGACTTTTGGTCTTGGAAGGCTCTGTCTTCAATACTATGGATAGTGTTGCTGTGCAGCATCAACAGCTCTAAGTTCTCAAGTCCTGAGAGATCAGTTTCTCTCAAGACAGTTAAACTGTTGTACCTAAAAGCAGAGAGATAAAAAATAACCTTTATTTTATCAGTTCAAATGTACAGCACACTATTTAATGGAAGGAATTAACAAATAAAATATGTTTCCAACTACTCTTCTTGATCATATGCATGTTTTTATAGGGAACATCAACAATGCTAACAAGTTAGAAGGGTTTTAGAGATGTCAGATAAGTACAATTAATACAATTCTATAAGAAGAGTCCTGGAAAGACATTAGACATATATGACGAAACACCAGTGCAGGTAAATCATATCACTGTCTTTAATATCTAGATATTGTGTAAAAGTGCTGGATTTGAAACTTGTTACTCATTATTCACTGTCAACACTTGGTGATGTTTTAATTCCTTACACGTTTCATCATTATTTTTATTAAGACACAGAAAACACAGCTTACTTTGTTTCCATATTGGGAAGGATGATTTGAAATGTGTAGATATTTTAGTTTAAAGTTCTGCATTCATGGACAGGTGTTTTGAGTTGAGTGTGGTAGTGCCACACCTTAAAAGAGTTCTTCTGCACAATAATTGAAAACACCTGTAGGCATGCACCATCGGTGTCTATTGTTTTTTGAAAAGTTTTGTAAGGTGAAACATTAGAATTAGTACACCAGAGTCAATGTGAATGGCAATACAGCGAACTAAGTGCATATTTCCTTCAAGTTACAATAATTCAGCAGAGGCAACTTTAGGTGAGAATGATTAAATAATATGTTTATCTTGATGACATTTGAATTATATATGTGCAGCACAGACGGTGGTTAGCATAGCACAGGGCGGGACGGTGGGCCACAGGAAGACGACTGATGCGATTTTACTGCGCTAGTTTTGGAAGCTGAAAATCCAGAAGTAAGGAGCTTTATAAACCAACATTTGTATATTTTTTACTAAAACTTAAGTATTTCAATGTTAGCTGGCTGAGATGGCAATTGACTGAATTTGAGAACGTATTCATTTTAGTTCAAGTTAAAAAATTAAGCTAACCTTACTTGTAGTCTGAACTTTTGTTAGATTGCTAACATCCTAAAATCACAAATAAGGCTAAAGCGCTGAACTTTATGTAATGGCCGGTTAACAAGTTAATGAGTTTAAATTACAATTTTAATGTTAACTTTAGCGATTTAGATAGTTTTTTTTTGTGTGTTTGTTTGTGTTTTTTTTTTTTTTTTACTAACGTAAGAGTGATGATTTCCAGTTTATAGCTAACTCTAACAAGTAGCTAACATTACCTTTATTTACTTTGTAACATTAACATTATTCCTGCGAAAATAATCTGAGGTTTAAATCAGTCATAAAAAGATTATTTCCCAAGAGTCAGGTCTGAATTCTGCTGAAAGCTGGAGAGAAAGCGGAAGCTCACCCCAGGTTAATTCTTTCCACAGCCGGCTGGATGTGGTCAGGTATTGCGGTCAGGTATCTGAAGGTGCAGTGGACTTCGGTAGGAACATAACAGGCGCATGATTTGGGGCAGTCACCGCTCACCGGCAGCACGGCAGCCAAGAACAACAGAGCCTGCAGCGGCCACCTCCACAGGTATGAATCGCTGCAGGCACACACGCTCATCGTGCACGGGGATTGGGCTTCAATTGCACGGACGAGGGGGGCTAGAATATATCCTGAACCATTAATGAAACCCACCTGGAAGAGACAGGCACAGTATTTTGAAGACTTAATCCAAATATGAATGATAAAAAGATATAACAAATCATTGACTTCTAAAAAACTCCAACGTCGGATGAAGTGGATAAAGCAAAATTTCTGCAAGATTTTTCACATTTTACCCCAAACAAAAATGACATAGCTTCACTCGCAATCATTTGCATATTCTTATATTATTATTTATGGCTATTGTGGAATGAAAATATTGAAAATTAAACTCCATATATCCATATTTAGATAGTGATAAAGACTAACATATAGGCTATGATGTTAAAAGCACATGAACATATGCTAAATATTCTCAATATAATATAGATACAAACTATAATCTATAGTTTAATTTATAATCTAGATAAAAACAGAATATATACACTTTCTCTCACCGCACTTTAACAGCTGCAGAAAAAAAGTAACTGCGACAGTTGCAGGAATGTAAAAGTCCAGATGAAAGAGTAGAAGGTCTGCGTCTACTTTTTGTAGTCCACCAGTTTGATTCTTCGCAAGTCCACTGTGTCTGAGGCGCAGAGAGACGGGAGGCAAGTCTGTGTGAGCGCCTGCAGCTGAGCGCACACTTTGGTGTCCTCCGCCTCCCTGTAATCTGCTGCACAGTAACCCTCGAGTAACTGCGACTGTGAAGTACTCAGGGAAGAGGTCTGCTAAAAATACCACACATCTATTAGACTTCAAACGCCATCAAAAACACAGAGTCCTTCCTCACAAGGGAATAAGAGTGGAATTTATTAATTGCTGCCAAGACAATAATATATGACCTATGTTTTGGAAGTAGGTCATTGAATTGTTTTTCACAGAACCAAAGCTTAGAAATGCCTCTGAATTATTCTCGGATGTGTTTTCTTAGATATAGACTTCAAATAATTCTAGGATTTTTTCTTGGTCATGGATCCCTTTTATAACAATCAACACCACATGATTAAAAGTACTGCCCCAGGCTTTTCTACACTACAAACTCTTAAGTAAACTCTTCTCTTCTCTTATTGTTAGATGAAAACATCATTTTGTCATGATGATCTGGGACAAATGTGTCACATATTAGCTCAATAGAATTTTCCCTTATTTTAGTCCTTTTGGCCCTCAGATTCTTTGTCAGTGATTTTTAGATCGGTTTTTAGATCAAATTCCTAAGGAACCAATGAACTTGCAGGATGGGGCTACTTTAAATAAGGGGTAACCGAGGAGAGACCAGTTTCCCTATTTTAGTTTCATTATTTTTGAAATGATGATGTATGAGAGAGAGATGAGACTTATTCTGTTTTTAGTTGCACATTTACTGAAGGAAGGTGAGTTTTCATGTTGCAGCCTGCTGTTTTTCAGAGCACTATTTAGCCATTAATCTTATACTGTAGCCTAACTATTCCATTCATTTATCCTGAGGACACTTGAAGTATGTGCCAAAAATTTGGTTGCCAGAAAGGACAATTTTCCTTTTGCTGTATCTGTTGACTAAACAGATATAGCAAAATCTGCAGCAAATCTGCAGTGTGCTAGATAATGTTGGCCAGCATTGGCATTCTAAGTGACTTGATGATTCATGTCAATTGCTGACAGGACATTTTACATGGCTTGGGGCTCTTAAAAAAAGTTATGGCAAACATCACTCCAACAAGTTTGTCTTATAGTGAAGCTGTTGATTAAGTTTGTGTTTGTTGAGCAGAGTCGAAGCCTCAGGCTAGCGGTTGAGTGATAGGTGGAGATGGAAGCAGGAACTATGTAGAGCTGCACATAATGCATGGAGCCAAAGGTGAAGAATCCAAGTCAGCTTTTGATGAGGGGAAAAAAATTTCACAGATAAACAGAGATATGTTTTAGGGGTTCACTCAATACCTGGAGAGAAACTTTTATAGTAAACAGTACTAAAAAATTGTGCATTTACAGTTGGACAGCTGGAAATCTGAAACACAAACTTTTAAGAACACAGATGAGTTGGCAAACTTCTCCCCAAATGTGTGTCTTTAAAGCCTGTTTTATTTTATTTTTTCTTAAATATGTATAAAACTATACTATAAAATGAAATTATAAAATGATGTCTACCATATTTACAGCTTAAAGTTTGCGTTGTGACCATTGGTGGGTGACTTGTTTTTGCTGTGGTTTCACATAGCATTGATGTTACTTGTAAACAGAACTGGTAAAACAGCCCCCATCAAACCACAGCTACCACAAGTTGTCTTTAAATCATGTAATGTGTGTTTTGGCCTCCCAAGTACTACTGTATATTACGTTGCACAAAACTGCTGGCTCATCATGTCTACATTATTAAACATCAACAACATACCAGTGTATGCACACACATTCACAGGCACAGACAGACCCACTCACACATATGAACACATTTGCAGAAGGTAGTGTAACACAGAAGACTGTTAATGACCTACTGTAACGTTATATCCACATCCAAACCACAGAGGTTAAACAAAACATCAGGTAACTTCATTTCAAATGTGTTAGTGGATCAGTAAGCTGCATGGAATGAAGATTTATGGGGAACCCTTTTATCATTAATTCAGGTCACAGACGAGGTTGGCATGTTCCACTGCTTGTGTCATCATTGTTGTTTACTTGAACATCTGGACAACACACCGATACATCTGGACAAGAACTCAACCCTTTCTCTTCTCTTCTCTTCTCTTCTCTTCTCTTCTCTTCTCTTCTCTTCTCTTCTCTTCTCTTCT
>JAPZDZ010000024.1:16697069-16724110 GCA_029783805.1 Acanthurus tennentii
CCGGAGCATGTCCAGTCTTAAATACCACATGATTGGAGAGTATCTGGACAGTATAAGTACGTAATCGTTTTGGAATGTTCTAATGAAAATAAAAATAGAATGTCTCCACAAAGGAATTATTATTGTCCTCTAATTTTTAAGAAACACAATAAATATCTTGTTAAGTTACATATAGAGCAGGGTAAAAAATTTGCAATTTGCATTAACTTGCATTAATTTGAGTTAACTCAGGACACTAATGCGATTAATCGCAATTTAAAATTTTAATCGACTGACAGCCCTAATATATATATATATATATATTGTGTCACTTGTATTATTTTATTTGTGTGTGTATGTGTGTATATGTGTATATGTATGTCATATATATATATATATATATATATATAGATATAGATATAGATATAGATACATACATATACATCTTATTTATATTACCCCTCTCTTTTAAAGCAACAACACTGTAGCTTGGCAGCCACTACCTTTAATAGAACAGCATGAGGCACGCTGCCAGGCTCATAATTTCAAAAGGACATGTTGTGGCTCTGTTTCTGGCCTTTAGTTTAAAATGCAAGCCAGCTGGTTCGCCCTCATCAGCTTTACCTTTTACTGAACAGAGACACATAAGGTTAATAGAGATATTGTTATCTGCAAAGCTTATGGATGACATGAGACAGAAACATTTTCCATGTTCTCATATAAATTGCACAGTCTGGCAAAATCAATGTAATAGATGAGCAAGGGCCTTGATTTGGTATATTTAACCTCTAATACTCTTCTTCATGCTGAATAGTTGTTCTATTTAGGGATTTTAGGTGATATCATTTCATATATTTATTTATACATACATGTCAGTTAACTATTCAATAGTAGCTTTGACAAATGATGGAATTAGGCACGCTGCTTTCCTTTCAAGTGCATGTGGGTCTTGCATTTTGCCTCTCACAGTTTAATAGTTGTTATTGTGTCTGTTTTACTCTACAGGGAATCATTTAATCCTGTATACATACAGCAAGTGTCAAATGACTGTAACAAAAATGTAAAATTAAAAACAAGATACCATTTTTTAAACTTTTTCTACATTAAATTTATTTTGAAAAACAAACAAACAAAGGAAATATACGATAAAACCCATGATGATTCTATACCAGCACAAAGTATGTATCTTTGTATGACTCTTTTCTACTGAAGGATATTTTCATAACTTATGTATTTACATAACTCTTCATAACTTACAAATGTCATGAGATAGTTTGCATGTATACCAGCAACTAACCCTAACCCTTTTTATTAAGAAACTATGTAAATGAATCTCATGTCTGACATCAGTTGGCTATAGTCAGCAATACACCCTGACCTATTTCCTATTTCCTGATTATTAAATCAAAATGTTTCTTCCGCATCTCATCCAGAGCAGAATCAAGTGTCTTCAGATGCATTTTGTCATGCAGCCCATCTTCTTGCAGGGGCTCTGCAAACGAAAAAGTTACAAAGTTTACTGCTCATACACATCACAGGCAGTTGAGGTCTGGTTTGAATTGCTTAGTTACAAGAATTTGATGTGATGAACTTAAGAATGTGCACACCCAGAGGAATGAAACGTGACTGGACTGTTTGCAGAGAGACACTGATGTGAAAGTGTGCACAGGCCAGCACTCACACACATTCAGGCACATTCGTACTTCAGCACTCAAGCTCCTTGTCTAAGTCTTCAGACAATTTCACATCTGCTTGAGCTACCCCCACACACAGCAGGGTGTTGGGCAGCCACGTGGCAGAGCACTGCACAGCATGGCTCTACATAGATGAAGACAACATCCCCACCCACGCACCCTCTGACACCCGTCCTCCCCACTCACAAGAAGCAAAGAGTGAAGAGAGCTCTATTAAAGATTTACAAACGAACTTAGGTGGTCTCCTTTAGAAGCCGAGCGAAGGCCGGTGGTGAGAAGCAAAAAGGAGGAAGGGAAATCCAGAGAGAATCCCGAAGTGTCTGAAGTGTGATTTTGTATTCAGAGAAGAGATTTAGTTTTCTGCTGCTCAGCAGTGATCAGTCTCACAGAGGCTTTCACCAAGCCTTCATCACACCCTGGATCCTGCCAACTGCATCTCAATAGAGTTTGATGGCTAATGGAAGGAGACACTTGCCAACCCCTAAACACAGGCCGATTACAAAATCCAACTTTACTTAGAGACAGTTTGAAAAGGTCACTACAAAGAGAACAACGCAACGTCACGTGGAGGCATATGGTGCAGGTTTCTGTGATATGGGCTGCTTTAACTACTGTACAACCCAGTTTGTTTTTACAAAGGGTAAACGAGGTAAACGTTGATACAGATCTGGTTTTTCAGCTCTTTCTAGCAACTGATGAAGCTCAGTTCTGCCTGAAATAATCCAAGGCTTGCACCTGCATGGACTGTTTCCCACATCATGTTGACATGTGCGAAACTTAAATGGGGCTGATCAAAGTCAAAATAATATTTGGTACTAAATCCACTGTCTCAAACGCAATTTTTTTGCAAACTCCTAACTCCTCAGTACTAACCAGTTCATCCTGTGGGATCTTTTCAAAACTTGAGTGCATGAGAGAGTCGTGTTGCTTTGACCGTCAGTCCTGCCAGGAATTTAGACATCTCATCTGACTCTGTCACCCATAATAAAATTAGATAACGCTGCCTCGCAACCATAGCTGTTTTAGCATCAGTACAGATTCATTCCTTTATGCTGCGGCTGCAAGATTATATGTCACTTTCGAACTGAGTGCTTCTCGTTCTCGTTGTACAGCGACGTTGATTTTCAGAAGTTAAGCCCGGGAATTACATGCGGACCTCTGCGAGCGCACAGCTGACACTTGCGCATCAGCAGCGGGAATCTGGAGTGACAATCCCTCACGATCACTACCAATCACTGTATGCTTAATGTTAACGATTTTTAAAAGATTTTGGTTCAATGTAAACTCTCCAAACTTTAATGCATGAGCCGCTGTCATATGAGCTATGATATTCGTACATTCTTTGTTGGCTGCACCTGAGGAATTCGCGGTGCGGGCCAAGGTGGGACGGTTGTGCCTCGTGAGTACACAGGGTGCGCGCTCCTGTCGCCTTATCACCGAAACTCAAATTAATTCTCGGGCTCCACGAGACAGACATGCATTACGAAACGCGCACGAGCAGCGAATAAAAGCTCCGAACATGCACCATCAAATGACACTTAACACGTGCTGTCATATGTAGTTGGTGTGGACCCAAAATTAATTCAGAGCGTACGCTTTGTCGCGCACCGGAGTGACTTGCTAAGAAGCGCAGCCAACAGTCGGTTTGTGTTTGCATCCCACAGGCAAAGTTGTTGGGAACGCACGTCGTAAAATGAGGTTGGGTCGCATCATTTTATTTGTCGCTCTCTGCTCTTTAACCGCTTATTACATTTACGAGCCTATACCGGAGGAGATTGAACAGAGATGGAAACTCATGCTGACCAACTCTTTCTTCAGAAGTCTCAGTCACCTGGTAAGAAAAACACTGCGTTCTTGCAGACTATCTTGCTGTTTTAGGTCCGCTGGTGCTGATGATTACTTTGAAATTAAATCCCCATAGAGTGTATGGTGGGTGGGTGAACGTATACACATGTATAACAGTTGACGCAATTTAATCATAAATTGACAAATGTAAAAATTCTTTTGCTCTTGTTTATTCTCTCAGAGTAAGTAAGGCGGGAGGTTAAACGTTTATTGTATTTTGCTGATGTTGATATACATGCTTATTACACCAGATTATGTCAGATGCTAATCCATGTGTTGTATAGTCCTGCTCACCTGTTCTAATAATAGATCCTAATAAGGAAACTCGACTCGTTAATGACCGTTACACGCCGGTGGTTTAATGTAGCCCATTGTGGTCCGGCTTATGTAACTCTATACAGGTTTGAAACACGCACATTAGATAACGTTTGCCTCACATGTTTAATCATTAGTATGAAAATGAGTTCTTCTGCCGCACCGTTGTCCCCGTTAAACCACCCAAAGGTGGTGCTTTTGTTTAGATGTTTACATATGTTTATGAAGGAATACTTTAGATAATTTTAAATGTTTTATTGTCTGTAACTCAGCAAGATGTTTTTATTTGTGTTGTTGGGAGAATAAAACAAATCTTCAGGATTTAGAAAAATGTCTTTAAAGTATTTTTCTTATTATTTTTATGTAACACTTAATGCATTACAGAATCAAACCATTTGCATACTGAATCTTAAACACATTTTTGTCTTTGGTCCAGACGCTAAGTGATTTAGATTTTAACCAGATGCTATTCTTGGAGAATTTACTTAAGACATTGATAGTAGGTAACAGGATTTTTTTTTGTCTCAAACCAATATTTCTGTGCTTTTACAAGTCAAAGTCAACATAAAATGTATTTTGTTGTAAACTTTTCTGTGTGGCATTTGAATTTTTTTCCATATAATAATCATTTTTGTTTATTGAAAAACAGAATGTGCTTCAGTACTTTTTTCCAGACTGTTTTAGGTACCTGATGACATGCAGAGTTTACACTGCATAAGTTTCTTTTGTCCGATTAGCTAATTAGCCTCATGCCAACCACTGGCTGCCTAGACTACAAGATAACAATAATATAAGTCAAAACATCTACCTTCGTGGGGTTGTTGACAGTTTTACAAGGCAATATTCAAATAACAATCTCCTCTGTCTCGGTAATGTAGCCACATAGTCTGGCATCTCAGCCCTTTTTTTGTTTGGAATTTTATGATAGACTGGCTTGCAGTGGCATTCATGTACAAAAAGTAACGCCAGCGACTTGAGTTTGATGACTTATAAAAAAATCTGTAATGTGTTTTACAATACTTTTCCTCTGTTTCCCTTTCCAGGCAGACCTCTGTGAATTACTGGGGGTGAAGGACTACATGGGAATAATGTACTTTATTACCGTGGCTGAGAGGGTAGTGCCTGTGTCTGACGAGCATGTCAAGGTGACAGAAGAGAAGTTTGATGGAGTGGAGGTTTTGCTGTACCAGCCAAAGCAGCGAGGTGGTGACACTGAGCTCAGGAGAGCTGTCATATACCTGCATGGTGGAGGATGGTGTCTTGGGAGCCCCAGTAAGTTGATAGGTTGGCCTAGATTCCCCCTCATCACACAAAAAGTTATGACTACGTGATTGTGAAGGCGGTAATACACACTCTTGTGATATCTTCATCACACAGTAATTGTATCGGTACTCTGAGAAGGTACTGAAAATTCACTATTTGATTGATGCACCAAATAAAATTACAGCTTTTTATAGACTTCATATTGCTGCTTTTTTGACAGCATTGTAAATAACAAACAAACCATCAAATTAAACCCACCAAGCTTTCACAGTTTCCTGAGAAAATAGCACACCGTATGCTGAAGCAATGGGAACCTCAGAGGGAGGCTCCCCTTACTAATCCAAAATGTAAAGACATGACATGCAGTTTGACACATCTCACGCTGTTTTTGCAATCTGTTGAACGGTTGTAACAATTACAGTAGCACAGATCTTTCCAGGATGCACCATACAGGCTAGACGGCAGGTTAATCTCTGCTACTGCTGTATAGCCTTCATGGAAGATGGTGTGTGAAGTCAAGAATGGATGAAAAGCTTCTGTTGCTATAGATCTATGTTCTGATCTCACTGTCCTTTCTTTGCAGGAATGAGTCCATATGATCTCATGGCCAGAAAAATGGTCACAGAGCTGAATGCAGTGGTTCTTAATGTAGAGTAAGTATTTCATATTAATAGCCAGTTTTATGCAGCTACTGCAACACATTGCACAAACTGCTTTGCAAAAAAAACAACTACCGTTTGTCCTTAAAAATTGTTCAGACATATTTTTTGGCGACTAATGACCAGTTTTATTGGTATTATTGTTAGCTAAGTCCCATGGATTTCCCCACCTTTCTCTGTCTCTTACACAATTTTCTGTGCCTGTACATGCTTGTCCTCTTTCATTAATCACAGGCTAGATGGAAGTGAGAATGCAGTAGAGTGAGACTAACAGGTTTTCATTTGGGTCTGGCCAGGCTTTCCCAGTCACAGCAGCAGTCATTGTTGTTCTTTGGCAGATACAGCTCTATCTCTGCTCCCCAGTACTGAAACTTTCTTGTGCCAATCTTTCATCCATCCTGAAATTCACTACTCCCAAATTTTCTGGTCTTTATTAGTCACTAGTCAGATGAGAGTCCAGTGTTCATCCATAATACTGTGGGTGTGCTTGCCAACATACGATTTTGACACCGGGTGGTAGAGGATATCAGTGTGTGGGTGTTGGGTGTGTCTGCGTATTGCCTTAACTGACTCATAGAAATTCCTGTCAGCATTTGTTAAAGTTCCATTGAGTAAAATCAGCATTTCGCAATCTTAAAGTCAGTAGTGTGTAACATTTAAATTCTTGATTGAACAACAGAGATGAGAACAACAGGGCATAGGTCAAAGAAGAAAAAAACAAAGCAGAAAAATGAAGACTATGCAATTCAATCAATTTGTTTTGCAGACTGGATATTACAAGATATCTCGAAAATTTTACTAATACTTTCTTTGCCCTTCATTTATCCTAAAATTTGTCCCTATTTGCTGAAAGGTTGCTTTATAGTAAACAGGCGATAGGCAGATGCATTGAGTTAATGTGGATGCCTGATTTTTAAATTTCACAGTCCCCATCAAGCTGCTTATCTTACTTCATCTTATCATTTATTCATTCATTTACTCATTTACTCTACTGGAAATTGCAAATGAAATGACAAGGCCAATCTTTTTCAGTTTAAAAGGACTTATTTACGTAATAAGTAAACATTGTAATTTTATCCTAAATCTGAATTATATTTTGCTAATACAGCTTTCCATTTTTTATAATACTTTTGCTTGTCAGCTGCTTTACCCTTGAAAATGTTTTCATGCTATTTTCAACCCTGATCAAAATTTTGTCCGTGCACATGATGCACATGTTTTAAAATCTTTTAAATTGTGCTTTAGATTTAATCTGCACCTCTCTACCTGATAAGGTATCGCCTTGCACCTGCTTACCATTTCCCTGTCCAGTATGAAGACGTATACAGTGTGGTCAAAAACTTTCTCCAGAAGGGGGTGCTGGCCCAGTATTCTGTGGACCCAGGCCGCATTGCTGTGGCCGGGGATAGTGCTGGAGGTAACTTGGCAGCTGCTGTGTCCCAACAGGTAAAATTTTGATATATTTCAATGTCTGTCCTCATTTTCTGGTTTACATATGAGAGAGATTTAGAGAGGTGACATTAGTCAAGAGTAATGAGTCACTTTTTATTACCCTGAATCACAACAATATATGTTCCGTGTTGGGTTTAGGATGACTGACATGAACTTCCTATTTAAGTAAGTTGTATGTATAATGTATAATCATTATTAGCACATTTTTCTGACACAAAATCACTTATAATAAGTTGAGCAGGATAAGGACCAGCAGCAGCAAATGTCAGTCTACAGTAAACACACTGCTCTCACATCAATTTGTGCATTCTTAGTACTAATGTACTTGCTGCTGTCTGTGTGTCAGTGTGTGTTGATCTAAAAAAAAGTATGGTAAGGTGGATTGTTGGTGCTTTGCTATCTTGAGACAGCAGAAAGTAAATGTGCCTTTGACCAACAAAATACTGATCAAAAGTCAAAGGTGCAATATTTTCTGCTATTTTAATGTTACATTATGTACATTATTACCGCATGAGACAGGGATCACTATGTCAGTATAAGTAACTCACATGGTATTATATGGATATGGTGGGAAGTGGTGTCATTATTAAAGATTATGAGCTGTGTGACAATACCACACTCTCAATAAGTAGAATTCTTGCCAGCTTGGCCTTCAGTGAGGGTCTGAGAAGAAACAATTATTACCTGTGTTTCAGCATTCATGCTGGTAGAATCTGAGGTTGAGTCTTACATTTAATAATGATTGAGATATTTCACTATGATATAGAGGTCCATGTAATGAAATGGTGGAATGGAAACTCAAAAAACTGCACTCACTGACAGGCTTAATAAGTGGTGGAGCTGGCAAAAGTTTAAATATGCAAACGGTTGGTTAGTGGTCTTTTTACCTTCATTTTTTTGGTAATTGTGGAAGTGGAAATAAAGCTTATGCATGTGCGCCTATTTCCACATTTACTGATATTTACTTAACTGAATTAGGTCAATGGGCAGCTGATGAATCTGACAAAGAATGGAAATGCATATTTCTTTGTGGATACACAAAGTTCCAGTCATGAATCTAGACAGTTTTATGCATCTGGCCCTTGGCTAGTAGATAGAGATTCATTCCAGTGGGCTCACTGTGTTGCTCACTACTTTCATTAGGGTGACACTATGAAAATCCACTTTAATGGAACATGGCTGTCCCCCAGAAAAGATGCTGTATGCCTTTCCTCCCTTAGTCAGATTTCCCAGAAAGTCAGCCAAAGGAGCTTTCAGCCAGGTAAGCAACGACGATGCTGATTGTTGGCATAGTGCTAACTTCCCTGTAGCTCCTGCCACAGAGGATCATGCGGCAAACTGTTTTAATACATTAGTAGACTGGCTTGATATCAGGACACTCTAAATGATTCCTGTTGTCTTTTTTTAATGACAAGACAATCACAAAATATGCTCAAAAGTTTATTTTCCCATATTGGCTGGCTGACCAAATTGTATGTGGTTTGACAGCTCTTGTTGTGTGCCATTGCAATTCTCTCACTACCTCATCCCTATAATCCTTGGCTCAGATTTTAAATTGAAATTTCAACAGTTCAATGAGACAGACCAATACAGAACACTAGAGGTGGTCCACTCTTTCTTATACTGACCTTGACTAATACATTTGATCTGATTATCTTTATTTGTTTCTTAAAATTTTCAGTTCATATTTCATCACACAGATTTTTTTGCCCAATTTTATTTCTTCAGTTTTCAGTCTTCTTTACCAATCTCTGTCTCCCTCTCTTCACAGTTACAAAAAGAGCCTGGACGGCAGATTCATTTAAAGGCCCAAGCACTCCTCTACCCTGTGATGCAAGCTTTGGACCTTAACACTCCTTCCTATCAGCAGAATCAGGACATGCCCATCCTGCCCCGCACCCTCATGGTGCGTTTCTGGAGCGAGTACTTCACCAGTGACAAGGCCCTTTTTAGAGCCATGATGGCTAACACTCACAACGACCCTGAGTCCTCAAGCCTTCTAAAGTTTGTTAACTGGAGCACCTTTCTGCCAGAAACATATCGCAAAGAATACAATTACAGTGCTCCTGCTGTGGTTCAGGGAGTGGAAGGGGAGGCAGCGGGGATGGAAGGACTATCTCGGTCTTTTGCTGACCCGAGGGCATCACCCCTGCTGGTTCCAGACACGGCTTTACACTCTCTGCCCAAGGCCTATGTTCTGACATGTGAATATGATGTTCTCCGAGATGATGGGATCATGTATGTCACAAGGCTCCGTGCTGCTGGTGTTGAGGTGACACACGAACACTATGAAACAGGATTTCATGGAGCACTGATGTTCACCATGTGGCCAACCGACTTCCTCATTGCAGATCGCATGACAGACAACTATATCAAATGGCTCAAGCAAAACTTATAAAGAACTCTTGACTATTAACATCCATTCCACTGTTTTCCTCCTGGTGCACCAGTGTTTGATTTGGTGCAAATCTTTACCATCTACTGTTCAGTTTTTAGTACATTTATTATTCTTTGATCAATTTATACATACATGGAGAAATATAACCTCCTTTCTTCCTTTTCAACACATATATTTCACCTCATTACAGTTGTCAGTTATTAGTATTAAACAGGACTTTTTCAGAAATTTTAATTTTTCCACAAAGGGTGGTTTGAGTATCACACAACACGTTTAACACCATCACTCAAGCACAACTACAACGGTGGTACTGTGTTTATTGTCCAACAAATACAATACTGCCCTATGATGGAGGGGAACAGAAGAAAACTGAGATAATGGTTAGTAATGCATGCCATTAGAATCAGAACGATCCCATTTGGGGTTTAAAAAATCCAGTACAGGCCTTGGCAAAGTAGGAAAGGATTTTAACATCAGCCAAAAATTATATTCAGTTTGGCCAAAGTTAACATTTATCATCAAGTGCAGCTGATACTGATACCTAAGATTGTTTTGATGTGGTAACTCCTGTGTTCCTAACATTACATCAAAGGTTGACAAGTGGTATTCTGTTACTATACTAGCTAACCCTCAGTTACTGAACAAATATAATGTGACACATAGGAGGATGTTTGGGAGAAGGGTAAATTATTTACATCACAGAGTAAACGTTGTCTTCATAAGCTCCACATTTTAACACATCTACTCAAATACTTTCAGAGGAGTAATACAAAAATTGCTTTTTTAAAGGCTGCACACACACGACAAAAACAATGAGCCACATTCCACACAAATTATTGGTATTTATAAGTAAAGGCAACGCTCTTTAAATGTGCATACCTCCAAACTTCATTTAGACCATATCTGCAAATTTTTGTGACTGAGCTAACTTAAGTGTGATGTAGCAATTTGGCAAAGAGAAGCATATTCTCAAGAGAGAATATGGGCATTAATTTAAAGCCATATTGTTCACAGCACACCGAACATCTCAGCATCTGAAAAGCTCCTTGTAAAACTATGTTTTGGGTGTGTGTGTACTAACCCATTTTTTATTTAGACATGATTTTATTGTAGCGTGAGTAAAATTTGAGTAAAAGTGTGGTAACCTTTGCAGTCATTTGGGAATAAGAATAATGATCATTGAATCATATATTTGATCACCTACATGTTAAGATTAAATAAGCTAGTAGAGCTCCCGATAAAGAGCTGACCTAGATGAATTTGTATAGGCAAAATGACACAAAAGTGCATCGCTGCTGTTAGATGAAGTTGCTTGTACAAGGCCACGTGCCAGTTTCATGATGAAATTTGTAACTTTAAACAACATGAGGCCAATGGTCACATTAACTCATTTGGTTCTTTACAGCTCCTGTTCCATTAAGACTGATAAGATAATAGGGCTTCTAGCTAACAGACTAACAGCAGCTACCAGCTACAGCCAAAGAGAGCAACAGCAAAGAGTATACCAAACAGCAGTTTAAGGGTTACTCAGGATAAATACTACCACCAGCTTCTTTACACATTGCACCTTTAAGCACTGCTACATTCTCAAATGTAAATAAAACTACTTTTATTTTTGTTTTGAAATGCTCCATGAGAACTAATGATTTACATAATGTTTCACTGTAATGTTATCTTTCAATAAATTGACCCTTAACTACTGATAGTATATACTTTGTGTGTGCGTGGGTGTGTGTTTGCGTGCTTCTGTGTGTGTGCGTGTGCAATCCTGTACTGTGTAGAGCATAAATAGGAACAAATGTACTTGTTAACAATCAACTTACATAACATATAATGATGTATAAAACATGTTGTGAAGGTGACATGCGGATAGGGACATTCTGTATAGACCAACTCACAACAGATCTACTTGGCACCACTGACTGTAGGTAAAGCAGTTCTCACTGGATCTGTTTAGGGTTTATAGAGCTGAGCAAGAGAGTACAGTTGATCTGGAAACACAGAACCCATATTCAATTCAAGAGGTTGCAAAATATACCCAGTATGATTTTTTTTCTCTGGATAGCAGCAAGGATAATGCATAAGTGCCAACAAACCAGTTATACAAAAGGATGAATTAAACAAAGCACTTGACATCTGTGCAGAATAAACTATTTATGTGCAACACCATGCTGGTCATATTCTTTGGTGTGCTGGCCTTGTTTGCAGATGTGTGGAGGTCCTTTACGTGCATGTTCCCTTATATCCAGTTGTAGATAAAATGGTAGAACTGTTCCCAAATTCCTTCACTGCTGTGGAGGGCTAATAACAGTAACGTGAAGTGGATTATGGCAGATGAATTCTTGAACCTGTTAATAATGTATAGTGGTTTTGTACGGATTATACCTACATACAGTACAAAAAGTGCACAAATTCTTGCTGTGTTCACACACAAGAATGTGAGTAAGTGTGCACACACTGCTCTTACAAAAAAGCACTTTATGTAAACATGGTTTTCTCTTAGACTTTGTGCATCACTGTTCATAATGTTTGAAAATTAACCATATAATTTTTAATGGTTGAAACTGAGGGATTTAAATACAAAGCCAGACAAGGTTATTTTTTTCCTTATTAATTTTGAGTCTCAAACTAATGTTGGTAGGTCATTCAGTAGTATACATCTTCATTTTATCACAACAACATAACTGCCTCTAAAAATCGCTTTATTTTAATCTCCATAAAAACTGTAATAAGACTATGTGCTCCAATGCTTTTGTTGGTGAAACTGAACTATCCTCAGGTTTTGTCCTTGTCCTCATATGTACTTTCCTGCTGCTTTTTCTCAAAGGCTCTGTTGCAATACCTCCCGTTTAACTTTTATTATGAAACCTGAAACGCAAGTACAGAACACAACCGTACTTATCACCGCTGCCTCTATTCTTTGCTCATTCCAGGAAAGACGCCAAGGTAAATTTAACAGCGGATCAGGCATTCTGCATCAAGTAGTCATGAGCGAAACCAAACACTTGACCCTGTCTGTTGTATTAAGTTCTATAAAGTGTGTTTTATGGGGATTTGGGGCCTTAGTAAGCATTAAAGTTCACTGGGCCAAGACCAGTTATCAAGGAGACTTTTATGAGAACTAAGACCTGACTGCAAGTTTAGAAACATATTAGAATGTTATTAGATTTTAATAGGAGGTCCTATAAAACTGTAATGACAACAACAAATGAGGAAATTATGTACTTTTATAATAGTGGTAGTAAAGATAATATTTAGGAACTCAAAGTAATTTCAGATGGGTACTGCAACATGCACTTATATGTAAGTAAACAAATACTCACACAAGAAGAAGAAATACACAGTGTGCTACAGTAGCAGGATATGTAGCCTACAGCTTACACATTAGCCAAGTCCATGAACAGTTTTTGTTAAAAGCTCTGATTCTACCCAGAAAAGAGAAAGCATAAACTCTTAATAAAAAACAATGAGAATGTTTTAAGTTGAAAATAAAAAAATAAATACTGAAAGAATCACAAGTTGAAAAGCTGCTTCAAAACTCTGCCAGTTGGGATCAAATTCATGAAATTTATAAAAATCACAAAAAGGGATCAAAACTTGAAACTGTTTTCTTTGACTGATTTTAAGGGTGATTATTAAAATCCTCTTTCAGTGTGTGCAAAAGAAAACAAAAATTACTTTCAGTTTTAAAATAGTAGAATATTTCAATTAAAAAGTGCAGATAAGAAAAATATCAGTGGAGAGCTAAAGAAAAAAGCCAAAAAAATTTGATGATTTGACAACAGTTGACAACAGAACAACAGTTCTCACTAACCTGCTTAAAGCCCCAACACATCTTTTTTTTAAGAGATATGATCACACGTATTGTTAAACTTACTGTGGTAATACATGCAGCAGCCAGTAATTATTAGCTGAGTAAGGTTATATTTCACCACATCACAAGGTGATTCTGTACAATATTGACTTAAATGCACAAACATCCCAACGTACTAGTAGCAATGTCAAAATGTAAATTCCTAGTTTCTTAAAACCTAAATAATTATGCCTTTTTATACGGGTCCATATACAAATATCAGTCCCTCCAGGAATTCGCGATGTTGCGATCGCAACAATTAACGAAAATTCAACCAATCTCTGTGAATTCTGCACGACCCTGCAATTTTGTCCAATCACCGCGACTTTTCCGCAATTTTGGCCAGCCTCTGTGAGTTCCATCAATCATAGCAGTCCCCAGTGCAAACATAATGCACGTACGCCACTGAATTATATGAAATATGGTTTGAAGATGCAGACGTGTGATAGTAATGTCTCTCACTTACCAACAAAAATGACTGCTAAAGACCGTGCAAAACAATTCCCTGATGTTCTTCATGAAAGCGGAGTCACCTTTGATTTTTAATGAATTATACAAAACAAAGAAAAAATGCAACTTTTTTGCAATTTTCACTGACTCCCGCAATTTCATCGCAACATATACGCTGAAAACATTGCAACTTACATCGCAATTTTTAAGAAAAGCTGCTGCGAATTCAGGCATTTTAGGCTGCAACAATCTTGAAAAATGCCTGCGAAATCCTGGAGGGACTGAAATATTAACCTCTGTAAATCTGTTTAAAGAGAGTGCTGACAGGTTTAGTCACTGAAATGTTTCAAGTTATTGCATGCTATACAGTATTAGTTGTCAACATGTAACTTAAGTCTCAGTTCCACTATATGGATTTCCTGACAGCATGTAGATATGGTCATTACTGCAAACTGTTCATATCATTAATATACAGTGCGACGATATTTTAATGGATGTAATTATGTCAATGAAAATATTACACAAATAAAACAAAAAAGAAAAAGAAGAAAAAAGAAAAAAAGAACTTGAACAATAAAATTTGTAAATTAAGATGCTATTATCTGTACAGTGATCTTGTTGAATACTAAGCCTGTTCAATCTGCCAATTCTCCTGTCTGACCAATTTTCTGAACTTAGCAAACACGAGTTCTCTAAACTTGTCACCCATGAAGAAGTAGAAGACAGGATTAATGACACTGTGAAAGAAGGCCAAGGGGCGGGTAAAGATGTAAGCGCCCTCTATGGATATCTTTGTACACTCCTGCAGCCCTGTCCAGGTCTCCCAAGATGCTATTCTGACATTTCTGAGCACGTGGTAGGGAGTGTAGAGAACCAGAAACATGGCTGCAGCTGATGCAACAAGTCTGAGAGGCCGCTTGAATGATGTCTGGTTTTGTAGAGCCCTTTCATGAACACGGAGCAGATGTGCAATTTTGTAGGTGAAAACACAAAGTCCAAGCAGAGGGAGAATGTAACCAGTCACTGTAAGCCCCATGCTGTAGCCTAACGTTGAGATGTTTCCTTTCAGACTGGCAAAATCCTTGCAGTGTTTCCCGCTTATGCCCTCCAAGTCCTGCCTCATCAGTGCTATCATTGGAGCAATTTCAATGTTGACCACTAGCCAGCTTAGTCCTGTCACGATCAGGGCCGTTCGTGGCCTCAGCAGGTAGTGGTTCCGTGTTGGGTGTCTTATGAGCAGGAAACGGTCCATGCAAACCAAAACCATAAAAAGGATGGAGGAGTAAAGATTGACGTGCAGGATATAGCGGTTGATAATGCAAGCAGAAGGATCAGTCTCAAACTTTCCATTTGCATAGAGGTATGAGAGGCGTGGCAGTGTGCAGAGGAAAATAAGGTCAGAGACAGCCAAGTTAAAGAGGTAAATATTGCAGCTCTGCCACTCTGGCAAACAAAATATGTAAGCAAGTACAACAAAAAGGTTTCCAGGAAAACCAATGCAGAACTCAATGCCATATGCTGGGGCCAGGTAGTACTGTTCCAGCTTATCATCTAACCTTGTACAATTATGCTTCTAAGAAGAGTGGAGAAGAAGATAAAAGAAAACAGAAAAAGATGAAAATAAAGAAGAGAAGGAAAGGAAAGGAAGAGTATTGGGGGAAAGATGGGAAGAAAAAACATATGGCTGAGTAATGATAGACACAAAGTCTTATGACTTGGAGCTGTAAACCTAAAAAAATGTTCAATGGCAGATTCAGAAGTAACTAATTTTAGATTTCAGCACAGAATAAATATTGTTTATGTAAGAATGAGGCTTACCATGTTGTAGTTATTTTCTGGTAGATGTCAGAAGCATGAACAAGGAGTGTGACAATGTAGAAGTGCAGCCACCATCTGTACAGCTGACACAGTAAACACTGACTTCTAAGGGTACTGACTCCTCTCAAATGACTTCCACTACTATAGTCATTCAGTTTATGGCCATAATAGACAGGCACTTTGACTTTTATTTGCATAAAAAATACAAATATTAAAAAATAGGAAATAAAGACTTCCAAGCACACCTAATAGGTTACTCAGTAACAGCATACCCATGTTATTTTTTAAAGTAAATAAGTAAAGGAGCTCAGGGTGGCTCATTTCACTCCTATAATTTATACTTTGCTTTGGTCTGAATCAGTTGATCACAGTTAGTAACTTTCACAGATAGTTTCCTTCCTAGTTCAGAAGAAACTCTAAGTAAGAAATGCTGCACTGCAAGCAGATGTGCAGATGTTGCAAAAAAATGTGCAAAAAATGCAGGCAAGAGTGCAGTGGCACTCTAAATTTGTACCGTATTTAAGACTAGTGTTCAAACATGCCACCTTATTCTCCTCTACATATATGTTCTGCTAAATCCAACACACTGGACCTTTAAAACTCGAGATCCTTATATTACCAGTTGAGAGAAAAACAGATTTTTACCATCAGCACGCTTTCTCTGAGGTCCATTATTAAGGTTCCTGAAGTTACTGCAGTATGTATTTACATATTACATAATCTAAAGTATCACTTGGTTTATTGACGTCAGTGAACAGAGCATTATAGTGCTGTGTGGCATTTAAATGATTCAGTGATATTATTTTTATGTACAGTAGGAAATGAGCTAGGCCTATTCTAGAAACCCATAACAAGAGCGATTACAATGTCTCTTAGTGAGAAAAAAAGTAGTTTACACTTTGATAAGCTTTAGAAAAGTGAGATAACTTAAACTACACCTAAAGCTCATTCACCTTGGTTTGAAACATACAGACAAGGAAACAATACCACAGCGCTAACTCATTCATTTTAAATCTGTGTTATCAAATGTTAGGTCACATACTCAGCGTGTTCTGGTTGATGTTGGCCTGATAGGAAGCCTACAGTATATTTTGGCAACAAAGCTTACAATGTTGGTCAGCCTTCAGAAAGCACATGACCCACTGCTGAAAGACATGTGAGACAAAGTCAGGTTTTTTTTGTTTTTTTTTTTTTTTTTACCTTACCCTGTGGGGAAGGTATCTGGGTATCAAAGAGCAGGCTTGTCCTGAAGAAACCCAGCCTGGAACTGACAGAGGTTTATTTGGCTATATTATTATGGGATCAAGAGTAGTCTTTCAGCATTCCTGTCCCTTAGGAGGGTTGGGATTTGTTATTGGAGGCCAACAGCGGGGCAATGACATGCTTCTTATTTTTAGTACTGACTCAATACTGTTAGCTTCTGTTGTATTATCCTTTTTTTTATACAATTTATAAAACATTGTCATATTTAATCTTACCCAATATATTGCTCAATGTTTTTTAATAGAGTGTTATGAAAGTATTCTTATTTGCTATTTTGTATAATAAGAGTGCCCTCTGGTGGCAGACTACAGCAGACAAAGTATATTCGTAGGAGTAAGTGCTGTTGGAGTTGATGACATTTCATACGTGCCCAGTAATAGTTGTTGTCTTTGTGTGATCAACCTGTGTACATGGAGCAAGGACTGCTGGAGGTTTATGAGCTCTATTCAAATTGACCCACTGTCTATGTTTGAAAAGTGTCAGCACCCACCTTTTTTTAGGACTATATGCAAAGTGTGCGTACATACAAGAAACTCTTGTTTTTTTAAAATAGAAGTTGTAAAGAGAGTTTGCCGTAGGTATGAGAAAAAAGCACAAGGAGAAAAGGAACTGAAAAGAGTCTCAGGGTTTGAACCTCCAGCCTAGTCACCAAACAATATTTTCCTCTTATATTTTTTATAGACTTCCTACGATATGACCTTTAATAATTTCTAGCCCTGCAGAGGGGTCGGGATACTGGCTAATAAATCATCCTCTCTTACACCCACTGGTGCAATTTTTCTTTATATCTCTATTTCACGCAAACAGAATGTGACTTTAGCAGATGGAATAATTTAGAACTAAAAGGACCGTAAGGCTTGTCAGTTTGTGTGTGGGATTGAATCATTCTCTAGAGCTACAAGCTAACCCTAACCCCTTAAAATGTAGTGATGTTTACTTGTGCCATTTAATTCAAATTTGAATGCAGTTGCTGTAAAAGACAAATGTGTCCTGCTCATCTGTATGTGTATGTTTTTGTGGAGTTATGAGAGGGGTATAAAATGAGCCCATAAATACATTAACTTGTACACATCAACTGGATTGCTGGTGATCCACAGAAGCTAATGAACAGGCTCAACTTACTAAGATTTTAGTGTTTAAAATTAGCTTTTTTTGAAATATTTTAATTTGTTTGATTATCCACCAACAAATTCACTAATGCATTTATGCAGTTTTGGCTTAATAGTTTTCTGTAAATACCTTTTCCATTTAGCTATTCTAAATAGGCCAAACAAGGAAGATGTTAAAGGTTTAATGTCAGATGCCTTTGTTATGGGTGTCAGCCACAAGAAACTAGGGGGCGGAGGGGAAGCAAAATACAACCCTTATACAATTAAGAACCAGGAAACTAGATAAGGAAAAGAAAACTGAGTTCAAATTGATGGAATTTGAATATAAATCATGCACATTCCTCCTATTACTATGTGATACCAATTCAATCCAGCAGAGGGCAATATAAGCCCAAAGCCCAAAAAGTGGGCTGGAACTCCACAATAATCCTTCATTATGTTTATGAAAATCTACATTGATGTGTTTATGAAGTATGTAGAATAAACAAAAATTAAAAACACAAAAAACTTAAAGCTGGAAAAATTCTGTAAAATACTGTGGAAAAGTTTTGAAACTAATCAGATGGATTTATTAACCATGACAGTAAGACCTAATTGCTGCCATTTTCATGAACATAAGGTTAAAAAAGAAGACGGAACAAGGAAAGAGACTGAAGTGAAATAGGTACTGGAGCTTATGATGGACCGGTTAGTGGAGCTGTATGGCAGTCAGTGTGTCACAGTGCCCTCGTGACTTGTGTGTCACTTTTTTTTCATGTTGGAATGTGTTTGTGAAAAATGAAGAAATGAAAAGGTGATGGATCGTCTCCGCTAGTTTCACTTCTGTTCTTTCCTCCCTCTCCTCTTTAGAAAGGGCAATTTGTCCCTGTATGTACCCTGACACACACACACACACACACACACACACACTCTCTTCTTCACACACACACACAACACATACAATAAAATGGAGATCAAAATGACCAAAAAGACGCACTAAAGAATTTAAAGAATCTGACTTAGAGAATTATAAAGGGTTCTCTTTTGAACAGATTGTCATGTTAACTCATGTGAATGAGGTGTGAGATGATTCTGGCTCATCCTGGCCCGTTGTGAGTGGGTGTTCCCATTAGCCCCTGTAGCTTAAACTGTCCCAGTTCTCGAAGGTGACACACTTAGAGCTTTATCACTGCAACTCTCTACTAATTATCAACATGGTTCGCATCTCATAGTAAGTTAATTGGATCAAAACCAGGTGTAGCGTGTGAGCTGATGAGCGTCATAGTGTGTATCACATGAGATGGAGGCGAAAATAGTGAGAGATTTATTGGAGGCACTGCGTCTCTTTACTGCACAAAGGTTGTTGAGGTTGAGTTAAATAAAGTGTAGCATGAAGTCCCTTTAGCTCCCTGCATTCTCTGTGTTTCCTTCATGACCTTTCTCCTCTCTACTCTTTTCACTTCTGAGTACTTCTCTCCCTCATAGTCTCGTATCCTTTATCATCATTTTAACTTCCCCTCTCGCTGTTTTTCAGTCCTGTCTCCTTTATTTTCTTCCAAGCTTGAAATTCCAATATGCTCTCATAGGCTCAAGTGAGATGGTGTTTCAATAATTCATCAAAGTGTTTGTTTGGGCAGCAGTCAAACTAGAATGCTCAGACAAGGAGTGAGATAGAGGGCTTCACCTGCCCTCATCACTTTCTTGGGGTCACATGCGGGGTCAGTTATGCAGATTGGTTTAAAAATGTCCCTAAAAGCCCCCAGACAGTCCTTTTTTCCCCCTGTTTTATATGTGCGTGGTCACTCTCTCCCACCGAAACATGATCATTAGCTGTGGAAATATACAGCTAGCTTTTGCTTTTTGGGCCAATTTACAGTTTCACTTCAGTGAGAGAACCAGTTAGACTCATGGCGATTTATCTGTGTCAGACACACTGTCAAATTAAGTTCCCATTCCTCTTTGTCTGACTGCAGCAGAAGGAAAATAAAACTCAACCCTAACAAGGGAAGTTATTGTCAGACTTACTAACATTTTTTAGAATATTTCTTTATTCAAAATCTCCAAAAGACACAAGTTCTCAGTCAAAAGTATAACAAATTACAGCACTGAAGTATTTTTTTTTTTTACCCAAGTCTTTATAAAAAAGAGACTATGATTATTTCTTTTAGAAATCTAATACATTACTACAAAAAGTGCCCTGACTCGCTCTATTTCAGTGCACTTTGGCATGTTCAGATATTTTGTGGAAAAATAATCTACATTAAAAGCCCTATGAAAACTGACAAGGGGACAAGTTGACTGACAAGGTGATGAAACCAAGTCATAACAAGACATTTATTTTGACAGAAATGTGATTAAGTAGCCAGGACTCCCTATGTTCTACTATGTTAAGTCCTATAAGTGGTCTGGGACCTGCAGCCCCCCTCAGTTTAAACCTTGCGCCTCCTACATGCCACTTTTTGTATTCTTTGCCCTCCAGGAGATCTGTTTCTTTTTCAGTCACTGCTGGGCCATACGCTTGTTTTGCACACACTTGTGATGTATGCTGTGTCAGGCTTTCTTAGCCTTACTCTTATTATTGCCTTTGCTGTCCACTGGGACACATAAATTCAAAACCACCATCTAATCCAGCTAACCGTCAGCTAAGCCCTGCACTTGTCACAGGACACATGTGCAAAGTTAAGACTTCCTGGCCTCAGCAGGGACGAATATCCAACCCTGCCATGTTTTAACTTCAGTCAGCTCTCAGGGTCAGTCAAACAATAAAATGGTGAAGTGTTGGCTCTGTCTAGATTTTGTGCATTAAATTTTTGGGGGGGATATTGAAAGCTGCCTTTGTAACCTATGAAAGTTATCAAGGTTTTTATTGAAAAATAAGTGCTTCAGTAGGACACCGTGGTTTAGTTTGTGACTTGGCCATCTTGTTACCCAATAAGCTTTTTCATATAAACTTGTATAATTACCTTATTTATTATGAACGACATTACTAAGATAGTCAAGATTGTTGTGTCAAAAATAAATACTCTGGTTCTTGAAGTTAATTGCCTCACTTCATGTAATCGATAACAGATAGCTGTAACTCTATGTTCACATGATGTCAGGTGATAGACGCAGCTGTTGATGTTAGCTTCTATCCCAGCAGGCTTTGATTTGGTGATTTTCAGGTCCAGAGATGTTTTGATGTTGATTTGTTTGCAGTTCTGTGTCTGACTCAAGTGGTGCTGTAACATGTGAATCTCTCCTCTGAGAGATCAATAAAGTCTTGTTTATTTTATTTTAAACTTTAAAGAAAGTTGGTTGGAAAGCAACATTATGTTCAACTGTAAATGGACAACATCAGCTGTCTGTAAACACTGGACAAGACACAGCACCAACTGGGAATCTTCTTCCTTTCCTTGAAAACTTCTTTGTTTTCCTTTTTTGGGCAGCTTCTTGAACTCTCTCTTTGAATCTCCGGAGGTTATTCAAGGAATTGTCTAGAATTTTAAATCATCTGAGAATTTTTCTGGATTCTTCTGGGAATCTGAATCATCTGGGAATCTTCTGGGATTCTGTGGTATTACTCTGACAATCTTCAGGGAATCTTCGAGGATTCTTCTGAGATTCTTCTGGGAATCGTCTCCTTCACTGAAACATGGAGCTGTATTCTAAAAAGTAGGCTATCCCTGATTGAATTGGAAATTTTTTGGTCAGAGCTCAAAACTCATACATTTCTCACAATCTTATTGTTAACTTAAACTTTTATAAGGGTAACAGGCGAAGTTATTTGCAACTATAGGCATCAAATAAATAAAGTGCAGTACAGAGGAGTACTGAAAACAAAAGAACAAGTTCCTATAATTAATTCAGTACAAAGCAAATGTACTTATTCATTTCCCAACAAATGTTCATTATCCAGGGGACAGGAATGCAGTAGGCAGCTGCCTGCTTTTAAGTTTGCTAAACGGTAGCCTGAGTGAAACTGGTCTCCCGCATTAAACTGGCAGGTGTGTGACACAAGGGTGTGTGCCAAACACAACATCTGTATGCGATTTGCGTGTTGCGCTGTTGTCATGCTTAGTTCATATGAATCACTCCATACAAATCATTCATTTTGGCAGGTGGCAGTTGTATGTTTTCCTCTACAGAAGTTGTTTTCCAAGCGCGAGCACACACACCCACACACACACACACACACACACACATGCGAGGCACGCCTCAGGGTCTTTTCAAAGTCTTCTCTTGTTTCATTACTGGCATCACCAGGTTTTACAGATGTGAACATTACAGCACGACACAGAAAATAATGGCCCTCCTGTTCTGTGTCTTGACTTGATGACATCATAGCATGCTGCGAGGGAACCTGGGAGCCGTGAAACAGGTAATATTATGTAAAACACATTGTAATGGTTTAGCAAGGAAAGCAGACACAATGAGCCTCTTGTAAGCCGCTGTGATGATTGTAAAATGCTGCACATTGCTCTTAAAGCGCAATCTATAGCTCACATTTGCGAGTACTCTACCTGCACATCAGCTGTCTTGTCATTCCGCCTCTGTGTGAAGCCTGAATCTGCAGCTCTGTCAGCTGGCAGTCAAGTGTGGGCTGACGACAGAAAACGTTGCTTTGTAACACTGACATCAGCCGTTCTTTACTCTCTCTAAGCTTAAACTCAATCCCTCCTCTTTCTCTTTTCTCCCTTTCCCCTTTTCCCGTCCTGTGAGGGCTCTTTCTTTCTACCCCTCTGTCTTTCTCTTCACTATGATTCTTTTAGCTTGTCTCCGTTTTACCCCCTCAATTCTCACTATTATATCAGACGCAGAGAAGCACAGCTAGACAGAGTTTTTTTGGCAGTTACAGCGTTGACTTGTCACATTCGCAGCCTCCTAATTGGTGTCACACGATGTCAGGGGACTGGGAAATCTCATAGCACCGTGGAGGACGTCACAAAAATCTGTCTCCACACTCGAGCAAAAGAGAGTTTACAATAGGCGTTAGGGGGGAAAAAAAACAATGCATTGAGCAGTGACACAGTGTGGATATTTTTCTCTGTGAATTTGGCGGATAAACACTAAGAAGGTGGACTAAAATTTGACACAGAATATAGAGCCAGCCGAGTGGTCGAAAAAAAATATAATATAAATAACCTCTGCAGGCACAGATTCTAAATATCTCGCTGTATCAGGTCTCAGTGTCAGAGGTGGAGAATGATGAGTTTCTCCCTGTGGGAACTCTTACTTCCTGACTTGTATGTATTGGCACCAAAGGGCAGGACTGGTTTTGCCAGCCATTGTCGTAGTGGTCAACAGTTCTCCTAAATAACACACCCACAGGAATTCGCCTCAGTCTGCTTGGTTGTGAGAAACTAAAAAGAGGAAATATGGAGGGATCATTTTTGGAGGTGCTTACAGCACCAGAGAAACAGAGCCACCAAGAATTTAAATCTTGCTCTGTGGTCAAAAGTGTTCCTGCCTTTTTCCTTTACAAAGAGAATGGTAAGATCTTGCATTAAAAAGGCAAATACAGTTTTTAATATACTCATACTTGTGTGTCTGTGTTGTGCATGTTGTGGCTGCATTCATGTTCGTCAAAGGTCGTGATCCAAGGTTTTCTCATCCTTTCTTCTCTGTTTCTGCCTCCTCCTCCTTTCATCCTCATTGGTCAGTCACTCTCTGCCCTCCTCTCCCTTCACTCCTCCCCAGGTGGTGATTATAAGTGGCATGATACTAATGTTTTCGACTTTGTGCTCTGCTGCGCACAGACAAGAGAGAGAACAAATGTCAGTGGCAGTGTGAGGGAAGAAGTCTCTTTCCTTCCTCCATCTTCTGTTTCCACCCTGCTCCCTCTCTCATCGTCTCTCCCAGCAGGTAGACAGGTGGGGGTCTCGCCCTGTGACATCACAGCTCCGCGCTTGCCTCATGGCGGCTCAGGTTTCAGCACCACAGATTAGATTAGGCTCATATAGACTGGCTGACTCACTGTCCTTGAGCTATGTTACTCCATGAGGGGGAGCCTGCATGAGTATGTGGTCTGGAAGGGCTGGATCTTAATTAGATTTTTGCTCAGATGGAGATAAATCTGCAATGAACCTGCATAGATTCTGTCTCGCAGGTTCAATGTTTTCTTTTTCAAATTTAATGCGCGACCTTATCTTTTCATAAAAATTCCACTGATTCAATGCTTCTCCTTTTGAATTCTCGTATTTTCTCATCTTTGGCTATGCTTGTGGCGTAGTTTTGGAGTTGAAGGTAGAAGTGGCAACTTTGGTTGGTCCACCACTCCGTCTAAACTGAAATAGCTCAACAACCCCTGAACTGAATGCAACTGCTGACTTATATTGCGTACAGTATTCGTGATGCTCAGGTGGATGAATCCCTGACTTTGCCTCTACCCTCAAGCCTTAAAGGTATATAGTTTCATCTTTAAGAGAAATATCTCAGCAACAACTGGGTGGATTTGCATGGCATTTGCTTTAGACATTCATGGTCATCACAAGATGAATTTTTATGATATAAGGTGATTTCTTAAATTTCCTCTAGCATTATCTTCAGGCCAAATATATGGATTTGTACAACACTTTGGTTAACGAACAAAATACCTGTAATGATATTTCCATCAGCCCTTGCTGTGCCTTTTTTATATAATTCCTATTGCCAAGTGTCAGTGTTGTGTTTTAGTGTTGTCATTGTGAGCTTGTTAGCTTGTCTTACCTTAGCATTTGGGTCAAAGCCGTGCCTTAAAAGAGCCCCATTGTGCTGCTAAAATGTCTGTAGACTCTTATTCTTGTTATAGTTTGGATGTCCTGTTTTGCCTCTAATACGACAATGCACCATCGCCTCCCTCAGCATTTACTTCTTAAAATGAAACTATTTCTTTTACATCTGTAGTCATATTTCCCATTGTAATCAAGACCATATTGCTGTTATGATTATATTGCACCTCCTTTCTGACCCCTGAATGAACCTCTGTGACATCTATTCCACGTGTTAAGAGATAAAAGCCCACATTTCCTGAGGTGTGTTTCCACACAAAACCTTAAACTTGCAGATATCAACCTTGTTGCTATAAACTGATCTTATTGCCCAAAGACACTAAGGTTGAGAACTGAAAATATCATTATTATACCCTTTTATTGCAATGCTGTGTATGATGGTTTTTTTTTTATTGGAGTGTGTTTGGATTCAGTTTAATATCACAGTGTTACTGTCTTTTTTTTAACTCCCTCTGACAGAGAGGAGGAGAATTTGTGCAATGTACAATTGATAGTTTTGCACTTTGCTTCAAAGAAAGACACATATTCACACATGGTGGCATACACACACACACACACACACACACACACACACACACTCACACACCTGGCTTGGATGGATGGGTATAGAAATGCACTCTGGAACCACTGCGATGTGTGAACCAGATGTGCTGATGAAAGGCAGCATGAAACAAAGAGGGCGAACATGTTCTGCAGTGGAGATGGAAATGGTAGAAATGGTGCAGTGGGGCAGAAGGGGCTTTGATACGACTCTAAAGAGAGCTTCCCAGATTTCATTAACCTGACACTGCATTCTTATGGATGGTGTTAAAAAAAACCTAAATGGACAGCATGCCAGAGAATTCTCTTTATGGATCACATTCCTCTCTTTTATTCCCTTTCCCCGGTTTTCTTTCTTTCTTTACTTTACTTTCCCTATCACTGCTTTGGCAGAGCTCCAAGGCCTAAGCTTCTTCATTGGCCTGCTGACTCTACAAATAGCTTTACAGCATTCCTGAGCAAGAATCATGCCTCCTCCTCACCTCTGTGTACACACTACACCTTTCCCCTTAAAACTCTCCGATACCCTTTACAAAGACCTCCCAGGAACATCCTCGCCCTTGTGTTGCTTCATTTCTATCTGTTTTTGACCGCGGCCCCAGACTGCAGCCTTGCCTCCCGCTCTGGATATATTTCTTTATCTGTTTTGTGTAAACACAGCGCAGACACACAAGTGTGCACATGGTCAGCTACGTTCTGTGTTTATACGAGCAGGGGATGGAGGCATGCCGGTGGTTTAAGCACTGTAAACACATCTTAAACGGATGTCTGCTGCGCAGTGTGGGTGATGTCAGCCCGTGTGCAGCCTGGGCCAAGTTCAACATTCTACACATGCAAGCGGCAAAGAGGTGTCGTGGAGCACAGGAAAACATATGACCAAAAAAAGGCAATCCTGCATTGGCTGCGGCATCAGTAGTCTGGAGCAAACATCATTAAGCTAAGAACTGTGACTAGCAGAGCAAAGAATTGAGTTAGCTCAGACAGTCAGCTTTCATCTAGACTCATTAGGTTACAGCTCATTCTTAGGCCTGACACACAGCGCTTCTGGTTTTTTCATCTTCCTTTCCCCTTCATTCCTTTGTCGCTTCTTCCTCCCTCTCCTGTGTCTACACCATTTTCTCTGTCTCCCTCCAACAAACAAACAGGGGGGGAGGAAAAAAAAACTGCATAGTAGAATGATTACTTATAAGCCGATGCCGGTGCAGACTGTCGCCTGCTTTTTAAGTCAATGACTCAGTGTGAGCAATGAGTAAGAGCCGAGCGATGGAGATGGAGTCAAGGAGCATTGTGGTTCCTCTGCTGGTTGGCTTGGTGTTGCTCTGCCTTAGAAGGCTGTGTCTGGGAACAAGGTTTGTTTGCACTGTGGGACTAATGGACCATTTGGAGGCAACTGCACATATAGCCTTATGCTTTTTTTTCCCTGTCCCTCTCTATCTGTTTTAAACCCTCCAACACTGAGTAAAGGATATTAGAACATTCAGTGACCCGACTCCGGATAAGCTGTTGACGATGGGTGGATGAATATTTGTACATGGGCCTAAGAACACTTCATTTAGCCTTTGTCTGTAAATACAGTTTACTTTATTATTGTTTTTATTTATCCATCCATCCATCCATTTTCTATACCCCTTAATCCTCTGTAGGGTCGGGGGGGGTGCTGGAGCCTATCCCAGCT
>JAPZDZ010000024.1:16732038-16744701 GCA_029783805.1 Acanthurus tennentii
AGGTGGTACCAGGAGGATGGATGTTCGCTATATGAGCCTGGAGTGTGTGTGTGTGACCTTTTTTTGATGTGAAGTGGACCACAGAACATTAACGTTAAATTCTGACCGGTTCTGTTCGTATGTCGAGGCATTAATATAAGAGATGACGTTATGCCGCAGTGCTTTGTACGTAAATGAAGCATCTCTCTTTATTAGGGAGACAAGAAATGAAGCTTATGTTTATAATTCAGTGAATGGAATTAATCATGTCTCTATTAATGATGTGTTATTGCACCCACCCACCTACCTTTTGCCATTAATCAGAATATCCTCTTTTTTTTTGACCAGTCTGCCTGATTTGCAGATTGTTTTCAGAGTCCAGCTGCTATCTGCCCATCACTGTTTTATCCTTCATGATTTGTTACAGTGAATTTCTTTAACAGTGACTCGATTACTTAATTATTAAAGTAACTCTCTTATAGCTGAAATTTTCAATCAAATAAACTGTCTTCTACTAGAAAATAATGTACAGTAATTCAGTCTGGGCTCAAGTAAGGAAATTACTCCAACATTTTTTACAGTGTACCTGTTCCCATGGTTACTAGAGCGACGGATAACAGAGCTATGGGAGATGTAGTTTTTTTTTCTGAACTGGTGTGGCTACTCTGGGTCTTTCCAGCTCCAGAGGGACGGTGGTATTGCTCATCTTACTCTTTAAATGAACATGTAACATGCATGTTTTGGTGACAGGAGTTTTGTTGGGTGGGGCTGAGAGCAGAATGGGGCGTTGCGAGGCTGAGGGACGGAGAGAAAGAGAAGGAGAAAGAGATGACAGCTGTGCGAGGAAAAACGGGATAGACTGCATGTTGAAAGATTGAGCGTCAGGGGTTAGCAGTGCAATTGTTGCGCTGCAGGACTCAGCTGTGGACTGCTGATTTACAGGGCTTGAAGGACAGCCATGGCCTTCCACCCACTCTGTCGCTATGGGAGACGGTGGAGAGGAGGTCTCGTCTCCTTTTTCTTCCTCACCCTTATTCTCTCTCCTTTACGTAGTTTATCCCACCATCTCTCCTCCTCTTTCTGTCTCTGTCCTTTTCTTCTGCTTTCCTGTTTTGATAACCCACTGAGCTCTTATTATCATTCTGAATCATCTCAATGAATGACAGTTAAAATCAACCTCAGAAAAGGTGAATAATGATGAAAACTGAGACAAGTACAGCGATGGGAAGAGTCTTTTTCTCTGTCTGCATGCATGCACACAACCCCGTTTATTTCAGTGGTCAGTCTGACTGTACTTCCCTTCTTAGTAATGTGACTGAAGTGTGTGTTATCAAAAGGCTGCAGGCCTCATTGCACTGGCAGTCGCAATGGAGAAAAGGAAAGAAACCACAAACAGGAACTATAGACTGCTTCCAGGAATCACCACATTACCGCCTCCCCCTTACACCCACACACACACACATACTCACACACACGCATACACGTACACTTACATAAAAACACACACTGACTTTCAGGAAGATGCATGTGCATATTCACAGACGATCTATATCTGTGTCTGTCTCTATTCCCTCTTGCTAAACACCAGGAGGCAGAAGCAACAGTTTGTGATCACATGACCACAACAGTCTTTCCTCTCAGCTGGTTCGCTCCGGCTTGAAGTACATGGTAAATAGAGGAAGTCGAGGAAAGTAGAATTAGTGCGGTTTGTGAAGCTTTGTTTTATTTTGTTCCACTCTATTTCACTATTTAAACAGAATACACTGAGTGAGAGCCTGAAGAGCTTCGAGAGCGAGGAAGAGAGGGAGGGGGATGCTGTTGCCAGGGCAACCAGAGCCGCGGCAGTTGTCATCATGAGGCTTCTTCTGCATTGAGTGTATGCGTGTGTGGACACAGCGCGTGTGACTTCACCCTCCTCTCTCCAGACAGGAGGTGAGGACATCCCCCTCGAACACTGTGCCAACAGAGAAGGAGAGAGAGAGAGAGAGAGAGAGAGAGAGAGAGAGAGAGAGAGAGAGAGAGAGAGAGAGGGAGAGAGAGACTGAAACCCCATAATGCACTGCACGCTGCAGGGCTGAAGTCGTGCAGATTCATCAGTTCCTGTTCGGAGGGATTGTGTGTGAGCACACACACACTCTTACACCCAGACCGAGTGCAAGAGGAACGCACAGACAGCCAGGCAGGTAAGACAGCTTCTCTGTGACCGTGCGGACGGCTACTGGCTTTACAAGATAATGTGTTTATCTGTCTGCTGCTGCCTCCTGAGAGGACGACAGGGGAGAGTTGCTCTGTAGAGACGACAGGTTGTCATTAATATTTGAAATGTTATGATTCCGACAACTTCCCCGCCTGTTGCTAGTGAATGCAGCTGTATACAAACATCTATCTTTATATATATATATATATATATATATAAAAAGATAGATATATATTTGTTGCTTAAGAAAAGACAAAGAGGATGTATCTTGGAGAGCTGTGAAATAGCTGATATCAGTGTGGACGGTCTGTGTTAGTGTTTGTCTGTCACTGGGTTTGTTTTTTTGCATATTTTTTTTTCCCTTGCAGCTCGCAGATTCAGTTTAACTGTAGCTGATTTGAATATGCAGAGGAAGGGTTTTGCAAGTGGGAGTGCTGGTGAACAGTTAACACAGTGCAACTTTTAGGAAAAGATAACTTGTGATAATTTTAAAGTATTCTCTTTGTGTTTCTAACGACTGATTATCTTTTGTAAAATGCTGCATATGTATGTTACTAAACAGTTTAGATTAATTAATATCCAACAGTAGCATAGGAAGTTTGGTTTTAAATGTTTATTTGTGAAAACATCCTCTTAATCTTGCATGTTTTTGTCTGACATGATTCATGTGACACTGAGACGATTATGTTATTTACATTGTCAGCCTAATGGGCCCAGTCAAAAACAACCCAGGACCAAAGCTGTTTGCAATAACAATTAAATACACATATAAATTGATCCCCTGATACCATGAACAAAGCTTGTGTTTGTATGTGCAATTAGCGCCAAGTTGCACCAGTGCAAGCCGATTGGTTGGTAAAAACGCCCTGGCTTCTCCATTGTGGGTCATTTTGTGGTTTAACGGCCACTGAGGCTTGTGACCGTATCTGTTGCGCCAGAGACACAGACAGGCTGGAAAGCACGATTGCAGCAGCTCAGGGGAGGGACTCTTAAACTTTATTACCCCAGGACTCAAATGGGAAATTTCTGTCCTCCACCCTGAGACCCCATTGTGAAATCATGTTTCAAGGCTGTCATGTGGAGACACAACAGAGGGTCAAAATTGGTTCGAGTGAGAAATAAAACTGAACAGTTTCCTATTTAACACCTTTTTATAAAAGAACATTAGATGTCGAAGTCCCTGAAGAAAATACAGCACAAGTTGTATTATCTTAAAAATCTGCTTTTAAATAAAACTCACAGAAGTCTTTAAGGAGCTTTGAGACTTTTTTACTTGTGCATCTTGCACCTTTTGACAGGGTATATTATAGATGTGGGAAGCTGTTTATGCAGAACACTGTTTCAGACTATGCAAAGAGCTTTGGCTTGGGAAATAGAATGCAAAAAAAGCCGTAATGCAGATCAGACAAAAAAAAAAAAAAAAGAAAAGAAAAATCTTTTGAATATTCAGTCGGTCTCATTTAATGCAGCTCTGACAAAGCACCGCTTCTATCTGCACTTTCCCTGCAGAAATCCACCTGTCAAAACTCAAAATGGAGAAGCTGCTCTTTTTTTTTTTTTGTTCCTCCCTGTCATTAAGAGCCCCCCCTTCACTATCTGTGTTATGGCCTGATAGAATTATCCACTAGACTCCTATGTGACAGTTGAATCTATATCTCTGCCTCGGCTCAGTAATAATTCAGTGTTGGTGTTCAGGAGACTCAAAGCTGCCTGATAAAAGTATGTGTAATACTGTATGTGTCCGTATACTGTGCTCCTCTGGGTATATAAGCTGTTCTTGAAAGTGTGTGAAGCAAAAAGAGATGCTGTGAGTTAGAAACAGGAAAGCATAAAGGTGTGTGTTTGTCTTTAGTTAAAAGTTACCAAAAACAGTGGTCTTATCAGAGCTAGTTCAGCCATAAGTTCCCATGTTTAGGAGTTGCTAACAGTGTTTAACAATGTTGTTTAACAATGCTCATCCATATATTTATCCAACTCCTGGTGTCTTTGTGTCGATTCAAATATTTTCAGAGGTCACATCTTGACGTACCAGAAAACGTTGGTACCTGCACACAGAGCTGTTCAGACTCAACAAGAAAGACGCAGAGGCTCTGCAAGGTCGTGCAGTTTTGGCAGACTGAAATAGCTGCTGTTGTTTGAAGATCATCTGTTTAATGATTTGACCTTAGATACTCAACAATAGAAGCAGAGGTCTGTTATGAATGCTGAAAAGCTCTCAGGCTCACACCGGGACGCCCGGCTGGATTTTCCATTCGGTGGGATTCTGGAGGTTCTCCTGTAGATATTTTTTCGCTCCCCGTCCAGCTCTGGCTTTGCTTAGCAGCATGAATCAAAGATGATATATAGATCCAGATATTTTTGTCCAACTTTAACTCCTACTTCCTTTGTTCTTTCTTTACTCTCATTTTTTCCCCTCTGTGTGCTCCTGTCTTTAATGATCTGGAACACAAGGGACACATGTTAATGGATCCGTGGCCTCGTTTTTGATGATCAGAATGAGCGAGCATGTGAGGGACACTTGCTTGGTTGGAATGCATCGCCTCAAAAGTCCGTTTTTCGTTCTCTCCTCCGTACACAGACATCAGCAGAGCAGTGAGCAGGAACCTGAGTGTGCATTAAATTATCTGCAATTGCAGCAATTATCTGCAAGTCCAAAAACCTTTCACTGTGCCTTGTCTCTTCATCACTGCATCTCCCTTTAGACTAGAAACCCGCTGGTGGAGAGGACATACGCTCGAGTACTTTATTCAGTTATGAATCTGAAGTACTTGTTATTTCCATTTGAAAATACTTAGCAACTCTACTTCACTGTGTCTCGGGGGAACAAGTACTTTTTCAAATGTTTTAAAACCTTACAATGAGCACTGAAAATATTGTTAGAAAATTAATTAAATCACAGCTGGATATAAATTTATTTAAATAAGCTCTTTTTTGGCCAACTTCTACATTGTTTCTGCTTTTATACCTCAGTAACGAATACTTTTACTTTTGATTATTTTTACTTTTTTTCCTCTTGTAACTTTTTACTTAAAGCTGCATTCATCAATATTTTAACAAATATCAGTGGGTTAAATGTCTGTTTGTAATGTGAAACGTGTCACTTGTAGTTTCAAAAATTCACAAAAAATTATCAGCTAACGTTGGAGTTCCTCTCTTGCTGTACAGAGCGATTTAGAAACTTTTAGCTCTATTTTTTTGTTTGTTTGTTTTCTGGCTTTAACTTTCTTGTTCCTGTTATCAGGGTCCTTTTTTTAGCTACAACTGGTAGCTTTCCTTGTGAAACAGCACTGAAAAACCAATCCAGCAAGTGCAGACAGACAAAATTGGTGGCTTACTGATGAACATAGCGGAGCATTTAGCATTCAGAGGGACAGCCATTTCACAATGGATTTATTGGTAGACAACAAAACAGAGGTAATAAGAGAGGGAGAACTGGACTTACATTTGCCAGGTCACCAGAAACAGGCCTCCAAATAAACAGTGATGTTGTTCTGAGCCTGTCGGATGTTGAAATTGGCTCCTGTTTGCTAGCAAGTCCGCCAGCACAACTTTATAAGGTGATAATATGTCAATGTTGTGTTTACAGCTGGTTACAACTTTCTTCCAAACGAAAAAAATCTTGAAAGACTTTAACTTGCAATGAAGTGTTTCCAAATTGTGGTGCTACTACTTTTATGTGGGTAAAATATCTTCTGCAATTTTTTCTGCAGCGGTAGAAGATGTTTTGTTTTGTGAGCCTGCGATTGAAGTGTCCACGAACAGGATGCTAAATCTGTACCTGATGTCTTTGCTCTGACTGCTGCAGGTGAAAAATACACTTCTTTACAGAGAGTTACTCAGATATGCTGCACAGATGAGGCTTCTCCACAGAAAGTGCGATCATGTCCAGCAGTGTTGGACTCAATCTGTATTCCAAATAAACATAATGTAACATGTGCATGCTGCATCCCGCTACCCTGCAAAACAATTGCAAGGCCTTTTTTGGGCACGAGTCTGAGACTTGCCAACTCTAAAATTGAAATTCCATATGACTTGCGTCTGTAGCATGTCACTCTGACTCTATAAACAAATTGATAAATATTTATAGAAGCTGGAGTTAAACATTCACACTTAGAGCAGTGCAGATCCATCATAGGTGCTTTTGAGGGCAGGCTGCAGGCTGCTGTTCAATCAACACCTTTCCCTCACACTCTCACACACACACACACACACACACACACACATGTGCACACACGCCAATACAGTGATAAATTCCAAACACCCTGATATATTGCAGCCACAAGTCAGTGAATGTGGCTCTGAGTCACTTGGTACACCCACCTGACACACACACACACACACACACATACACATACACACACACCTTAGTAAACACACGCAACACCACGCACTCACACATGCTTGCAGAGACACACATGCACCTGACATAGTGTTTGATGGAGTTAGACACCATGGCAACAGAGCTGTGACTCTTGCTGTCCTGTGAGTGGACTGAAGCTGTGGAGGAGGGAGGAGAAAGCTAGCAGCTAGCACCGCTCCTCAAGTGCAGCTATTATTATTCCCAATCTCTCTGTCTCTCCACTCTCTGCTTTCTCTTTTTCTTCGTCTTCACCGCAACTGCTATCCACATGCTGCATTTCTTTTTCTTTTTTTTTTTTCTTTCCAAAAATGCAATATAAAGGCTGTCAGTTGAAAAGAACTCCACCAGGGAAAGTAGAGGAGAGGTCAGCAGGCATGTATTTTTAAAGCCATCGATTGTGCAAAACCTGACACATCATCAGAGGGAATCGCGCCGTTTCTCTCGGCCGCAATTCGACAGCACTCCGCGTGGCGTTTTTATTTGTTGACATATTATTTTTATCCCGCTCTCCTTGCACCCTCACTTGCTGCATCATCCTGTTTCAATCACAAAAACAAAATGATATAACTCCCCTCTTTTTTTTCTGCCTCTGTTTAAATGTTTTTTTAAAATAATCTCTCTCTCCCTCCCTCTCTCTCTCTCTCTCTTGCTCTGTTCCTGTCAGTCATGTTTCATAAAGGTAGCAGCACAGATCAGCAGCGCAGAGGGAAGTGTGTGTGTGTGTGTGTGTGTGTGTGTGTGGGGAGGGTGGGGTGCAGGTGGACAGGTCTCACAAACAGCATCTGTATGAGATTTACTGCCTGCAGATACAGATGGTGGAGAGTCTGTGAGGAAGAGAAAGAAGGGAGAGGGAGGTGTAAGAACAGTGCAGGTGAAGTGCATTGTGCTCTAGTCGGCGGCATGTTCGTGGTCTGATTGGCAGCATTTGTTAACAAACACACATGCTTGAAGATGCACACACGCTCCCGTGCAGTGTGTAATTGTGGGAAATGTGGCTGTTGACAGCAGAAGTTTGTCTGAGTGAAGTTCCTCTGCGTTGATGTCGCCTCCCCTCCTCTCCTCCCTCTTTTGCATACGATCCAAGTGCGAGCTGTGAAAGGTGAACTTGCAGCCTGCTGTGGATAAATTATGTGTGACATGTTTAGCTGTGCTGCCTTATATGGAGCCTGGTGTATCTGAATACAGTAGGACTCTGCCAAGAAGGGAAGGAGGGAGCGAGGGAGTGAAGGACAGGGAGGGAAGGAGGAAGAGGAGGAGGAAGGAAAAGAGGCAGGAGCGAGGGAGGAAAGCAAAGGAAAAAGGAGGTAGGAGGGGGGGGGCAGTGACTGAGGGAGTGAAAGAGAGGAGTGCCGCGAAGCAAGCATGAGGTTTTCACTTTCCATTCTCCCCTCAGCAGCAGTCAGATGAGTCCGTGCAGAGATACAGTAAGTCTTTGCTGTTTACTGTGTGCGTGTGTGTTTGTGTGCGTACGTATGCGTGTGTGTGTGTGTGTTCATTTGTGTTTGTTTGTACACAAGACCAAGTTGACTCTACTTACATTGTCTTTGTTCTGCCATTTTTCGCTTTTGGAATTTACCATCTGGATGTTTAGTGTGATGTGTTGATGTGTGTTTGAGTTGTCTGTCTGTTTGCGAGTACATGTGTGTGTGTATGCGTGTATGGGTGTGCGTGTGCATACATATGCAGATGGCCACCGTGCTTCGCAGCTAATGTGCGGTAGTTTGAGGCAGGACAGTTTAGTAATGTGGAAAAGAGCTGAGTAGACGAAAGAATGGGTAATGTTAGTGTTTAATGTTCCGCAGAGTAGTTGGCACACACACACACACACACATACACACACATTGACACACATTCCCGTTTCTGGCAGACTACACTCTGTCTTTCCCTTGGACTACTCTGGAATCCCTTTTGTGTGACTCCTACTGTCAACACTAAAGCTAAATATGGGTTCAAGCTTATGGATGAATGAATGAATGAAAACACACACACACACACACACACACACTCAGAAGCACACATATGAGCAGTCCCACACTCCACCTCTATAATGACTGGACTACTGGTGTTTACACTACTGCTGCCCTCAGGAAATGATCACACTCCCGCGTTGCCCAGGCCGTCTGTACCAATCTGACTCAGGAGAGCAAGTTTACCACACATACATGTGCACGCAGACAGTGACACATGCACACGCACCATCTCCAAAACTCTTGATAAATAAAATTGGCATGTTGCAGAAAGGCCACGAACATGAACGTGAGTTAAACGGACTTTGGTAAAGTTTGTGTATCTGTTAAGAAAGTAAGTGCATTAATAAACTATGTATCTACAGATGCTGTAATTCTGAATATTTGTCATTTGGGCTTTTTATTGGATTGGAGGGGCAGCTACATTTATTGAATTTGTATTGTCATTTGAAAAGTAACACAATAAACTGAGCACAACGGATGAATTGAATTTGGGTTTTTAGAAAGCTTTTGTTGTTTTGCAATAAAAGCTTAATTACTGAAACACATTAAAAGAGTTTGAAATGCATTAGCTTTGGGGTCTTAACACTTCTAATTAATATTCCCAACATGCACCACTCATTTGCTACTGTTCCATACGGTTAAGACACCAGCGCTGTGTCGCACTGTGACTAATTGTGACCAGAGCCTCTGATGCCAGTTTTCCACATTGGGAAGTTATGGTAGAAGGTGTCACCTACTTAGATGACATGATGGAGGTTCAGCCAAACTGGAAAAAGTGCGTGCAATCTTCTTGCAGTAAGCCTAACGTACCTTTTTTCATTTCTCATTTGCAATGTTTAGATCCAATAAATTAACAAATAATAAAAAAAAAAAATCAAGCTTTTAAAGTAGAACAGGTTTTTAAATGCACAAGTTTGCAAAGTTGTAAAGTGCCACTGGTTATAGCTGCATACTTCCAAATAAAAGTCTTACAGGATTTATGGACCTATTTTTAAAGCTGCGACTTTGCATTAATAGTACTATTAGTCGCATACTTACCTGCAGTTTTAATATCATGGCCAATCAGAGGAGCTTTGAAAACTGAGTTGTAAAATTAAACTAAATTTGAGAACGGGACATCATGTTGCTTGAGTGTTAATAGAAAACTGTTGGTGGCCCACTAACTAATATGTACAGGAGAGGAAACATTGTGTGAATGCTTCTTTTTTACTCTTTTAAATTTTGCAACAAAATTGATCACCAAAGATTTAACCCCCATAAATGATTTAATTATTTACCAAACTGCTGCTGCAGTAGCAGGAGTTGTCACACCCAGGTTGTCTTGTACGGATTCACGAGGTTGCCCTTTAGTGTCTGTATGGGACGCAGTGGACTTTTGGCTAAATATGAACGCTTAGAAGAAGGGAACAGAGTATAAAGTGCAAAAACATCGGTGTGGGAAGAAAGTCTGACAGATGTGTAAAACTCAGGACCCATGAGACTGGAGTTTGTGTCCTGTTTGTAACCAATTTTAACCTACTGCAGACACTACAGGCCTGAGTGCACTAATGTCGCAGAACAGGGCATTACATATACACTTCTCTCAACCTTCATCATGTGTACAAATGTAATAATTTTATTGTGGGTTTGAAAGGCTGGTGTCTTATAAAGAATCTCGAGGGGACCTTGTGCATCTGTATGAGAAGCCCAGGGGTGTGACAAAATATTGTCATTTTTTTTACGACCTGCAAATTAGAACGGGTTGGCGGTAGACAATGCGCCCATCTATATTTCCCCTATCGTTTTTGAGTACACGCCCTCCTCTTATCCCTCTCTTCCTCAGTTTCACAGCTTCACTTCCTCACCCCGAAACTGTCTCTCTCTTTCTCTGCAGCTGTCCGTCTTATTCTCTGTTTTTATGGCTCACTTTGTGTGTTTCTCTTTCGGTGCGTGACTCTCAGTGGGTTGAAAAAGCATCTCTGCAGATCAGAGCAGGCACATCTACAAGGTCATTAGAGTATAGAACAGCGAGAGCGCAGAGGCACTCAGACACATACTGAATTTCACAGCACACACGATTCTCATTATAGCCTTGTGCAAGAAAAGAAAGAGACTCTAACTGAAAAAGAGGGAGGATGCATGGTTACCTGCATTCGACTGTGTTGTTTTAATAGAAAGAAAACATGAGAAATTTGGCTTTTATCCCTATTATGTCCTCTCTTTTCCTTTCCTCCCCCACCTTCTTGTCTCATCCCTAAACTAATCTGTCCTTTAGCAGTGATGTCATCTCCCTGCTGTCCTCAGCAGGCACAGGGCAGTCTGTCGAATGCAGATGAGCTCTGTGTTTGTGTGTGCAAGAAAAAAAATCTGTGTGCATGTGCATAAGGACACGAGCAACCTAATACCCTAATTTACATTACTCAATTATCAAGGCAAAAGAAAATAGGGCGGCTGCTCTGATCAAGGTGACAGCAGAGGCATGTGAGTGGAGAGATGACTTTGAGTACCGAGTCTCAGAAGCATCTAACTGGCAGATAGACAGTCACTCACTCAGGCAAATGGTTGGGGGAGTCCTGCGAGGCCATTTGGCAAGTGGCAAAATCACAGTGAGTCAGTCAATGGTGTATGATTGCTGTTTTCCCTGCAGTCTGCAAAGCTGTCACTGGACTAATGCACACTAGAGGAAGATGTAATCTATAGTAAATACAGTTGGCTCCACAAAGGAGCCCTCTGTGATTTCCACAGATTAAGGTGTCAAACTGAATCACTGGCCGTAGACAACTGAAGAGTACAGATTATCCCCTGTTTGGCCAAATGAAAAGTCAGGGATTCCAGTGTGTGTGTGTGTGTGTGTGGTTGAAATTTGGAAAATCGATTTTTCTTTTGGGGAGCTCCACTCCTTGGGTATTTCCTGATTTGATCAAAAATGTAGACTGGAGGAGCAGAATGTGAAATATTCACAGGAGGCCAAATCATTAGTGGTGATCATCTTTTGAGCTCCATAATCTTTACAACAATTCTGCTATTAAACTTTTCAGCCATTCAGCTCGTTATCAGTGATCATCTTGCTGCTACTGAACCATTGCCTGTCAAGGATTTTCCACTATCATAAATTATTCTTATCTCATTGTATCTCTCTCTGTCTGAATCTCCTCTCTCACTTTGCTTCCATCTCATTATATGTATAATATCTCCTCCCTGTCTTTCTTGGGCAATGCCACCTGTACCTCCTCTCTGTCTGCCTGTCTGTCCATCTGTTTGTCTTCCTCTTTTTCTTTGTTTCATCATCCTTCTATGCACTCTCTGTCTACCTCTGTCAGTCCACACTGACATGTTAGAGACACTGTGAAAGTATAAAAAGGAAAGACTGTGCGTACGTGTGTGTTTGCCCTTTTGCTATGTCTGATACAGGCCTGCTGTGCTTAAAATGCCACATGCAGAGATGGTAAATTTACACAAGGGAGCTTCTTCAAAGTGGGCAGACTACTTTTTCACCAGCATCCATCCCCCTCCCTTCCACCTTTTACATCTCTATCTCCTGGACATCTCATTTCTATCACTCACTGTCTGTTTCCTGCCCTGTCTGTCTGTTTATTTGTCTTCCTGTCTCTGCGACTTTTCCTCTCAATCTTGCAATTTTTCAATCCTTCTCCATCTACCCATCTACCCACACTCACATACACACACACAGACACACACAAACATGCTTATACTCATACACGCACCTCCTCCATTGCTATTCCTGAGAGGAGTAGACTGGTCTGGCAGTGGGTTGGTTTATGTCCATGAACTCAATGACACCCTTTGCTGCCGCTGCATTACGCCACAATGGCAGTGCCACAGTCAGGTAGTCACACTGCAGTGTAGATTAGAGGAAAAAGCCAGTTGGCCCAATGAACCAAATCAATGCATATATGCACATGTAACTGTCACTTTCACTAATACACGCAAACAGATCCAGGTAACTGAAGGTATATTATCTCACATCCCTATTCATGTGAGTGTCTACTATAACTGCCTCACCCCCTTCTCTCTGTGCACGTCAGGCTGTTTAAACACTTGCGCTGATATCACAGTGCAGACGACAGCTTGCACACGTGCCACTTGACTGCCCTCGCCGCCTCCCCTCCCCTCTGTTTGTCTTACAGCTGAAGGAGGGAGTCATAGATTGTGTGTGT
>JAPZDZ010000024.1:16746064-16776112 GCA_029783805.1 Acanthurus tennentii
CTACCCCACCATCCTTTTCACTAGTCTTGTTTACAAAACGAGCATCGTCCCAAAAAGGAGCACAAGTCTTTCCTTGCAGGCTCGAGGGAGGACGGAATATACCCAACTATATCGTTTTCAATCTGATAGCACTCGTCCTGCTGTTCGGACAGAGGAGAGGCTCAGTGTAAGTGTGACCTCAGCTCAGTCCCGTGCAGATTGACTGGAAAAGAACCGGTGGACTGAAAAGAAAATAATGAATAAAATTCCTGCTCTCTCTGCTAGCTACCCCCTATTCCAGTAGCTTCTAGTACTCAGTGTCTGTTTATACTCTAAGCTACAGGAAATAAGCACAGCAATGTACAGGAAAGCAGAACATTAGCACCAATATCATGTTAAGAATGAAAGAAAGGGCTCTTAGGTCAAAAAAGCTGTGGTGAACTGAAAACTGGGAATTCTAAAAGACTATTTCTCTGCATGACTCTGGGTATCAGTTGTATTGTATCATTTTTAGTTTATCTTTTCATAACTGTCGGCTTGCTGGTCTGCTTTTTTTGTGGTTCGTCCCAACTGTTATATTGATGTCTTCTTGTCTAATTTTCAACAGCACTGCAGATAAATTAAATCCATAAATCTTTTGCCTTTTTTCTTCCAAGTAGCGCTAATGTCGGCTTAAATTAATGGCCCACTCATTACATTACTGAAAGGCAAGACTATATTCATGTAATTAAAGAGGAACAGGTCAAGGAGCTAAAACAACGTCTGAAATAATGATGGGCAGCATGGGATAAACCAGTCAGGAGCATTGTGTGATTCTGTAGAAAGCCTCAGAAAAAAAATGCATTTCAACATAATATCAGTTGTGCACGCCTGTTAATTACTTAATTTGTGCATTTATTCATTCGTCTATAAAAATATTTGGTTTTAGGCTCTCAAAAAACAATAATATTATTTTTTATGAGAGCCTTGTTTTCAGAGATCACCTCCTGATTAGTTTTTGCAGAAAATGGTCGCCAATTGATATCTTTTTGTTAGCAACAGTGAACTTATCATCACTAATCTGGGCTAAAGTCTGGCTGCAACAAAGCTGATTTGTATAAAAATGGGTCAAGAATAAATTTAACAGGGCAAAACTCTGTTGACAGAACTTTATGGGTAATTTCTTTAACAGGTTCTCTTGTCCTTGCTGCAGTGAGGATTCATGTTTCATTGTTGTCAAGAAGGTCGCTGATGTTTTTTTAGTGCTGTCTAGCCTCGCTTGTTTGCGGCCCCTCATTTGACTGTTGCACTAGATACACCAGGACTTATTTGACTCTGCATCAGCAAAAAGTTATTGTCATTTGATGAGAAAAATAGTTTTTTTTGGTTCAGGGAAGAGATCACTATAAGCAATATTAGGCTATAAGTGATAAGACTCAGAAAGAGGCATACTGCAAACCTTTTGATAAAGAAGTAACTTTGCAAAGTGTTTCATATTTGTTTAAAGGACACCCCTAAACCCCGAAATGTGTGCATTGTCTCCTGATACTACACCACCTTGGCTTACTGCTTCAACAACCTCACTGATTGGCAGCTTAGGAGTTAAACAGTTCAGAAGCCCCAGAGTTTACTTGAAAACTTGGTGTTGTTCATATTATTCCCCCTCTATGACACCAGGCTGGACCTGACACCATTAACCACTTTGTCCTTGCTTTAGCTCTAGTTGCCGTGGCAATGATGACCTTGCAGCACATTACTGTGGTGCTGCAGCATAAGGTGTTGTGTGAACAAGGGAAGGAGAGAGAGAGATAGAGGGGGCTGAGACAGTGGGCGAATAAAATGAGGACAGCTACTATTAAAAGATGAGCCACGTTGACAAAGTTGTTTATGTCACATGATACTCTGAGTGCAACCCAGCAGAAGGGGAGCAGATTTCTAAGAAGGGGAGAGATTTGGGGAGAGAAGAAGTAGAAAACACTGAGGCGTACTCGTGAGGAGAACAGGTGGGGATCAGAGGAAGATAAATGAAGAGAGATGAGAAATGTCAGGACGGGATCACGGCAGTGCTTTGAAATGGAACAAAATTCTGCTTTTTCCACACCCTGTTCTTCCCTCTGATTCCTCCTCTTTCGTACCTGCTGGTATTCTTCATGTTTTTCTCCTCTCACTACCAGACACCAACCTCTGTCTCCCACCAACCTACACTAATTGCTCCTGTTTGTCTCCCATCACTCTTCCTCTTGCTTTTATCCTTCCCCTGTCACCACCTCTGGTCTGTTTGACTCTATTTGTCTCTCAGAGTCTATCCCCCTCCCTCCTCCCTGATGCTCCTGTCAGTATAAAGGGCAGCTCAGGTCGTATATAGATGATATCCTGGTCAGCCAGCGATGCGGTGTAATACGAAGCGTCCAGCATCTGCTTTTCGCTGCTGCAGTCAGCACCCTTTGACCTCTCACATTACTGAATTTCCCTTCCCTTCCCTCTATCTTTCTCTCTGTTTTCCTTTTCAGAAGGTGCAATAATCAAGTATATTTCCAAGATCCTCAGGGAGACAGCATTGAAAATTCTTGGGATTTTGAACCCTTCACTGAATCTGTAACTCTTAAGGAATGTCTGAACCGTCAACTTGCCGCCTAAACAAACAGGACCTTTTTGATTACCAGACAGTAACTCCAAAGGCACTTCAGCAGATCAGAGTTTACACTGTGACTCTCTTGGGGAACAGAAAATTGTTTCCTCTTACTTTACAGCATGTTTTGACCATTGCTCTTTTTATTTCTCTATTGTGTTTCAAAGGTCAGCGGCAGGAAAACAAACTCGGAGGAACCTCTTTTCTGTTCCGTCTTCTCTTCACCTTCTCTTATTTTTTTTTTCATGTCTGGAAGTCATTCAAGGTGAAAAAATGGCTTCCATATCTGGCCCCCGTTTGCTCCTCATTCTTTCTTTTTCTCCCTCTTTATTACTCTCAGATGCAGGGCTGAATGTGGCTTGTGTTAACTGTGCAAGAAAAGAAAATGTAACTCTATGTTGCTCACACTACGTACAGTGCATTAGTATCAGGATGGGCAGCTCTGTTCATTTCATCCAACATTTGCTGACAAACTTTATAAGGAAAATGAAACAAAAAGCAACCTCTGAAAGATGAGAACTATGATATGATCTTGTATATTAATGAAAGCTAAATATTAATATGACAGATGGAAGAACTCAATACTGTTAATACAAAGTCTTTTTTGATAGGTTTATAAAATTAACAGAGTAAGAACAAACAAAAAAAAGCATTACTGGCTTCACAAAGTCATATTAATTTGTTATTTTACTGCAGAGATTGATAAAAAGACCCAGTTTTTGCACAGTTGATTAATATTTCCAGTCATGCCGCAGTAAGTATGGGTGTATGTTTTTGGGGGCTTAGCAGTCAATCAGCAGCAGCAGTGGTTTCACTGGAGGCTACAGTGGTGTGTTTTTCCTGAAGAGTTGTCTTAATCCAGAGTCCAGCCAAAGAGTGGCACTAACAGATTAGCACAGGATCAGGCGGCTTTCTTCAAACAAGAGGGTACATGAACCCCGGTGACACTCAGCATTACACTGCGCTTTGTGCTGACCACATACCAACAGCTGAAGCTCCGACACGAGTGAGACAAAATGTTTAAGCTAAAACTTCACACTTTACACTTTAAAAGAAGTGTATTTATGTATGTGTTTGTGTTTGTGTGTGTGTGTGTGTGTGTGTGTGTGTGTTCTGGGGAAGTTGGGGCATAAGGGGGATGGAGGGGTGGTGAGGGTTGCGTAATATCCCCATCCCTCACTACCTCCCTCTCCCCTCCAATTTATTACCTTGGCTAGTTGATCTGATGGTGTAATAATATCTCCTGCCTCTGGCTACGGGAAATGGCCGCATGCATTATTCACACATGCTAAGATGCTTATTGATGACTCCTTTATTTATATATTTCCTCAATGCCAGAGTCATTCCTCATATTTTTAACCCCTTACTTCTAATCCCTCTGTTTTGACGTGAGCCTCGTCAAATAGAGCCTCGAGCGCTCAAATGGTTTGTACTTGTTGATGGGAATAGAGATCAACCTGGCATGAGATGTGGAACCGGGGCTAATAATACATGTAGGTGGAGCCCCGTTTGTTAAACTTACTTCATCATGGCTCCTTATTTTGTCTCCCTGTTTCCACCTACGTACCACACAAGTGCAGTATGAAATATCTGCAGAAAAACACAACTTCTTCGAGAAAATGGGCGTGACATTTCCTTAGGACTCGAGGGTAAGTTTGTCTAATCTAATATGTGTACAGCTATTTGCCTCTGTTTCATTTACGCAGTCGGTGTAAATGAGGCATATTCTCTTTTATGTCAGAGCATGCCAGAGTTCACTGCATTTAGCCGGTTTCTTCCCAACACAAATTTCCTCTCTGCTTAGACCCGAGGCCTCTGAAACAGCAGCGGGACAACAAGTGAGCTGGCTCTGGTCATTGGGTGTGCAAGTGTGTCTGTATGTGTGTGTGTGTGTATTTAAAAAAAAAAAATGTTTTTCCTTCATGGACATTTTTACGATAAAAGACATTTTATGTGTCTGCTTCTCCTTTTCAGGTACCTCTGCTTGTAATAGACACACATTCACAATTCAGGGCCTTTTATACTGTTTAATTGTGGGTTTCCTGCTGAGTTAACTTCTCACATGTAAAATCCTGTTTCAAAATTCTATTGACTCTCAGTCTGCTTTTGAAGCACAAAGATATCATGCACAAAACAGTTTGGTTAAGCAAGCAAGTTTCACTGGACAGAGATACTCATGCATTCAGCTACAAAAAAACCTTTAAGAGGCTCATGTTGTTTTTGTCTACAACGGAGGTGGTGAGAGCGAAGTTACACCATCGTGAAAGTTACACCTTAAGCTGCAAAGTGAAAGCAGCAAGGAGAGCCAGCAGCTGCTGTGACTGCATAAATGTAACTCAGTGAATAGCGTAATGACAAAAAACTATCGAGCTGTGCATTTTTTAGTTTTTTTTTTTTTTTTTTGCTCAGTCTGCCAAATAAGGTTAGCGATAAGGGATTAAAATACTTTCATACCTGTTTTTTAAACTACAGCCTACAGCGTGACCTTTAAAATGAACAACCACAAATATAAAAGTAGTGGCCCAGGTTGAAAAATACCATAATTTCCCTTGAAATAAATAAGCTCAACGTATTTGAGGTCACTTGTATTTCATATGTAGGTCTCCCTGTTTTGATCAGAAAACGTCCTGAACCAACCTAACATGAGGGATTCGGTGTTTCAATAGAGAAATTTACAGGAGAGGTCCAGGAAGTGAGTAAGAATATGAAGAAGACTAATTCTGCCATTTCATATTTAATGTACTGGTAATGGCAGCTCTGTCTGTACTCTCTATCCTTACCACAGACTTCCTGCCACATACAGTGGGGTGCCCTGGTCTGCTCTTATTCACACACACACACACATACACTGCCCAAAATATCATCTTTGGGCTGAAAAAGTAGTTCACCGCAGATGTGACCAGCCCAAATAGGAGAAGAGAGCATGACACATAAGCAATCAATGTTTGACCAGGGGAGTATTTTTACTTTGGCCTTTTTCTTCCTTCCTCTTTCACTTTCCTCTTTTTTTGTGCTCATGTTTTTAAAGCCACAATTTGTTTTGGCCAGTGTTAGTGATTGCAGATCAAAGTTTATTTTCTGAGGCTCTATCATCGTTAAACATCATTAATCTGGGATGTTCGGTGTGTTTGGTTTTGTTGTCTTTTTTTGATAGATAGCGTTAAAGAAACATGCCTAAAGTCGTTGCATGTCGATAGAAAAACTAGCTAGTGGTCTCGTAATAATGGACTCAAAGTTTTTCCAGTTAAATACATGACTTCAGGTCTCTTTACGGTCAGAGAAGCACATCACATTTTATACTCAAATTCTTTTCAGAGGGAAGTTTTGCTGTTCACATGCTGGTAGGAAACTCTGGCATCCAGTTTGGCCAAACAGTAATCATTTATTGCAAGTTGCTTCCACGTACAAATTTGTCTTTGTCTACGTCGGTTTGTTTTCTCACAAAATTGTTTATGAAAGTTGTTTCCAGCTGACTGTGCAGTCTTATATTAGTGTCAGTCCAGAGGACGCAGAGCAGGGCTTCAGCTTTTGACTCAAAATCATGACAACTAGTCGGTTTTTGCAGATCCGACCCTCACTCTGTTTTGAGCTCACAAGTATGAGGAGTAGCATATTGCCAAGCTTACATATTTAGGGAGCAGACTAGTGTATGAATAACAAGGCTGAGTGAGTAACAGAGGGGTTATTTTAAATAAAATTCTTTTTCAAGTTGCCCACAAACTTCTGTCTGCTTTATATAAAAACTGTATCAGTGCCCTATGGTAGTATTTTCAAAAAAAACATTACATCTGAGTGTGGGGGACTTCGAAGTGATGTAACCACACGTGGGAAGTTGGTTTGAGGGTACTTACTGTAAGTGTGGCAGCTGTAGGAGTTTTCGGTTGGGGGGGGGGGGTCAGTCTGTTCTTTCAACATCCGGATGTGAGCAGAGAGAGGTCAGAAAGTGTTTGAATGTGCAGAATGAGGGATCATGCAAGAATGTATTCAATGAATAAAAAAAAAAAGTGAGAAAAATATGTTACATTCTTTCCTTCTCTCTTCCTCTTTTTCATTTTTTCATTTTCTAACAGTGGCCTTCTCAAGTCTGTAACTCTGTCTCGTCTTCCTTGTCCGTCTGCCAGCAGGAATTCTGGAAACATCCAGCTCATCTCACCAAGGATGGGCAGATAACCTCGAAATCAATAATTAGAAATCATTTGTTATGGATGCGTATAATAAAGTGACAGAGCTTCTCTCTCACAGGCCCTCTTGCTTTTGAAGAAAGGATTAATTGCAGCTGTTCAGCATTGTAAAGATTAAGAATTCCCTGTGAAATGTTTAAAGTCCCTAATAGTTCTAATTAGTTTTTTTCATTCACTTTATTTACATTTCCTTTATTTAATTCTTTTTCCCCTTTTATTTTTTATTTTTTCTTAAACTACAACCAGAATCATCATAATTAATTTTGTTGGATAGAATACCACCTGTAAAATTGTATAAAATCTTTTGTGTCCCATATCCCAGTTTTTGGACACAATCTCAGATGCATATGCCAAATTCTTCTCACTTTTCTGTCTTTTCTTCTCTGTCCCTTGATCTCTCTCTCTCTCTTCTTCACTGTCTTCCGTTGAAATAAATTGTCTGCGCCTGAACGCGTGAGCTTTACTGTTAGCGATATGGTCTTTGATTTGATTTTCCAGCTGAGAGCTCGGCAGTCTCTGCGAGGGCTACCGTGAGAGAGGATGTGCGAGAGAAAGACTGGGAAACATGTTCCAATGAAGCTGTGTGTATGAATGCAAATGTGTGTGTGTGTGTGTGTGAGTTGAGCCCTGCTCCACTGACACTCTTCCCTCCTTCTCCACAGAGAGAAGTGCCTTCTTTCGCTGAGCCCTTTGGCTGTTTGGCTCCACTGAAGCCGCCTCTGCCTCCGTGCCTGTCCATGTCTGCTGCTGGAGTTGCCAGCCACACCAGGAGCCCCAGGACTGCGAGGCCTGCCAACGCCATCCACTGAGCCGGTCTCCACACCGCTGACACCTCCCTCCATCTCCTGCTCAGTCCACCAGCCAGACCTCCCTCCATCCACGCCACTCAGCCCTCCTCTGCGGAAGTCAACCACCCCTCCCTCGTCTGCAGTCTAATATCGAAGACAGACGGCTGGTATCGGCCGCTGTGAGCTGGAGATTATCTCTTTGCTGTCCCCTCCACTTCAGTCTTACTCTCCTCATCCTCCTCCTTCTGCCTCTCCTCATTCTCCTCTCCTCCTGCCCTGCACCTTCTCATCATGGGCCAACTCAATCGATAATGTGTTTTGCCATTCATCTCATCTGACAGTTCAGTCAAGGAGCGAGGCGATACAGAGGACTGGCGTGTGTTTACGAGAAGGAGAACTAGAGAGGGAGAGATTACAAAGCAAACCTCTGTGGCCGTCAGCAGCCCAGGCCCTGGGTGACAGGCGGTGAAGGATTCCCATTAGAGCCAAAAATCAGACTCTTAGGATGGGCCGCAGGTGGTAGGCGAGTCCAAGGCCTCACAGGCTCCACCTCAGAATCAGACCCTGCGGACAAAACCTCTTAAAACTGGCTCTTTCCCATGTCCTTTACCTCTCCTTTCTCATCATTTGTTCCAGTGTCACCAGAAACATACAGACACGCACATAACTGCATTTGCCGGATACATATCCCCCTTAAACGACCCCTCCTGCCTGGTTAAAAAATGGCGGTGAACGTGACACCGATAAGGGACACAAAGTGGCTGACGCTGGAGGTTTGTCGGGAATTCCAGAGAGGAACGTGTTCGCGGCCGGACAGTGAGTGCAAGTTCGCCCACCCTGCCAAGAGCTGTCAGGTGGAAAACGGCAGAGTCATCGCCTGTTTTGACTCACTCAAGGTGAGTGTGACAAACACATGCGACGTTCATTCATCACTGCCCTGTTTTCTCTGTTTTTTAGCTTGACAGGCATTGTCTTAAGGATGTTTCATTTTTGTTTGTTTTTTTTTTAAGGATGCCAGAACCTGTTCGATCTGAAGGGAAGTTGTGTTTGTGAAAAGATGATCAGGGGCTTGTTCTTGAAAAAATGAATATTATAAGTCTGTAGTCTGCAGTAAGTCGCAAAGAAACAGCCAAGCTTTTGGTGCAACATGATATATTGTTTCTTGAGGTTAAGCCTTTGCAAAGGGGATAAATACATATCTGTGTAAATACTTTTGAGTGCGTGTGTGTGCATTTGTGTGTGTGTCTCAGTAAGCTGAGATGGGGCAGTAATCGCACTAACATCTGTGAATCAGACTCAGAGTTTCCTTTACTGGCACAAAACTTTAGTGCAGGACTGTTGGCACATTGCGAAAGTTTTTGTGTGATCGTCACATCAACAGGCTGAATTGGAAATATCGAAGTAGGGCAGCAAACTGTGTATTTCATGTTTGCATGTGAGTCTGTATGTCTGTGTGTGTTATTTTGAGGTCATGCAGCACAGTGGGGTGTTCTCAGAGGGCTCTGTAATTTACTGTCTATTTTTGCCCTGGCACTGGGACAACACACTCCCACTATGCAGCCTCTCTCTCTCTCTCTCTCTCACTCTCGCTCTCTCTCTTTCTTTCTGAGATGGGAAGAAGAAAAAAAATCAAAGAGGAGAGAAGATGGAAAGAGGGAGGGAAATAGAATGGACTGGGTCAAGAATTACTGAAAGAAAAGAAAAATATGTATAAAGGGATTCAATACAAGGAGCAGTGGATTCATCAAGGAGAGAAATGTTTACCTGATGCTCAAAAGCACAACTGATCGGAATGTCTATAGTATCAATAGACTGTAACCGAGGAGCGTGTGTTTAGTCTGGGTGTAATTTCAACAGCAATTCATTGTCAGTTAGATTCCTGTGTCACCGGCCGTTTTGTCATGGTATGCATCAAACCAATCCTGTCTCCTGCAAAGTCAGTCTATTTACCACTGGACAAGAATGTGGCTACTTCCTGGACTGGACAGACCAGTGCAAGTGATCATAGTCTTGGACGTAATTAGGTTTGCCTCAAAAACGAATTGAGCAAACACAGAAGTCTTGGAAGGCACAGTCCTAGTTAAGGTAGTTGATGAGCGCCAAAAAGGAAGATATTAGACGCCAGCCAGCTGGGTTTGAGTCCTAAGTCACATGTGTAGGAGTCAGTTTGGGAAAGTTGCAATGTTAGTTAGATTTTGAACAAGACTACAATTTTACAGCCATACCAGAAGATTGTCAGGCTGTTATGGGGCTTTCACACCTGTGTTGTTTGGTCGGGAGGGCTTTCAATGTAAGAGAAACAGGAAGTTTTGACACTGAAAGAGTAGTGTCGCCTGCTGCAGTGTGAACTGAAAGCCTCTTCTTTATGCTAAAGACACTACACTAAAAATATGGTAATAAATATAATATAATATAATAATAATCGCTAGTTACAGCATATCTTTTGAAATAGACACTTAGTGCTTTTGTTTCTTGTCCCATGGGATTGTTGCAGTCTTGCCTTCCTGCCTGTGGATGACGATGTAGCCTTCTCGCAACGGGGAAGCTCTTTTACCACATTTCATATGTTCTTGAGCAGCAAAATCATATGTTCATTGATGTTTCTTTCTCTTTCTTTCTCCATGAAGTTAAGAGCTTCCTATTAGAGAAGGCGGCCCCTGTTGTCAGATGGAAAAAAATCATGCAAGAGGCTGAAAGTGATCATAATTTGAGGGTAATTATGGTACAAACAGGCACTGAGCTGTTCTCAAAACATGCCCACATTAGACTCACGCCTATCTGTAAACTAATCAGTGTCAAGTACAGGGACACTCGGCTCTGGTAGGTGAGAACGAGAGGTCGCTGTTAAGTTTTACAGTCTGCTCTCGTAATTGTAAAATGAAACCTACGCGAACCAGATCAAATGCACTCCAGTGTAGCAAAACATGGACCTTGGTTTGGACCTTGTGTGAAACTGGCCTTAGTTATGTCTAATGCAATGTTTGCTGTTGTCCCCATATATGTTTTAAGTGGTAGCATTCAAATATTGGCTAATACAACTGAACACAAAGTGAAGCTGATGCTAACAGTAATGTCAATGCAGGTGTTTGGTCATAAATTAAAGTTTTCGACTGAATATAATTTTAAACCTAATTACAGCCCTGAATGAAAAGTTAATGAATCACCAAAGTTCTTGCAATTTCTTGTGAGGGTAAGCTTAAACAGTGATGCCAAATTTCATATCAGTTAATCAATCCAGTGGTTGTTAAGATAATATTTCACTCAGAAGAACTTTGTCAACTTTGTGGTGGATCTTCAGGAAAACTTCAGAACCACTTCATCCTTTGGGAATCATGCATATCTGTACAAACTTTCACAGCAATCCATCTGATAGCTGTGATATATTAGTAAGCACCGACATTGCCATTACCAGAAGCACACTGCAGCCTTGACTAAAGAGTATACATCCTGTCTCATGCTTCAAGTTAGCAGTGACCTTTATCCAAACTAACTAAGCCCCTCTTCTCAAACTTTAATGCAACTGAACCAAAAAAAGTTATTTATCATGATTTAATTACAATGAGCTAAGACTTTGGATAAAACAACGAAAAGTATGTTGACAAATCAATGTTATGAAGGTGAGTTGAGTACAAACCATATGGTAACATAATTTCTAAGAGACAAAGTCTGGTGTCAACTTATTTTAAGCAAAAGAAAAAGATCAGTTGAAAAGTAGAAAGTTTTGAGCGTATGAGCGACATATTATCCTCTGTGTTGTAAACGTGCAGCACACAATTCACAGTACTGAATGCTCGACACTGTAAGAGTACAGCCGGTCACACTTTTAATTTACCGACAACAGTGAGAGTTTGTAAAGGTTCAGCTGTGGCAGCATGTGTCGTGGCCGAGAGCCAAGCATAAACACTGGCCTTCTATAATATAGTATATTGTATATATAGTCGAGTACATGTGCCTGTACATAAGTCTCGTACACAACATATGTCACACAAACCTCACACAGAGCCGTTTCAGTCTGCTGTCTCATTATTCCAGATGCTGGGAATGTGTTGCAATGATATCAGTCAAACCAATCTGGGTATTTTGGCTCAAGCAAGCGCGGTGATTCTCAATCCTAGTGTTCTGTCTACCGTGTTGTGCACATGTCCTGTAATTTGTCTCCTATCTGATTGGCAAGCAGGGTGTTATTCAGTGTAACTGGAGAGCAGAGCTGGAAGTCAGTCAGGCCAGTCCAGGCCACGGCTTACCTTGCTTTAGAACTGGGGGGGGTGGGGTTTGCTGCAAAGCCATTCACGTTGTTTTTACAGTTCTGGGCTGCTTGGTTGGAGTTTTTGATGGCTCGGGTGGGTTTGGTGGGTACAGGTAAGACAGGATTGGGTAAGGGGGGGCTGCAGGGGCATTGCAAGGATCATGAAAACAAACTGCGAGACCGAGCTTGAGATGGCGAGAGCAGGCGCAGCAGGGATTGTGCGAGGAAGCGTAGCGCTGTGCTCGGAGCCCTTCCCTGCTCTTGGTGCCAGGACATTCCTCAGTCTACCTCCCTTCCCTGCCTCCATGACAGAATGATAGATCTGTTTTATCTGCAGATGAATTCATAACACACAGCTAGGCATGGAGAGAAGGGGGCAAGGGGATAGGGAAGGACAAAGGGGAAAAAAGGGGAGTAAAGGGATGAATGTCGCTACACGTGCTCTGCACTCCTGAACGATTTGGCATACCATCCGCCCTTCATTCCTTTTGAAATGCAGACGGGCAAAAGAAGAGAAGGCCCACAGCTGGAGATATAGAAAGGCATATAAGTGGTTCTACTTTTATCTATCTTTTTCTTTCTTCCTCAGATTTAATAAATGCATCATTTTATTCTTTATCTTTTTCCTTTTTTTTTTTTTTAAATCACAGTTTCTTGCCTGGTGCTTCTTTTCTCTCATAAATTTCAATCAGTCATTCAGTGTTATCTCCAAAAAAGGCGTTTGTCAGCTGTGAATTTAGTGGAAAGTTCCATTTGATGGGTGACGTTAAGAGAGGATGGAGCAACAGAGGCGAACAGGAAATGAGTCAGAGGGAGAGACTGGGTAGGATTGGCGGATATTAAAGAGAGACTGACCTTCTCAGTCTGGAATCACAGTAGTTACAAGGAAAAGTGACCTGATAAAGACATGTGGAAACTCTCTGGTTAACCCGCTTTAATTATCCCACTAAGTGTTCATCTTTTCATTTAGTACTGAGACAATCATTAGTAGAAGTGGCAGTATTTTGGTTGATGGACTTGGGCAGTTCAACCTTTGCACTGCTTCACCAGTCAAACAGCAAAACTTCTGTGTTTTAATCATCGACCTGGATAACGGCAGAGTAACTAACTTAATGGTTAATAAACATTAAGTGTTTGTTCAAACCACCTCTTTTTTTAGTAAATAAATTCCTAAGAAAGCTGTTTTTAGCCACCTTAATGTGCATTCAAACAACACTTGAAAACCCAGTTCTGAACCTGTTGGACAACTGTCCATAATTAGAGGAAAAATCTTAAAGACTGGATATTTTCTTGTCCTTTTGGCTCCCGTGACAGGAATTCCACAGCTTGTTGCTATTAGTGGACGGAGACAAAGCTGGTTTCATTGTAAGGGAATAAAGAACAAATCTAGGGGTATTTAGGCTGACGAAATACAATAAACTCACCATTGAGCTGTGATGGGAAACAGGTGAAAGTGAGCCAAACAGCTGCAGGAGCTCCACAACAGCATTACGGACCAGCTACCGATGGCCATGCAGAAAGTGTCTAAGGAGGTTGGATTTCCCAGTAATTTCTTCTCATTAAGATTTTCATCCTTTCTATTGACTTCTGAATGCATTTCTCTAATGAAAAGTCCTGTCATTATTGAAATCCACTTAAAACTGTCCAGAGTGGCTTTTCTCTATGCAAAGCATAAATTAGAATATTTTACACTAACAAGGTCAGTAGTGAAAAACCCCTGAAACCTTAAGCTACCAAAATGGCACATTGTAAAAGTTTGGAAGATAGTTACTCATTTGTTAAATAATTTACTACTGGGAATGGGTTCTATCGGGAATACAGAGGAAGACATTTGATTTTAGTTTCAGAGAGTTGTTGTTGTAATTGAACTTCTCCTTTCTACAAATGTAATTTTTTGTTTTTGTGCTGATTAGATTTCCGCCATAAATAGAGATTATTACTCACCGTTAAGACACAGTCTAACGAGGCCACTCAGGATTTACCTCTTTATTTATTTACTTATTTCAAGAAAACAACATTACAGGAAACTTCAAAGTGTTTAAATTTGTAGTGATTATTTTATGTTCTTGAGGGAAAAACTCTATATATATGTATTGTCTGTATACTTTCTATCTCTCGTGCATCTTTTTCTTTGTAAAATCTGGGAAGTTTGAAAGCAAAAACTGTTGCAGGGACGTGGCTTTGACTATTTGTTTGAAATTTTCTCATGAAAGAACAGAAATGGAAAATTTCCAGATTTTACTAGTATTCAACCTCAGTGTCCTCAAGCCCATAATCAAAATGTTCTGCCAAAAATTTGATTAAATTCACATGATGGAAAACAAAGTGAACAAAAAAGTTCCCACAGTAAAATAATTAAAAGGAAAGACTGTTATAAAGGGGCATGTTTTACATTTAAAATGTTGCAAATGTTGCACAATGTTACATTTAAAATGTTTCTTATCAACTTACACAACAAAGTCTTTTTCCATCTTCAGATTAAATTCTTTTAATAGTTTTGTTACATAAAGTCATGTGTTGATCGAACAATCTCATTGGTCATTATTTTGTGATTTAATTTGTGGTGTTGTCAAACAGTATATATATATATATATATATATATATAAATAACATTTACATTCGTATTCATATCTCACTCCCATGGTTTATTGTGTATTCTTTCAAAGTCTAGACTCCGTCTGATTATAAAATTAATAATATTAAAAAATTTAACAATAATTTAAAATAAGAAAGAAATAAAAACAATGGAAATTTTGTAAAATTGCTTCATCTTATCTGTTTATTAAATGGACCAGAATGTCAATCTACTCCTTCTTGAATCTTTCCTCTGCTCGTTTGAAGGTGTGTGTGCAGCATTTGGTGTGACAGTAATGACAAACATGGGGCCTCATCAGACGTAGCAGTTAGCAGGTTTAGGTTACTGGTTGTGAGGTTAATATGCGGAGCTGTTAAAAGCTTTTAATTTCACACTCTTTCTTTCTGACTTTTCACTGCACAATAAGAGCATGTGAGAGCCAGTAATTTATTTTGTAAAAGTGGCACGTTATTAGAGGGCTGTTGAGTAAATTAGCATTAATACAGAAATCTGTTTAGAACTAAAGGGTTTACACTAAATGAAGTGTTTTGAAGTTTCAGCATCTAATTAGGTGTTAAAAGTTAGCAACAGTAGTGGATACTTATGTCACATTCTCAACCATCTCATCAGTAATTGAACACGGCTGTATGTTTCTGAAGGTTGTAATACGTTGTAAAGTCTTAACTTTTTTTTTTGCTATTTATTAAATCAAAGCAGAATAACTAGAAAGTGTAGGTTTGACTCTCTTTGTATAAAGTCAGTGAAACAAGCAGTTAATGTAATAAAGAACATAGAGAGCATTAGTGTTTTATAGAAGGTCAGTGGTTTGATTTAATTGGAATAAATCATTGTCTGAGAAAGTATAGGGTTGGCAGGTTGTAGTAGTCCGTGTTCGCAGTGTTATACATTGTATCAGTACACAAAGACCACCTTTCTTGCCCACAATTGTTTCACTCTTTAATCAACATATAGTTGGAATGGATGCTAGGCTTAACTTAAAATGTATTTACAGCAGCAGGGTGGCAGCTCAGAGAAGCTGGAGTCAGACAAGAGTAAGGAGAATTGACGATGGCAGAGGATTTGTTTTTGAAAGCAAAAAGTAAAAGTGCTTGTATTTGGCAGTATTTTCTGATATAAACCCAATGCTAATGGAGAAGCTGCTAACGTTAATGAAGGACACAGAGTCGGTTACCTGGCTGACAAGTTGGAGCCTGTTGCCTGCAGCTCTTCATCTAACGTTTCAGTGTGGCTGCTTCTCCTTGTTCTGTTGTTCCCTGCAAGATTCCAACCTGATTCACTGTCAAAAATACCAGAAAAGACCATTGTCTACTTTTCTAGATGCATTTTCATAAACCTACAGACACACTGCTTTTCCCGGGACCAAATTATCATAATATTCAATGCCTGTGTTGAAGTTAAATCCTTTTTGCTAAGAAATGTTCAGTTAGGATTAGCAGTTACCAAATCTAATGATCTGCCCATCATAAACGGTATGATCTGTAACACTGTTGTTATCAAGAGTTTTTAACCGGATAACAAAATTTCCTCACCGCAGCATCCCCACCGTAGGGCTATGAGATCAAAAAAGTCCAACAAATAAAAACCAACCCCTGTTTAAAGTTTAAGTGCTGAAATGTTTTGGCCTCAAGAGTTTTCTGGCCCATGTGGTGCCTGACTGTTATTAACTGAAGACAAACAAACCGTAAGCCTATAGTCGGAGCTCCTGGGGTGTTAATTTCACACTCAGTCCACCTGCAGTGGCTTAAAGCTGTCATATAAAGACTGGATCAGCAACAGCATACAGCTGATCTGAGAGATGCTGTTTCAGGCTTTTTGTCAATTTAGAAAAACACTGAGTCACGTTGTCTTCAATGATGCTGCTCCGGTTCAGTCTGTTGGGCTCCACTGGACACAAAACAGCCACAGCCTGAACACAAAGTCCTAGACGTGTGCTGCCATCTCCTAAACTTAATGGGAACTTCGTGCTATATGTGTGTTTATGAAAGGTACTACACCGTTTTCATTTTGCATTACATTATTCTGAAGGTAAAGATTGTGCCCGAAATGGCCACACATCCTTGAACATTGGTGAACCTATTATTGCAAAGACACAGGATGTGCCTTGCTGTCTTTACGGTGATGTAGCTTTGTATTACGTCCCCATGATCACTTGAAATGCTAGTTCAAGTGTATAATGGCATTTTTAAAGTGGAGCCCATGCCAAAAACAGTTTTGAATACGTGGAAGTAGAGCACAAAAAAAAAAGAAAGACAAAAACCAATTATCAGTGGGGCTGGACTGTGGCTTTTCGGTCCCCTTTGTGTAATGACTCATCACACTCATACACACAAAGGGAAGTGCACATAAATAAAAAATAAAAAAGCCTTGGACACACCTTCCATTTGGGACATTATTAAAAAGATAAACTCTTTTTATATTTGTTCAAAATTCCCCTGGGCTCCAACATAATTAATGCAAGATTCACATAATTAAAACAGAAAACACAACTTTACAGCTTCTCTAAACTCCATATTGTACTCTGTGAATCAATTGCATATAAGTACCTTAATGTACAGTGTGTGTTGTGAATTCACAGGCTCTAAATCAATGCTGCATGTTGAGAAATATGTTCGTAATATCTATTAATGCATAGCAGTGGTCCCTGCGCTCTTTTTCCCCTGTCGGAGCGATCAATGATTAGAGGCCATATTTTAAAGAGTACGACTCACATTCGAGTACACACACACACACACACACACACACACACACACACAGCACCACCAGACCTACATTTTTAAATTGCGCAGACATAGCCACTCCAACACAGAATCAGAACAACACCGGGAACGTATGGTGACCTACATATACGGTATACTTTTGAGTCCTTGAAAAGACACAAAAAATGCAGAGGGTGAGTGCATGCAAGAGAGAGAGAGAGAGACAGAGGAGAGCAAAGAGAACAGATAACAGGAGAATAGGTAAGGCAATATGTACAGCGATGAGGGCCCAGTAGAAAACAGAGCTAGAGGTGTGTGAGTGTGTGAGTGTGAGTGTCTGTGTGTGTGTGTGTGTGTGTGTGTGCAGTGCACAAAGGGATGCAGTATTGGATAAGAACTCTTTGAAAGGGAAACATACTCCAACAGTGTTAATCTGCTCTGTATCTGTATTCTACTGTCATGCTCTGCGCTCTCATCCTCTCCTCTCATTACCTCTGTTAATCTGTCTCTACTCAACCCATCCTACCCCCCCCCTCCTCCTCTCTCCTCTTTTTTTCTCCATCCCAGGCATCCCAGACACTTTCATTTCCACTTCACACACAGCGATTTTTATCTTTTCTTCTTTTTCGCCTCTCATCATATTTTGGGGAGACATTTGTCTGTCTCAGGCTTTGTCTTTTTTTAAACTGTGGCCGCCCATCAGAAAGAGATGAATCACGCTTCCACGATGCTTACTCGTCTTTGTTGTGCGTCAGCAGACTTTAGTGTGCAGAGGGTCACTGAGGTCTGTTTTTTAAACTGTTTTTTTTTTTCGCAGTGAGCCGGTTAAATGGAAAAGGGCTGTTTACACATATGCGTCTACCCTAGTTGTTTAGGATGTTGTGTCTGAGGAGTCTTAACTCCATTGTTCTCCAAAACCACAGTTTTCCCAGTTCAACAATGTAAGACCAGTGTTTTTGGATTTATCCACTTCAGGGACTTGTTTTCGGACAAAAACAACGCTGACTCAGGGTTGGCAGACTTAAGCCCAGACAGAGGAAAAGATTCCTTTTGAAAATCTTTCAAGTTCTCTCCTGATATTGATTCCAATACATCAACTCAGGGTGGCTCCTCTCGATGACCAATGGAGTAACAGTGCTAAAAATCTGCATGTCAACCTAGATGTTAAAAAACAGAATGTTGTAATGACATTCACGCAGAAAGTTTCACCTTGATTGCCAGTGTAACTTAACAGCAAAGTATTAAATGTATAATATGCAGCATGTCTGCATTTGAGTGCCTTAAGACAAAAGAATTTTATGTATTTTGTTGATTTTTGTACCTATATTATCCAAAATATTACAAACGTGTATTTAATTTTGTCACCTGTCACTAACTTCTAGAGCGAAACACCAGCCAGAGAGTGAGGAAGAAAGTCAACAAATGTGACTTAACATGATGTAAATATAAATTTAATACATTGCCTCATCTGTGAACATTTCTACACTTACATTTCTGTCAGTCAGGCAGATTTTCATGTGCAGTTGTAGCTGTTAAAGACACAGGACAACAAATTCCCATGATCCCTTGCTACTGCAATATGTGATCAAAAAATATCTTTTGTTTTTTATAATTTTGTTTGAGAAACCAGTAACTTTAGAAACTACGGACTGTGTGTTTTAAACAATAATTTTACTCTATAACTTACAGGTATATACACATGTAATTGTGCTGAGTTAAAAACGTAATAACTTTAACATGGCTACAGTCTTTATAAACTCAGTGCAACTTTAATATGTAACTTTTAAAAGCTGATTAGACTTGGAGTATTTAGATTCAATGAGATTACTGTATTAGATTTCTCTTAATTCATGTATTTAAAGTTGAACAGTACTTAAAGTTATCTTCACTTTGTGTTAAACAATATAAATAATGATAATCATGCAGCTAGAGTGTGCATATATTTTGTAAGAGGATGAAAACACTTTTGGACAAGCCCCGGTTTTGCATTACCATTAATGGCATTGTTTGATTAACAAGCAAAAGTCATCGTATTGATCGCAGATGCACTATCAGCTCGTGCCCCTTTAGCCAATTAACATTGATATAAGATGTTTTCCCCCTTTTGTCAACAAGCCAAAATAACTGTTTGTTCCACTGAACATGCAACATTCAAGAGTTTGTACTCTAAGTGGAAAGTTTTCACGTAAATGATTTTGCGAAACTATCTTTATGTATTTTATTTTAACTTTAAAACAAACCGTCAGACACCTGGGAGTGATAGGTCACTCGTGTTTATGTTTGGGGAAAACTATTTTCTGTTGTGTTTTGAATTGTGCTTTTTAAAGTGCGTGTGTACAGGAGTATCCTCTGGACTGTTTTTGTAAAGTGGCGTTGTTGGTGTAAGAGATGCTCGAAAACATTAGTGGTGGAAAAGTGGGTGTACTCCTCCTAACTGTTATCATCCAGCACTCTGCACGTCCATTTATAGAATATATTTCGGGCCTAACTAAACAAGATATACCATATTTGATTTCTCCCATAGCTCAGCCTACACAGGACATTATGAAAGAAGGCTTTTATTAGCACATCGCCATGAAGTAAGCAGCGAACACACAGCCAGTAGCTATTAACTTTGTCAGGCTCTATTCATAAGCGGGTCCTCCCTTGAAACGCCTCCTCTAAATGTCTCTCTGTCCTCAGAGAGGCCACCGTTTCTACATCCATCTGTGGATACGCTGCCTCAGCACAGACACACAAACGCACACACACATCCATCTTTAAACATGCTGCGTCAGCATGGAGACATGACACAACAACATCAGAGCCAAAATACATACAAGGGCGGTCAGAAATAGCCTTTCGCCACAAGCAGTCGTCTCCCCTTCACCTTTGGGGACCCTTTATTCCTTCATTTTTTTTAAATCTTGCACTTACCAAAGCATTCATGTTGTCTCAAGCTACAACTCTCATGCAAATGTCTCTTCATATACAAGTGAGTTCTTAAACATTACAAAAGTGTGCCCCCTGCATGATTTTTCGTACGAAGCTGGAGGGTCTCAGACGTTTTGGCAGTCTGGAGGTAATATCAGCATCTCTCCGTGCTGAGTCGTGATGTCCCATCGCTGTTGCTGCTCCTGCTGCTGTGAACAGAATATCTTATCAGTTGTGGCCTGATCCATTCCCGTTTGTCAGTCTCGCCCACCCACCTCTCCAACATCTCCCCTCCCCCTCGCGATTGTCCGACTGCTTTCAAAAGCACATGGCGTATAATTCTTATAGGATGATGCGGTAAAACAAACATTTAAATTAGACTGCGGACAGATAAAGTGTATGGAGGTTGAGAGAGATGCAGATATAGAGTGGGAGCAACAGAACATTAATCTATTCCAGGACAGCGAGTCGTCTGCCAACTTGTTCTCCGGCTCTTTGTCGTTTGGCAGCGCCGTAAGTCTGTCTGCCTCCTGTCTAGCCTCTCCTCCATCTCCTCCTCCTCCCCTCTACCTGTCACTGACCCTCTGCGCTTCATCTGATCTCAGGAGTTCAGGGGCTATGTGCTTACACTTCTGCAGAGTAATCCTTCACTTTCGACCCTGAACACATAAACACACACCCACAATACAAACAGCAAACAAGCACTTCCTCTGTGCTGCAGTCACCCACGCATGCACACACACACAGCGGCACAAACACCGGTCCTGAAAAAGACAAGAGAGTCCTGTGAAGTCATGAGCATTCACCTCAGGTAGGTAATCACGTCGGAGTGGATTCGGTGCCTGGTTAATGGTATTGCTGGCTAGAACGGGCAGGAAGTTGGAGGCTGATCAAGTTCCTTGCTGCCACGTTACTGGGCATTTTTGAATTGATGATGCATGTGCTGATATGGAAGGCATTGCATGATAGATCTCGAATCATGATGTAATGGAAGAAAGAGATTAAAATGGAACAGGAAAGAGTTAGAGAGCTTGAGATGGAAACAAAAGGCAGATGTGTTATTATATTGGATTAAACACAGTGTATGGGCCAACATTTGTGGTGCAGTGGTTTGTCTTTTTACAGTGTTGGAATCCAGATGGACTCTCCGTACCTGAAATAAATGCAGGTTAGCTCAATAAAAAGAGATTGAGGAGAGGTGAGGAGAACAGTAACTATAATAATAATGTTTATATGTGTCGACCTTTATGAGAGGCATGTTTGGTGTGAAACCTGCCTCTGACCCAGGAAATGCTCTTTTGCTGTCAGAGAGAAGCAGGTATAGAGTAATTGATGAATGGATGGGTATGAATGTCTGCGAGCAACTCCGTCATTTATTTTATTGTATTTTATTGTTATTGTTGTTTTGTGTGTCCAGGCTACCATGCTAACTTTTCTGCCATTTACTTTCGATGTAGAACCGTCATTAGCCGTGCATAGAGTAGCTGACAGAGGCCAGCGGTCCTATGCGATGGAATAAAGGCTTGTATTAACTCAGAATCACTTTTATTCTTCATGTTTGTAACGACAAGCCAATGCCTCAAACTTTATATCAGATTCCTCCTGATGTTGCTTTTCTGTCTGTTTTGCAAGGAAATGTGTCGTGATATAATACTGTATGTCACCATAAAGAAGCTTGATACTCTTTTAAGAGAATTTTTTTATCACCTTAAACCTCAGTTTAACCAGAAAGCTTTTTGTTTTTTAAATTCAGCCATAAATTATAGGGACTGTGAGCCAGTAACCAGTAAGTCCAGCTCAATGTATGCTTGAAACTACTGACAACGTGCCTGTTTGGTCAACTAAAATAACCAAATTATTAGCATATAAAATAGCATAACATAATACAAACAATAATATGCAATAATATAACTAAATCATTGGTATATAAGCCAAATGTCAAAGGAACATGGCTACTATGTGAGGTACACAAGTTGTAATAAAAAACTTCGAGCTTCTGCGCCTGCTGCTTAACCAAACAATGAAAAGTATGCTTACATAATATGATAGCAGGCTAATCCAGCTTGATCAATGCAACTAAAGACATTTTAATATTTCCACCAGATGCATACGTATTTTGCATTATAAGCCAAATTTGATTTTGGATTTGTAATTTGTTTAAAGGCTGCAAACATTTCTTTCTGCCAAATGACCTCCGTTCCCAAGGGAACGCAGTAAACAAGGCCTAACTGCATATGATCTCTGTCTCTGCTTCTGTCATTAGCATGTTTGTTGTTTTTATTTTTTCCCCCCACAGTCATAAACATGCATTCATGAATTTACTCATTGCCCCCATCACTCACTCCTTTAATTAGAAAATAATCAGAGTTGGATGAGAGGTTCATTAAATCTCATCCTTGAGAGCCATCAGCCACAAACACAGGAGTGGGATATTTATCACGCTTATGAAAAGAACTCGAATACCTCCACTCGTTTTGTTTTCTCTGCTAGGAGACTGAACACTGGTTGGGAGGACAGCGTCAACAGACAAAGAATGTTGATGTGGGAATGAACGAGTGATGTAGCAGAGGACAGAAAGGGTTTTAATGGAAGGGAGCAATAAAGTGCAAGAGTGGGAGGGGAGGTACAGAAAAAGTGAGGGAGTGGAGGAGGGAGGAGAAGAGAAAAGAGAGATCATTAGAGAAGCGCTAATTAACAGAAACCACACTGTTTAGCAGCACTTTGTCTCCAAGCAATATTGATCCTTCACGACCATTATGGAACGGATGTTTTTCGCTGCTTTCTGCGTTGGTTTTCTCTTTTTTCCCCTTCCTTTCCACAAAAGTTCTTACATCAACCCAGAAATTGTCATCATACAGCAACCTGCACAACTCACTTGTTTTACTTTCCCTCCATTCAGAAGCATGCAAGTCTGCAGCAGAAGCAAAATAGCTGTGAAATGACCCAAGAAGCCAATTTGGTTGCGGAAATGCCTGCCTCTGTAATTGCATCATCACGACATTAAATATGAGGCAAAGAATGTAATCCCTGCAGAGACAGACAGGAGGGTGGTGTCAACAAGCAGATTAAAGCCAGAGAGGAGAAGAGACTGTGCAGCGATGAAATGAAGTGAAAGAGAGTGAAAGGGTGATGGATGGGTGCAGCGACGTCAAACGGTGTAACATGGACCGTAATGGACAGATGGAGAGGAGAGAACAGCAGAGAGATGGTGTCTGGATGGAGGGAAAGTAATAACAGAGGAGGAGAGCGTGGAAGTGATCGGGAGTCGTGTCAGTCGCCTGTTCAGCGTGCGCCAAGATTGAAGAATGTCTGTAATATCCCTTTATTGTTATAGAGCATGTTGCAGGGCTTGCTGTTGGACATTGTGATTCTTCAAAAGGCTTTAACGGGATTACCGCGGTATCAGGCTCAGCCATCAGAGAGAGATACAGCAGCTGTGTTGTGTTGGGTCTGCCGACAGCGCGCTGTCTGTCACCCTGCTCCCTCTCACTGCAGCTTTTCCTGCTGATATTTGAAGTGTAGACTGGCCAACACAACTCAAAATATGTGACGTACATGACATGGAGAGTACAGATCCTGAGCGTTCATGCAAAAAGAATAATTTATGCTTCACTGTAAATTTAATTCGTTCACATTTCTATCTGATCTTTATGTTTCAAATTCTTTTAAATTCAAAGCTTTTTTGATGCACGGTTCTACTTTTGTGACCACGTGTAACACGTGGCAGCGGCATCTCTGACAACAGATGAGTCCATATCAGAGAGAGAGAGGCTCAGGGAAGGTGATCACTCGCCCACTGTCACCCCGCTCTTTGCTGAAGTGGTACAAGCCGACTTTGATCAATGTGGATCGATGTGGATGAGTGTGCAGCCGGAAGGCGCTACGTGGAGACGGAAGGGGTGATGGCCCTCTGTTTTGCACAGTGTCAGCGTGTGTGTGTGCGTGTACGTGTGTGTGTTTGTGTGGGAGGAAATTAAAACACACTGTGTCATGCTTTCCTACATCATGCATCCCACTAACAAAATAAATCCTTAACCTGCAAATGACTCCGTCTCAGTCTGTGTTGTTTTATTTTTTTCCTGTCTGTCTCTTGCTTCCACTTCCTCGAGTGTCCTTATGGGAACAGAGCGTGGCACTGGCTGAAAGGTCCTTTGCTGTGTCGCAGCAAAGGACCTGAGGAGATAAAACAGTTATCTCATTGTACTGTCTTTATTATTTGTGAAAACTGTTCTTTGATGGAAAATTTGTAACTTCAAGAATCAAAAAGATTACATCAAATTGTGAAATGCAAACTTTTCTTTTGTTGTCCTTGTTTTCCTTTTTCCCCTGTCTCTGAACTCATCATGAATAACCAAGACTTCATTGTGAGGATTTTCCAGATCTGCAGTTGTTTGCGATACAAAGGATTACAAGCCGTTGCTTTATCTCTCTGTTGTTTCCTGCTGTATTTAGCTCTGACGCTTAGTCCTTAAATGGAGAAACTATGGAGAAAAAGCCTTGCCATTCGAGTTGTTCGTGTATGTGTATGCGTGTGCGTGTGCGTGCCTTGAGCGTCTGTCTGTGTGTGTGCTTTTGAGGGGGGGTATCATCACTTTATTGAGTAATGAATGCTAATCCTCTCTTATCTGCTTTAACCTCAAGGCAATGACACTAGCTGCTGATGCCAGTACAGTGACACCCTTCACTGGAGGAGAATAGGAGTGTGTGTGAGGGAGAGCGTGTGTGTGTGTATGTGTGGGCAGACATTCATCCATTTGCATGTAAGAGAAGATGTCTCTACTCACATGTGACAACTTTCCCTCACTTCTCCTCCCTCAGTTAGCTGGTTTGCAGGGTGTGGTCCTGTGATTATCTGCCACGTCCCCCCATGACTCATCAGGAGCAGAAGAGAGTTGAACATTCCAGCCCTCTGACACGACAGCATCCCATCCCGACTCTATTTGAAACTAAATCCCTCCTCAGATTATTGTACAAAGAGGGCACATTAACAATTTCTGTGCGCTCATGCCGCTGTGGCCCATGTTTGCTGTTTGTGTCCACTCCTGCAGTTTTTTTACAAGCCCCCCCCCACCCCCGCCTGTCGCCAGCAGCCTCTTTTGTTTCCTCTTTTGGTGCCACTTTGCGTAGCAGCTAAAGATCACAGCACCAAACCAGCTGCCAGTCTCTGTCGGCGAGGGGTTCATTGTTCAGTCACAAGGACGACTTCATCTTCTTCCTTTCTTCTTTTCCAATCTCTGATTTTTCTCTCCATCTCTATCTTCACATAAAGATTCAAGCAAATAAATCTCTCGAAAAGACCTTTTTCATCCGACCGTTGATGAACACTTGATGACAGTGGCTGTGAAGGAATCTCAGAAGACCATGAAAATGGGGGAAGGTTGAGATATGAAAAAGGAGGGAGGTTTAGATGTTTTAAAAAAAGGGAAATAAAGAGGTCTATTCCCAGCAGCCGGTGAGGCCCATATATATCTGCAGAATGAGTGTTACAAAGATGGGCAGAAAATAATTAGGCCTAAAAGCTGTTGAATCCTGTGTGCCTGTTCACCAGTCTTCCATTAAGGCTGTTTTAATGGGTCTGCTCTCTGCCTGCCTCCTTGGCACACTGAATGGGAGATAAAACTGAATTAGACTAAACTTTAGAGATTGTGAAAAGAGAACGCTTAGGCAGGGAGTGAAGGAGAGATGAAGGCAGAATGAAGGAAGATGAATAGATAGAGGATGGAAAAAGAGGGTTAATTGAAAGAGAAATAGAGAAGAAGGGCCAGATCTCAGGGGCTGTGGGGTGGCCTCTCTCTCTCTCTCTCTCTCCCTACATCACTATCTGTGTGTGTGTGTGTGTGTGTGTGTGTGTGTGTGTGTGCAATGCAATGCATGCATGTGTGTTTGTCTGTCTGAGGGGAGATAGTGTTGTAGACCTAATGAGAACAAAGCTAATTAGAGACTTTGCCTTGCACAATTCTACAATGACGTTCCCAGGAGCTAAGACAACACTTGCCACCTATACTGCACCCTCCGGGGGAGGGGGGCACACTGCACAAACTCTCTCATTTAAACTATTTTAATCCTCCTTTTCAAGCTGATTGTACAAGTCTAGGCTTTACAACTACAGCCGGGTCAGCGAAAGGAGGGTCATGAACAAAAATGAAAAGGAGGAGCTGTTTGGTGACTTTGACGTTACATTAAATCCTTTTTCCTCACCTCAGCTTTATTTCTCAGGTGCTCTCAGATGCTAAATAAGACGATTCTTCTGGTAATGAGGGAGTTCTCCTCAAAGAGCAGTCAGTAAGCAGCAACAGATAGCTCTGACTGATTTTTCGCCACATCCAACAGGGTCTAATGAGGGTTCACGGCTGCTCCACTGTTAAATGAGCAGCTGTTGGACACTTTTCAACTCTTCTTTGCACACTCTCTGTAAACGTGGAATTCTGCAGGTTTTTCACAAGGGACAAACTCGTACTTCATATTGTGCCACGACAGGGGAAACATAACAAATGAGGAAAACAGAACACAGGAGGAGATGCTCCTAAAAAAAAATACAAAACTCTGATAGTATTAACAGATGTCACGGTGATTACTTGTTTTCCTTATGATATTGATAATTTGATTTAAAGTTGGGGCAAAGTAACTAACCACACAGGTTAGCTAGTTTTAGCTGATTACAAATTGTAGAATTCGGTCTTAAAATCTGCTGAATCTGGAGCAGGCTCAGGCCCCCCCGAGACTCAGACTGACACCTACCTGATTGGATTCGTCACCTCACTATGTTATCTGTTCTGTCACTTTTTAATCTTTTCTTACTAAAGTAACTCATAAATGAAGAAATTGTAAAGAGTGAGAGTAAGAGGGAGAGACATCAGGTGATTGTGAAGTGTGGGAGTTTGGTGCACACAAGCTAATTTTAGCAACTGCAAGATTTGATTTCAGGATAAGTTACCAACCTTTCCCAAAGCCTCACAACTAAGCTGCTGTTAACTGTGACATGGTGAAATGTGTGTTTCTGTAGGTGCAGCGTTGTCCATAATACTGACCTTAGGCGACTGAGAACCAAAGCCAGACAGACAGAACATGGCACTTAGGTTTTTCACCTGCTTGCTTTTGGTTGTTGTAAATAAAAGTTTCAGTCCCAAGTCAGTTCAACCCCCCTTGACACGATCCACAGACAGAAGTAAAAGGACAGTGAAGGAGAGAGAAAAAGAGCTCCCTGCAAACCCTAAGCTGCCGATTACACACAAGATTTCAAGTAAATATCGGGAAAACTCTGCTTAATGTAGATAAATGACTATTTTAATCACATTTTGTTTCGTTTAACAGCACACACCTTGGTGTTGTCCAGGCACTTTGGACGTGTGGCCATTGAGCCTCAGCTTTGTTAAAAACCTGGGAGCTCTTTCCGCCAAGTGTAAAATGTTGTCATTTAAATAAAACTTCATATGTCAAACTCAGAAGCATACTGAAAGGGATGATATGAACGGTTATTACTTATATGAAATGATGTAAAGGGGGTCTTACATCATCCTGCTTACAGACACTTTCTCATGATCACACAGGTGATGTATGTGGGGTGGACATCAAAAACATTCATTTGTTGTCTGTACCTTTTTCTTTTTTCCCTTTGAAGGGTGACTGCAGCAAAAAAAAAACAAAATGATAAAAAAAAGTTGTCAGACAGGGTTAATATATCATGACGCACAAACACATTCAAATCCCACAAGACATTTAGGAAATGTAGATTTCGTGTTTTACCTCATCTGCTTGTTCTAGGACACAGACGGGGAACCCAGAGCACCTGCAGGAAATTAGACAACACATGTTGGCTGCAATGCGGTTCAGACTCAGACATCCTGGCTGGGGGTGGAACGGAAAATATATATTGAATAATCGATCTATGGAGCTGACATCTGTTTTCTTTTTTTTTTTTCCTGGAAACCGGGAGCCTGCAATGGACTTGTTTTCACAATTTTCTGGCATTTAAATGATTCATCAATTCATTGAAATTGAAGGAATGATGAATAAATCCATGGAGGGCAGCTGCTCTGTGCACTGAAGCCACAGTCTTTACGTTGCTGTCAAATAAGCACTGACAGATACAAGAAAACTTCTTGGGCATTAAAAACCTCTTCATTTAAAGTAAACCACCACCTCTTAAAGTAAAAAGCAAAGGATTAAAATGCAGTGTTTCCATCAGTATAAATAAATGTGCATGAGGATAACACTAACAACATTTCTTATTTCTTGCTTCACCTCATCAACGATCATTTAAACACTGATAGAAACTAGCAAATCGGAATCAAACAGTTAAATATTAGTATGAAATCGACCACTCAGGCCGGACTTTCAGGTATGCATCATAGACTTGTGGATAACAGAAAAAGGGAACAGCCAAGCTTGACACAGGCAGTGTGCTGTCAGTAGCCATGACGGCTAATGATCTTGCCCCATCACTAGCTTCCTGTGCTAACGATTTTGTACCCCCACCCACCCAAAACATGCTAACACTGCCAGACTAAGTAGTGCTTCTGGGGGCTGTAATTGGTGTTTTGGCTAATTGAGCACTACGGCTAAAAGCTTTCCGCGGACTCAGCGTCATTTGTGACGTAGAGGAGCTTCACTTTCTGGAGCAGTGTGTTTTTCTGGGTACTCATCAGCTGTTCTGTTGCATTTTAGGGTTTTTACCAGCTCTGTTGCATCACTTCCATCTATTATTACCTGTGATTCTTCTGCGCATATATCAGCCTTTGTCGTTGTCTCAAGGGCTTATTCTTCTGCCCAGTTAAATGACATTTAAGGCCATTAACTGATCCGTGCTGTTATACTAATGCACCAGGGGTGTTTCAGATTTGATAAATGATTAAAAAATGATGATGATGATGAGGACTATATAGACATCTAGAATTAGCAGTGACGCCAAGTGAGACAAAGAAACAGAAGACAGAGAGCTCAGGATGTTTTTCTCTCCGTTGACTTAAAAGAAAAAAAAAACTTGTTTGTGACCAGATTTACTTCCTAATGTGTGGCATGATGGGGCAGCGGTTTGCAGCTGGATTGTATTGCTTAATAAATGTGCTGTAGTTAATGTGTGCGTGTGCATGACCGTGTGTGTGTGTGTGTGTGTCATTGGCCAGCCTGGCAGCACTCTCAGTCCTCAGACAGGACGTTCTTTGTGCTGTGTCTGATGTCATAATTTGTCTGACGTACGCTTGCCAACAGGAGCCTCCGGTCAAGTAAAGCACATGCCCGTGTGTGTGTGTGTGTGAGTGAGTGTGTTTCTGTGTGTGTGTGTGTGTGTAAGTGCACGTATGCTTGTGCATTCTTATCACGGCCCTCATCCAGACGGCGCTTTCTTGATTGATGGTTGTCTTCGGGAGCAGGGGAGAGGGGCGGTGCCACCGGGACAGAATTAATAACGTGCAGGGGTTCGGGGGGCTGCGGGCCGTCCAGACTTGAGCTCCACTGTTGTCACACTGGTCACGGCGTTCGCTGTGCAGCGGCAGCCACGGTCTGAGGGGAGCTCAGACAGCGTGAGCCGTGAGAGGGAATGCGGAAAAGATCAGAGGCTGCTGGATTATATGTGGTTAAGTTAGAATGAGTCATTTTGGACGGGTAGATTAAAAGATCATTTAGAATCAATGGGTGATAACGGGAGTGAACATGCAGGAGCGCCTGATGGAAAGCAATGCACCATTCAACCCATGGAGGATGTAGTTATCTGCCAGCAAAGACGCTGCTGAAATCACTCAGACAGACTGCTTTGATTAATATTAATAGGAAAAGCACACTCTGCACCTGTCTCTCTCCCTCTGTCTGTCTGTCTGTCTCCCTCAGCTTTTTTTTTTTTTTCATATTCCTCTCTGAGTGTCTACCTTCCTCTTCTTCTGTTCTTGTTTTTGTCTCTGTTGCTAGTCCGTGAGTGGAATTCTGCCATGGGTTTTATTCTCTGGAAATCCACAGACACATCCTTCAGAGAGCTGCCAAACTACCACAGGCAAGAAATGATACTGAAAGTTTGCGGTTTTGATCACAGAGTCCCACAGCACACACACA
>JAPZDZ010000024.1:16785219-16803186 GCA_029783805.1 Acanthurus tennentii
TTAACAAGAAAACAGACCTTTGTTTAACCCGACACACGAGAGTTTAGCCGCTGCAGTCTGCCTCGGTCTGATGTGACCAGCGGCTGATGTTAGCGAGTGTTGCCAGACTTTAATCAAATAATTTGTTCAATGACTGAGTCAGATCGTTACCTCATGACTTTCCTTGACTTTCCTTGTGCTGCTGCTATGCTACATTTTGCTTATAGTTGCATTTTTCCACTTTAAGTTTAGATTTAGATAGTTTCTGATATCCCCTATACATCAAATTTTTATTTGACCTTATCCTTTCTTACCACACTCCTGTGTATTTTATTTATATTACTTTTAGTTGCCAAAACGTATCTAATTGCTCATATCTGTGGTCATTAAATGTTGAAATCTTCAGTCAAGCCTTTTGACAGTAGAAAAAATATGTACCTTTGTTCTTTAAAATGCTGTAAATCTATATTTTTTTTTTCTTTTTACATTAATTATAAGAAAATCCTGAGACATTTTGCACATTTTTCACAGTTTATAAGGTTCTACTGAACAGTAAAGGGATGCTTTGCAATCTGGAGATAAAATTCTGTGAATATTAAAGCGCCTGATATTTAAAGAGACAATATGTGAACAGGGTTGGGACGAGTTTCAAATATCGATTGCCAAATTTTTTAGATTAAACAGGATTATTAACATTTATTGAAAAAGAATTGATCATTCCTGGCATAGCATGACACAGTAACAGCTTAATATCATCACAAGTCTTTTGACCTGACTATTTAATTATTAGAAAGGAAGATGAGTTCTTCGCTGTCATTCCTCTCATATATATATATATATATATATATATATATATATATATATTGCAATATACTTGCAATGTGCAGTTTCTGTAAAGGTATGTAAAAAGGCAAGTGTGACTGAAAGGCTGTCTGAGTGAATCCTTGACAAATAGCACATAAATGCACAGCCAATGGCTAACAGGGAGTGATTGTTTTTGTTCCTGCTATGTTAATGTTCTCAATTTAACAAAACTGTTTTCAATGTGCTGCGAATGTAATTTATTGCAAGAATCTGCCACGTCCTATCATTAAGGGAAACGATTGACTGCTAAGCGAAGAGATATTCCAGGGACGGCCATTAGCAGGATCACAAACCGTTTGCGGGGTGACATCACTGCATTGTTACAACCTCATGACTGTGAGTCTTCTCACTGACATCATACCTATTTAATCCCAACCTTGAGCTGCGAATATCTGTAAGTGATGCCTGAGCGCAGTGAGGGAGACTCATCGACTTTTCCGGAGTATCTCATGATGGGTCGTAATTCTTCAGATATTCCAGAGGGCAGCACTGGATGAATTAGAAAGGCCATTATTCCTGATTTTCTGAGTCATCCCAGAGCAGTGAGGAGGGTTTGGGAGGAATGTAGCTGTCCAGGGCTGCATTCCTCCCAAAACCTCCTGCTCTATTACTCACTGTGTCGTGTTGGCAGAAACTCAAAAGACAGTCCTCAGACTGGGGCTGAGGTCAGGAACGTGCAGGGAAAACTTCAGCGCTACGTCAGCTTGCATACTTCTTTGCCTCGCTCTCACGAAATGGGGACATTTTCTCTTTCAAACTCCAGTAAAGCACATACAGGCAGCACAATGCGCTGCAGCACAGCTCCCCTCCAATGCACACACAGCTTGACGTCCCTCATCCTTATTACTCCTATATGTGTGTGATCTCTGGTGTATGAAGCGTGTGATTCCATCTGATCCATGTGGGGAGGGGTTGACACCACATACAGAGTATAAGCCTCCTTTATATGTTTTCTCAACTGAAAGACAAGAAACCATCAAAGGTTGTGGTTTTCCCATGAAGTGACTGCACATTAATTATCTGTTTTTCCATCTTTTTTACCTTCACATCTCCAGTCAACATTTCTTTCCTCTGTTTGGTTTTTGTTAATTGCATAAATGTCTTATTTCACCATCTCATGTCATAGATCTCATCTTTTTTCATCTTCAGTGAATTTGTGTAGGTGTTAGGAAGGATGGCATTGCACTTATTGGTAGATGTAATTAAATATTAAGCCGAGTGAGATGGTTTTGCTCAAAATTTGCACAATTTAGACCAACTGGCTCGTTCTTCTTGTGCCTACAGCCAATGTTTTCAGTTACACCCAGCCTAGCAACCAACGTCAATGCTGCTGCGGCGGCGGCCGCTGCGTTTAACCCCTACCTTGGCCCCGTGTCACCCGGCCTGATGCCCGCTGACATCTTGCCCAGCGCCCCTGTACTGGTCACCAGCAACCCCAGTGTCCCTGTACCAGCTGCTGCTGCTGCTGCTGCACAGAAACTCATGAGGACCGACAGACTGGAGGTGAGAAACACACACATTCATACACACACACACACACACACACAGACGTAGGTAGAAATGGGAAAAATATGACCACACAAACACACAGGCACCACAAATCCCACTGATGAGAGGATTTGCATAATTATTTCTTCGCTTTCATATCAGTCACAGATTAAAAGATAGATTAACAAAATGCTGGTAAACATTACACCCGGTGAGGATCTTTTTCCCAGCTATGCAAACAGATTGAGCTTTGAAATGTGGGCTGTGCCTATTTGAATTTTAAAGGCATGGGTTGGAAAGCCTTGCCTCAACAGTTTCTGTTTGTAGACTTTAATTACGTATCTAGTACGCAGTTTCTGTTACAGTAACTACATCCCATTACCATAATACACTCATTACCCAGACTTAAGCAAAGAGAAAGAGACGTTAATGAGCGCATCTCTCCGCAAACATTACTGTTGTCGATGCTGCATCCCATCAGCAGTTTAGGAAACAGCATTGTGCAGCATGAGCTTAAGTTATACTGCGTCTGTAATTTTCAGAAAAATCTTTAATTCCTCTATGAAAGAAATCAGTCATTTGAAACCTGAAGAGTGCCGCTCTTCTAGCTGTGTTCAGATAATCATTAATTGGACAGTAAGTCAATCTCATCCATTATGCAGCCCCAACCGGGAAACACTCGCAGCGGAATAATGGGGAAATCGTTGGAGGCAGGCAGGAGGCGTGCAACAACGTTAGGAAGGTTACATTTAAAATGTAACGTTGGGTGGCTGGGTAATTAATGGGGGGTGAGGAAGAGGAAGTCTCTGAGCCCGACGAACAAGTTGGACAACATGCGGAGAGAGGGAACGGGTCAATGACAGGAAAGAGAGATGGAGGGGGAGATGGGAAATCAATTTGTGGACCTGTTGTGGTCAACAGGGGAGGAGTCGGGACAAGCAGAGACAAGGAGAACAGAAGCAAAGGAGAAGAGTGGTGATTGGATTTCATAGAGGAGTTGTGACTGGTGAGAAGAAGACGAAATGTTGGGAAAACTAAAGGCAAGAAGTTGCTACAGTTATTACTAGAAGAAAAAACATGCAGGTCGTGATTCAGACTGGAACCGAACCGATGGTCTGGCAGCGTTTCACACCGAAGTCCTGGAAATGAACGAACGGATATGAAATATTTATTAGCCAAATGCAATAATTGACAGTTGAGGGGGAAAAAAGAGCTCATTTTCACAGTTTTTCCCTTTAAGACATTAAGACCCAGTGGTCGACGCTGCCTGTGCTGCTCAGCCTGTGTATGCTGGTGGAGCTTTCTGATTGGGAGAACTCAAGCTCCTATCCTAATTTATCAGGAACTGGGTTTGCTAAAAATACCTTAAAGAAAAGGGCCAGCTGTATTTTAAGTTCTCTTGTGTGTCGTTCAAAATAAACAGAATCGGAATTTTGTGGACCGATAGACACAACAGTCAGTAGATATGTTGCAGGCTAATTCCTCGAGGCTGAGAGAAATTCCAGTTATGGAAGACTATTTTTCCCGAGAAATATTTTCCCGCAGCCTCTCTGTCTCTATCTCCTATGGAGCTATACTGCAGCTTTCCAGCGTGCGCAGAAATCATATGTTGCTTACCTGCAACCATGGTGATGTAAATGGCCCGGAGGGACAGTTACCATGGGGACAGAAATATGATTAACAGGCCCTGTATTTGTTTGTCCAACTAAGCACTTCCACCGGTTTAGCTTTCTCTAATGCATGATTAAGCACTGTTAGGAAAAACACACGGGTCCACACCTGGTGCAGGGAACATCAAATTGCTTCCATTTTGTCTTCCTTTTTTTACTCTCCCAATATTTTTCCATGCCAGTCACACTCACTCGATCCCTAAAGACTCCCATTCCGTCTCCTTGATCCCCATCTCTCTGTCCTTTACTCTTTATTCGTCAACCACTCTTACATTTTCCTTTCTCTCCCTCGTTTCCTCCCTCCCTCACCCGCCTCTCCAACGTCTGCCTGACAACAAGGCAGTCTCCCTCTCTTTTCTTTTAATAAGACCAGTAGCGGCAGTTGTGACGGTGGTAGTGGTGGGGAATAAATATGTGTGTGTGTGTGTGTGTGTGTGTGTGCGTGCCCCACGTGTAGCTGCACATTCATACGTGAACGTGTGAGTGCGTGAGGGAGGTACAAAAGAGACCTAAGAGACAGACAGAGAGAGAATCCTACCCATCGCTCAGGCACATCGGTGATTGTGGATGATGAGCTGTCATGACAGGAGACGGAGCCGGGTTAGCTTGTAGATAACAGCATTGGTGGCCTTTCGTCTGGCACCCGTTCCACCACAAATCAAATCCTTTATGCACGCAGACAGTGAGACTGGTAAACAGACATTTGGTAAATGGCTTGTTCTATCACAATAACTGATAGATCAATACAACGTACCATGAAATTACATTTGATTCGGAGCAGGGTGGAATTCTGAATGCAGCTCAGACACAGAGCTGGCTGACTCTGCTCAAATGGAGATCTGAAGTTATTGCACTGCTCTCTAAGTGTCAAAAATTTAATTCTGGGAAAATGCTGCCTCATAATTTGTAAGTGCACCCACCTCTGTCCATGTGTGTATGTTTTATTTGTGTGTGCGTGTGTGTGTTATTAAGTGTGGGCCGCTGATTACGTCAGCCATAGCCTCCCTTGAGAGTAACCAGCCTCATATTTCCCATGAGCCTCACTGAGCCCCGACTTTCAGGCTGAGGCAATCAGTCTCCCAGCTGTTCGCGCAGATGCTGCCCCCTTCTGTCTCTGTGAGGAAAAGCAACAGCACGGCTCATTTAAATAATGGATACATGTTGTGTGATTGATGAGTCTGTAAACGCTGGTTACGGTCTGCTCAGCGTATCAATCAGCAGTAATGGTGGAACCTGTCATTAAGATTGGTTAGCTCTGTCCTGTAAAGTGATTGTCAAGTTCTGAAATGACTGAGCAGATTGATTACTTCATCAGATGTGAAGTAAGGTGAGCAGTAACTTCATTATACGTGTGTGGGTCCTGGTGTTTATGTGCATTTGTGTGTTTTATGTCGGTGAGAGCCTTACTGTCACATAATCAAAACTAAAGTGGTAAAATGTGTGTCTGTTGGGGTGTTTTTGTACGTCAGGTGTGTCGGGAATACCAGCGGGGTAACTGCACGCGTGGGGAGAACGACTGTCGCTTCGCCCACCCTGCAGACAGCACTATGATTGACACCAACGACAACACAGTGACTGTGTGTATGGACTACATTAAGGGCCGATGCTCGAGGGAGAAGTGCAAGTACTTTCACCCTCCGGCTCACCTGCAGGCCAAGATCAAAGCTGCCCAACACCAAGTCAACCAGGCTGCGGCTGCTGCAGCCATGGTAGGTATCCGTCCACAGATTACAGCACCGAGAAGGACTCGAGCTAAAGAACATCTACTAGATCAAAGAACCTCTAGTCGTGTGCACTGAGAGGAATTACTCTAAAAAAAAAAAAGGAGAGTTCATGTGGTTATTCCAAAAAGATCAAGAAAAAAAAAGCCACACTTGATTTTTCTCATGATGATCTAAAACAAATCATTAAGCTTCCCAAGTGTTGATGCAGGCTCATTAAACATGACCCGAGTCCATCTGAGTTTTGAACATAAACTACAAACACTCTTATTTAGGGATAAAAGCTTTGATTTTTCCTGTTTCTTAAGGATGAAGTTGTTTGAGTCGACCTCTTCCGCCCCCTGCTTTTACTCAATCTTCCAGCACACACTCCTCTCTCTCTCTTCAGCTCTGACCCGTACGCACTGAGCAGAAACAGAGTCGATGTTTGCTGTATTAGCAGCAGGCTGCAGTGATCGTGCCAGTATGTGACTGAGCCTACTGCTCCCCTCCTCCTGCTGCTCCTGATTTTGCTGCTTCGTTAGTTGTATATTTTTGCTGTTCTGGGTCAATAGATGTGTTAGTTCTGTTGCTGAAAAGACAGGTGTGGACATGTCTGTTTAGTACAACCATGTTTCTGCAGTGCACTTATAATTTACACAGTAAGGTTGTGATCGAGTTCTGGAGATGAAAAACTGTAGCAAGTATTTCAGAAAGGAGGTTAAGCTTATTTTCAGTTAAACTCTCTTGTAAAAAATCATTTCATAAAGCCAAATAAGAGGTTAGGGTGAGTAAATCTGCCATTTTTAACATCCTCTCATAAAAATTCAAAACTATCACAAGCAGATGAATTCTTTCAGTCTTTTTTAGCTTGTGCGGTATTGACAATGACAATCATAAAATGCCAAATTTAAAATGTGGCCACATACTTGGGCTACATTTTCCTTTTTTAAAAAAACTTGCATTCACATTTTCGAATAAAGAATGTTTTGTGTGTATTTGACACACACTGAAGTGCTCTCCAAGTTAACTTGATTATACCATTTATATTTCTTATGTGCCTATTTAACCCTCCCTTCTTTGCACCGCCCTTTATAAAAAATAGCTATGAAAGGACCAAAGACAGGGTTTGACACACAGCAAAACTGTACCGTTAAAATGAGTAAGAGAATTTTTTTTTTTTTAGAGTATAATATAGTTTAGGAGTGAATAGAATAATATAATTTTACAGTCATACAATGTAAAATACCCGCGACCCTGCAGAGGATTATGCAGTATAGAAAATGGATGGATGGACAATTTAAAATAGTTTTTATAATTTAGGTTCAAGAAGTTCAAAATAGTAACGTGAGTTTTCTTTTTAATGTTTTGATAAAGCTTTATGTTAGCAGATTTTTTTTTCCTAGATAATTTGAAGGAACACACAGAGATGCATTAAAAAATAAGCAAGCCTGAGTTCTTTATTTCTGCAGAAAAGCTTTACCTTGTTAATAGAAAAGTATTTCTTCTGTACAACTTATAACAAGTAATTCATTATTTTGGCTTAGGGTCCACTCAGATGGTGACAGCACTTTCTACTGTTTTAGAGTTGGTTTGAAATCTGACCTGGGACCAGCGGTCAGGATCGAGTTAACCTCCTACTGTAGTTGTTATTAGATTATAGTAAATAATAACTAGATTTTAGGTCAGTACTAATCAATGATACAAATAATGTTCTAAATTAGAGTTTAACACTTTAACATTCACCAGCTGATCCTCCTGAACACCGTTGTGTTCAAAGTTATAGTTTCTTGACTTTTCTTGCGACAGTTAACTTTCTTCATAGGGCCATAATTCTTTTCAGTAACCCTACAGCCATTAATGTGCATGCTCTAGTCTTGTTATTGTTGTATATTGCATTCCAATGATTTGTTTTTTATTTGTTTGTTTTTTTGTTTGTTTGTTTTTTTCTCACCAACCCACACTGCACTGCTGCCCCCATGATGCACCTCCGCTTGCTGGTTTATGTTAATGCGCTTGAACCCCATTGGCCCATTGCCATCATGTGCTCGCTGCCTGCTAATTAAGACTCAGTCGGCTGTCAAATCACTGAAGCGACCCCTCGACGCAACTTTTGACCTGGTACTATGACCTTTCACCTTTTAGCTTGGCATGTAGCTGTGGTGTAGTAGATATACTTCTGTAGCTCTAAAATAATGTAGATGTTTAATAATCTAAACTGAGCAAACACTGAGGGGTGATGAACTGATTGTAAACACTAGTTCTGTAGCGTAAAATATTTAAATTTTATGTCTAAAAAATGAGGAATCCTATAAAAAGGTAATTAAAACAATCCACATTTGTCTCTTTGAATGATCAGTTCATCACCTTAAGTGAATCTTCAAAGAAAGTGTGGCATGAAAGTGTAATATTTTAGTGTTTGATTAGTTATCATAGCCTTTGCATGATTTTGTCACTTCCCATACTGCATGTGTAATTGGTGAAGAGTTTTAACATGGCTTATAATGTACTATTATCATGGAGCTGGCAGTGCAGCTGTCCCTAACTACATCACTTCTGGTCCAACAATCAATACTGTATCTTGCATAAAAGCTATTATTGTCTCTACAGATAGCTCTAGTTAAATCTAGCATTTGCAAACAAATATTTTATGCACTTTATTCAAAATCATATAAGTTTGTGACATTGTGCTGAGAACTATTTTTTTAAATTGTGATTAAGGAGATAGATGTCACAGTTTTTCAGCTTAGCATCACTGTCCTGTCCCTCTCTGACAGGTGGTGTAGGTCACTGCTTGCTTGCCAGTGTTTGTAATAGCTGTGTGGAAGAACAACTTTGTCTTCTAATGAAATTCTTTCTTCTCTCTGTCCTGAATGTCACTGCCACCATCCTTTGATTTCCCTCACTCCCATCCCCTTATTTTGGTGTTGTCCCCTCACCAGGGGCTCCCTCCCGTCTTGCCTCCTTTACCAAAGAGACCTGCACTTGAAAAAGCCAACGGTGCCACCACTATGTTCAATGCTGGCGTATTCCAGTACCAACAGGCCCTGGCCAACATGCAGTTTCAGCAGCAGGCCGCCTTCATACCATCAGGTAAGGCCTGACTCCTCTTCAAACCATGTATGTGATGGTTTGTCTTGTTTTGTTTTGGCTGTCAAATCACATGCACTTTCTCACCTATGTCCTTGATTAAGTTAAAGCATCTGTGCTGAATAACGGATTACCGTGTGATTTCATTTTTGATGACAAGGTGGAAGTTCTTGCATGAGCTGGGTTGCACATAACACAGCATGGGTTGTAGGTTTTGTGTCAGAAGTCACGATTGTTTAAGATGCTACAACTGCTTTTCTCTGCATGTATAGGTATTTGTTGTATTAACTGAGAAAATCTATCTTTTTATGTGTATTGCTTCATTTTATGTTGAAAACAGTTTAATTAACAGTTTAAGCCTCCTAAAAAAGTCTTAGATACAGAAAAAAACAACTTTGAAAACAACCTTGTATCTTTAAGCAAAGAAGAAAAATACCCATGAATGAGTTTAGTAATGTGACAGTCAGGACAAATGAATCATGACATCATGTTTTTATTTTACAACCTATGTTTAATTTAACTTTCCTTTTTCGAAAGTGTCCTGCTAACTAGCTGGATGCTGTTAGCTATCTCCACCTGCCTACACCTGACACATGCTAGTTCAGTCAGTTTAGGTCAAATCAAACCGATTTAAGCCTTTTCTTTGGATCAGACCTGCAAAACCAGAACCAGCTCAACATCTAGTCTCCACTTAGATCGATAATCTGTTTTTGCCTCTTTTTAGGAAAAAAATAAACATTATCGTGATCAGCTGTGGATCTAAACCAACCCTAAAACACTGTGGTAGAGGTCACATTATTTCACTGTCTGCTGAGCTTTCTGTCAGGTGCATCCACCCCCAACAAACTCCACCATCAGACAGTCGGGGCAGCCTTACAGGCTTAGCTCAGGGCGGCAGAGGGCTCTGTGAAGCCTGTTATTCTGAGCACAAAGTGAGGTGAACCAGATGTTCAATAAACATTTTTTATCAACTTTTCTTTTCCCTCATCCTGTTATTGGCAGCGGGGGAGTGGGATGACACAGTTTAGAGAGATTTTATTGATTAAATCAAACTTAAAAAACAAAGTTGAGGAAATGTCTACACTCCATCCTCAGTGGAAATCACGCCCTTAATATACAGCGTGCGTGTAGATACAGTACACACATAGACAGACACACACACACACACTCACAGAGCGTATTTGAACCACTCTCCTCTGGCCACTGCATAGTCATCTTACACGGTGTCCCATATTCTCATCTGACAGCCTAAGAATAGCCTGCCATCGATTCCCCTCTGTGAGAGATTCGGATACTCAGATCCTCATATGTCCCACAATGCTGGACTGTCAGGTCACTGCGACTCACTCTGAGAATTCTGAAAGCAGGTCATTCGAAAATTACCAGGGTGCAAACAGCTGTTACGCTGCTGACAGGAAAATGGGACCACTGGTAGTGTTTATCTCCCCTTTTCATGTAATGGAGCAGCGAGATTTGAACAGTGAACTGGGGCCGAACAGGCAGAGTATGAAGTTTATTGAGCTTATGCCTCTTATCCTGCAGTATGTGTTGTAGTAGAAACTGTGATGTTTGCAAAGAATTGCTTACATAACTGTTATATTATCATCAATGTAACCATATAATTTAGGAGAGCATAATAACATATTCAAAGCACACTTTTGTTCATCCCCAGGTTAAACTCTGACTTTATAACACTTGTAATGAGTTTTCTTGATTTCTTCTCCTCCCTATTCACTCCACTCCCTGTTGCAATGCATGATGGGCAGGCTCGATATTGTGCATGACACCTGCAACAAGTGTTGGTAGGTGCCAGCTTTCCTTACTGATTATCTTTTAGCCCATTTAAGTCACTCACATGTCATTCAAATCACCACATTATGTGAGCACATTTTTCATTTTCTGAATTTAGACCCTAAAACGGCACATGGGATCTCTCTCTAAAGCAGCTGACACTGTGGCCAATAAAACATGGAAATGCAAAAAAAAATATTTAGATTTTAATGGTTTGTAATTTCAATTGGAAGTTGATGTGTTTATTTATTCTCTGCAGTCCTTCTTTGTGGTATGGAATGAACTCCTTTCTGCTCTGCCACAGTTCTGTCTGTCACCTAATGCTTGTTGCAGTTCAAACCCTCCCTGACCCTTGCTTCATTATACTTCTATCCCAAGCCCTCTAACCTCCAGAACACCTCATTATACTGTCTGGTTATACATGCCACATAAACATGAGGAGTTATTAGTGGTGGTGGAAGTTGTGGTAGATGCAGTAGCTGTTGTTTTACATTACGTTTTTGCATTATTTGTAGTAGAAAATGTACCTTTTTTTAAGAAGGTGAAACTAAAGCCAATTAACCAGCCTGTTCAGTGCGCCATAGGAAAGGCTGAACGTTAAGATACTGCTATCTCAATTTACATATCGCTCTTTAAATTTGCCAATTATCTTGCACTCTGAAAGAATTCCCCAGATGTTTCATTCTCTTCCTCCACAGCACCTCTTTTGCCATCGCCTCACTTAAAGTGATGAAATAATTGCTAAGTAAAAAAAAGGTAGAGGTCGCCAGAAAATAGATTTAATTTTAAGCTTTTTAAACCTGTGGACAGATTTTTCTCATGTTTATTAGCATTTCATAGACAGACGTACAAATGAAGTGTTAACACAGAAACATGCTTGAAAAAAAAATCTGCTCTGGTTCAACTGCCTGTGTGATCTTTCCCTCCAAGTACCCATGATGCACGGTGCTACTCCCGCCACTGTGTCTGCAGCCACCACATCTGCCACAAGTGTTCCCTTTGCAACCGCAACAGCCAATCAGGTTTGCTCTTCTCCTGCCTCCTCTCTCTCTCTCTCTCTCTCTCTCTCTCTCACTTCTGGTATCAGCTTTGACCTTTCAGTATCTGTTAGTTTATTTATTTTTTTAATCTCATGATTCTCATGTGCCTTGTAATAAAAAAAAATGCATGAATGATGCACAAGGCTTATCTCTGATCTTTGCCAGCTCTTTAGAGCATCTGTTACTGTGATTATTTAGATTATTACAATGCTTATCTTATCATCAATGTTGGCTGAAGTCCTCATTTCAACTGATGTCTCCCTCTTTTTTTGTCCCTCTTTTTGTTTCTTTCTGTCCTTAACTTTCTCTTTCTCCCTCCACTTCTCTTTCCCTCTCTCAATCAGATTCCAATAATATCTGCCGACCATCTGACTAGTCACAAGTATGTGACCCAGATGTAGGAGTCTCAATCAGAACAGTATGTACTGCACGTCTTCCAACACCTCACACACTCTCACACCTCACACTGTGTGTTACTTCTTATCCCTCACCTGAAGCATTTTCCACATGCAAGTGACAGAGTTGTTTGTTTAACCAGTTACAATCATGTTGCTCATCCATCACTCACATTATTCAAGTAATATAAAGCTTATAGGAATAATGTCATGAAAAAAGTAATCTAATTTAATTTCTTGCCAAGAGTTAAATATAAAGATTGATTAACATCTACTCTCCTGAACCTACAGGTTGAACATGATTAGCTTAGCTTACTGCAAAGACTGGAAACAGGGGGGCTAAGCTAGTAAGCTAGCTAAGCTCACTAAAACATTGTATTTGGCCTATATTTTTCTCTTCGTTATATCAGAAGACTTGGAGTATAAAGAAAAGCAAACAGGTGTGGTTCAAAAAATGTTAAACTATCCCTTAGGAGAGACTGATGAATCAGGATGAATTTTCACTTCAACGATCGCACGCCTGCCAGAGATCCATCATTTCCTGGTTTGCCAGACATATGTTGGCCAGGGTGGAAGTTTATGCAGTCATGCCCCATCAATAGTGAATTAGTGTTTTTTGTTCCCAACTGCTGTGGTTTCGTTTCATGTCTTTTGTGCAACTTGGCTTTGCAAAGTAGATATAAATAAACTTAATATGTAAATATAAACTTTTTTACATCCATAATGGACAATTCTGCATCACTTGATTCGTGTCCAGGGTCAGAGATTTGCAGGAAGTACTGGGCCTTTATTCTAGCAAGGCAGAAAGTAAGTGTGTAAAGTCAGGGTGGTGAGTCAGACTTTCTGTTTTTCTCCCCTTTTTTTTACTGCAACCAAGAGGGGCATCACAGCCTGAGGGCTAAAGGTCCATTGTGTAGGATTTAGGGGATCTATTTGTAGAGTATGGCCAAATAGAATATAATATTCATAAGTATGTTTCATGAGTGTATAATCAAATAAATATAACAAAGATTTAGCCTTCATTAACTTTTAGTGAGTCTTTTATATCCGCAGAGGGAGCGGGCCGGATTGGAAGCTGCAACTTTTTATTAAATCAGGGTCCGACCCCGAGATCACAAGAAATTTCTGTCCCTAACTTTGTCACAGTGTCTGTCCTTTTACTCCACATCTGATTCGCTGTGTTTTGCTGACTTCTTTCCAGATGGAACTGGAGCGCACTGGTGTCGAGTCCAAGATTAGCGGTCACCCTTCATGCCTGTAACATAGAGAGCAAAACGGCAAACCAAATGTCGGTTGGTTTGGAATTAAAATCTGCATGTTAAGTTAGGAGGCACAGTTTTGTAGGATTGTTTTCATGTGTACTTCATACACACTATTACACAACAACAACAGAAAAGAGCATCATTTGCATTGAAGACTGCCTTTCGCTCTGCAGAGGCAAATTAACCTTTATTCACCGGACACACTTTGAATGTTAACATGAGGTACATGTGTGGAGCAGTCATCAGAAAAATCGTCTGGATTGGTACGTCCATTGACCAAGAATCATGACTTGCGTTTGTTTATCAGTTGTTGGTCTTTGATTAAATGTGTTCATTTGTTTACACAAAGGTGCACCTTGTATTTTCAGTTGAGGCTAAAGAAACGGGAAATGGGACTGAAATCACATATGCATGCACAACCTTTTTGTTTCTGATTTTATTTTGTTAAACCAGTGATAAGGGAAATAACACGAGTGCACTCAGAGGCAAACTAGCAGCTGAATGTCTGTGAGGTGTCTTTCAAACCTTTGTAGCCTACCTTTCTATCTCTATCTCTTAAGCACATGTCTTGAACCTTGCAGGAGTCCCTGTAAAGTGCCATACATCTCAAAAACACACACGAAAGGTATTTAAGCAGTGTAACAAAGTGTGAAACTCAACAACTCCCTTTAATATGTCTGTTTTCTTTCTTGGACAGCATGTTGTGTCCAGTGTCTCGACCTGTCATTACCTGTGATTCCCATGATCACCACTGCTGATTAGATGACCTTCCCAAAGTTGTCTGCTTTTCTCAAACCTTCTACTGACTGAATAACTTTTTTGTTTGTTGGTTTTTAAACTTTTGTTGTTTGTATCAGTTTTTTTTTTTAAACAGGAAGAAAGCAGATCTGTGCTGATAGATCTCACCATGATCTTTAAGTCTATTGACTCTAAAAGTCGTTTAATGAGTTGTGTTGGGGGGGGGGTCTTGGCCAGCGCGAGAGACCAAAGACTCTCCTAATAACGATGAAGATGGTGCGATGAATAGCTTTGAAGCAACAGGGCGATCAGTTGGTGTCCAAACTGCTGTGAGACAGAAGTCACAATCAACTGGTGATGGATATGTGATTTGTATGACATGATTGTTACTCATGTTCGTATGGTTATGCATATTTTAAGGCAGACTGTCAAAGTAGACTCATTTTAGTGTGTATATATAGTCTGACATATTTAAGAAAATTTGTTTAATATGTCTACCTAAGAACTGTTTCCAGATAGTCAGCCAAAGTCTTTTCGTGTCACTGTTACTAGATATTGTCGATAGATTAGTGGGGGTAAATTTTAAGATGCGTCGGCCGCGTTTGCGCGACCAAAGGAGGGTCGGTTGTAAAGAGTAGATCTCTAGAACTCTTTGTTTTTATTGTGTTCTGGGTGTTCTTCAGGCATATTTAAATTGGTGGATAGTACAGGGAAAGTGGCGAGAATATAAACGATTGTATTACTCATCCAAAGCCTTAGAATGTACCATCGGGTCAGCACAATGCAACATGCCATTTTGAACCATCCAGTTGCCTAATCCACGCCATATTAACACACACACACAGAGCACTACGTAATTGTCACTTTTATGTCAGTGTTTTCTGAACTTTCTCGTAGTTTTTCTTTAGAAGACGAGTGTTTTTACGTTACTTTGTTTGGATGATATTTTGATATTTTAGTTCTGATTTTTAGTTTTGCTCATTATATTTATCTTTCTTATAATGAATATAAGGTAAAAAAAAAAAAGTGTGTGTTTGTGTGTGTGTCCCTCATGCACAGTTTCCTGAAATTCCATGTAATGTTAAGTTTAGTATGATTATGATTGTAAACTCGACATTTTCTACGTTATGCATATTGTTGAACTGTATGCATATTGTTCATTTCTCTAGTCTTTTTGTGTTCTTTGAACAAAGATGTTTTATATGAGTATCTAACAGTGATGAAATAATAGAACAGAGAGGCTAAGTTGTCACTGTGGCAACCATCGCCAATAACCGAGTAATATTTTAATGATTGTAAGGTTTGTAACTAGTCATATAAGAAAAAAAAGACTATTATAAAAATCTAGTTCTTAGATGTTTAGAGTAAAGATGTTATTTTCTACTGTATCCATTTCAAATAGTAACTATTGTTTTAATATTTTTACTCTCCCTGGAAATTGGGCCATGTTGGAAAACAAGCTGCATATTTGATCACTTTTTCGGGGGGCGTTGCTGGCAGGGTCAGGTGAACGTGGCGAGCGGGGGAGCAGAGTCCGCACACTCGTCTCTTACTCAGCCAACTGCAAACAACAAGGGTGGGGTGGGGGAATCTCGAGGCGACAGAGGCGATAAGAGGTTGACTTTTTTGCACTTCTGTACATAGTCAAAAAAGAGAGAATCATGTATATTGAGATCTTATTTTGAATAAAAAATAATGTCTATAAATGACAAGGAATTTTGCTAGGATAACAAAAAAAAATCTTATGAAAGGCTGAACAAAATTGCTTGCATAAAAAGGGCACTGAGTTCTCACTCTCCGACCCCTTTCAGAAAAGGCCAAGTGTTGCTCTTCTTTTTTGTCAGCAGCTTGTAGTTTGCCAGGTAACCTTCCGGAGGAGGCGTCCACTACCCTCCAGCAAGGGCCTGTGACTGGGTTTGTCTGGTCCCCTAACCTGCCTGTATGGACAGGTCTGTGTGTCATGGCCACGCCCTCCCAGGCCCAACCAATCACAACACGTCCTGTCTCTTTACTTTACTCAGAGAGGAAATGCATGTTAAAGGAAATACATATACCGTTTAAAAAAATTCACGACAGTAATACTGAATAAGAAAACATGTTACACAGAAAGATGTATTTACAGTATACAATATTCTATCAATGTAATGGAATAAAATATATATAAAAAATACAAAAATAGAATAGTGGTTTATTTAAAAAAAAAAAAAAAAGATTCCTGAAAATATACTCACTAAAGTTTTACCACTTGGAGAGTTAAAATACATGCAACACAAACACCATAGCTATAAGTATGTTCTTTATGTTTATGTAAGCTGTGCTTCTAGTAGATGAAACTGACCAAACAGGAATGTAGTTCAACATCAGGCAGAACTTAAGAATCACTTCAGATTGAAATACTGTTTTGTGGTTTGGTCATTAAGTCGTTAGTTTGGAATATCGTCCTGATCATCTTTGTCATCTCTCATCTCCTACAAGCACGCATGCTTACGTTTATGATATGATGTAAACTGAACTTTTTTTTCATTTGTTGTTTGTTTTCTCTGCTTGTAGTGCTAATATGATGTATTCTGTCTCCTGCTGCAGTTTGTTTCTGCTTGTTTTACTGCTCCAGGCCCACTGAAAGGATGTGTCATGCTTGCATGCCGGCCACCTTCTCTGAAGAGCACCTGTAGGGAAAAACCATATATTGTCACAGTCTAAAGCCATAAATATAATCTCATCAAAATAAAAATGTGTGAGAAGGAGCCAGAAAAGAAACAGAGGTGGGAAATGGTACCTTCTGAAGCTGGTAGGCATAGGTTTTATTAACTACAACATGATACAATTAATAACGTAACTCATGAATGTAGCTAATATAACCTGTAGTGTGCTTTATAGGATGTGTGTGGTTAACAGAGAAAAGTTCATGGCACATTTTTTCATGTGGCCTGCATCGCTATATTTGATTCTTGCTGTTATGAATTAGAAAAATCTAATAAAAATTTAAAAAATGAACTGAGGAAAAGAAGAATTTGCTTGAGATTCGTTATTTCATGTATACTGGCTCTGGGATTGTACCTCCAGGTTGTTCCATCTAATTAAATAATAACTCCACGTTTAGGACAATACACACATCCACTTTCTTGCAGAGTTTGATTAGAAGATTATCAGCTGCAGCTGGTTAGCTTAGCTTATAACAAACAACAGCTCTCTGCTCTACCCAAACAACAAAATCTGCATATCAATCTGTACAAAAACAGAAGTGTAAAATCAAGTTGTGTGTGTGTGTGTGTGTGTGTGTGTGTGTGTGTGCACTGTTTCTTGGCTCGGCCGAGTGATTTCCTTCTTGTCATCACCATGAGGTTGCCAGCACACCAGTGCAGACTCCAAGACATCCCTGTGCCGGCCAAGAGACAGTTCTGGACATAATCACATCTTCTCATCTAACTCCAAAGCAAGTGATTATAGGTGTTATTGATAACCAATCACCAACAAGGAGGAAAACAGAAACAATGATGTCATAAGTTATGAAAATCCTGTTAATTGCAAGCGAACATGTGAGGAAATTCAATGCACCAGTGTGACTGAATACATTTTGTATTACCATTTATATTTAAAGAGGGCGGGAGGCTAATTTTAAAAGGGAGTCTGCTTGTTGATGCAGTGAATATAATTATCTCAGTAAAACCAACACTTGTAAAGAATATATACAAAGGTTTTATTGCATTCAGTGACTCCAGATCAATATTGTTATTATTAAAATCCTATTTTTGATTCTCATTGCATGACGGATCAAATTGTCCGACCCACTGAAGCTTCTAATTAGGAGCATAGATTTTAGTTGAGATAGAGATGTGCGTCTTATCTCCATAAGAAATGTGCAGATTCAGATAAAATTAGAATTCGACTTAACTAGACCGCGGTTTTAATTGCACTTTTAAAGAATGAAATTCACTCAGCAGGGTAAAAAA
>JAPZDZ010000024.1:16825972-16851551 GCA_029783805.1 Acanthurus tennentii
AAAACAAAGAGGCAAAATCCATAGGATCTGAAGGGACCTGAATTTTATGTGTTTTAGAGCACTACTCTTTTTCGTGCCTTTGCCACGTTTGATTGAATGATTCACTACATTTATGAACACCACTGAAGTCGCAGGGAGGATATTAGGGTGGTTGGACAGTGACACAATGACAAAGAGCAGAACTCTCACACAGAAGTCTAGAGTTTGAGTCCTGTCTCTAATTAGGGTTTAAGTTTAGGCAATTAAAGCACTTCAGTCATTGTTGGACAAAGATTGTAATGCTGACTGTCAAGAAAATAAAGGATACTTCATGCCTATATTCATCAAATCTAACAATTTCACATGATGATAATTTGACAACCTGCCATGTGTCATGAGTGATAGCCTATCAAATCTACAGATGACCTGGAGTGTAGCTGCTCTCAACAGCAAAAGCCATTTGAAATGTGAGTGAGTCTTGGGGACAATATGTTTCTGTCGCCTCCAGTTCTGGCCTGCTTTGACCAAATGAAATGACTTCACATTCATCATGTTGTCAGACATACTGCACATGTTTAGATGTTAAACCGGAAAATAGGCCCTGATTCAACATTTGTTTGGACAAGTACAAGCAAACAGTAGACAGTCCCCTCGATCTGATTGTATAGAAGATGTAAGCTCATGTCAACATTACGAACTCTGTGGTTTGGTCTGCTGCCGTTAATGGTCATATTAGAATGGTATTGTATATTTAAGTTGTACAAGGATTAGATGAGACTGGATAAAATAATGGGAGAGGGTGTGTGACAGAGCGCAGACTGTTATATTTCAGCTGTCATAAGGTTCATGATCAATATCTCTGCAGCCACTCCCGTCTGGCTTCTTTTTGATTTTCTGCAGCCTCTTGGACTCGTCATCAATCAACTTGAACGATCGGCTTACTGGCTGACATCCACAAACCTACATCTTTGATTTTTTGGGCCACAATGATCAGTTCAAGCCGTGTTACCTGGCTCTAGAGGGAGATGTTTGAAAATCTAAAAGTGGTTCAACATGTTTGGTACTGGACCAAAATTTCACATTATTATGCAGTAGTTGACCTGTAGGTTTCATGCAATATACCGTATATACATTCAGCAGAGATACCAGAAGATGCAGTTCTGCAAGCAGTAAGACACGGCTGGGTGACAAGAGACAGAGCACGGCCGAGCTGGCTTGTCTGATAAGAGTTATGAGATAGGGAGTGTAGCTTAAATGAACTGAAGTTAAATAAAAGGGTGCCCGCTGCTTGGAAGGTTAGAGAGGAGACGAGATAAGACAAGGTGAGAGAAAAAGGAGCTGAGGACTGCAGCGATACTAAATGTGCTGTTGAAATATAAAATTGGTACAGAAGAAAGAGAAAAGAAGCAGCAAGAAAAAGGAAAGCTAAAAACAGGAGGGTGTGTTGAAGTTGCTTGGCCTGTTGGTAGCAAATATTCTGTATAATAAAACAGCTATGACAGAAATGTCCAGATCCTTTACTGAAGTAAAGTTTGTGACAGCAAAATGTTAAAATTCTCAAAAAAAAGAAACAGTCCTCCATTCAAAACCTTAAAAGCATGCATTATCAGCAAAATGCACTTCAAGTATCATGAGTAAACGTATTTATACTGCAGAAAAATGGTTCCTGTCAGTGTTTTGCTATTAACATTATGTCTCTGGAACAATAGCAGTGCTGCATTAACGTGAATTTTGTGTTGTAATGCTGTATATGTTTACAGTTGACCTCTCTCCAGCTACATTATCTACTTTTATCTGCTGTAATTTAATCTACAGCAATGTATCATCATCAGTGAGGTCACCTTTTGTCTGTAGTGTCCTGTAAAAACCACTTATCTCTAAAAAGTCTATTTTTCATGAGCTCTGAAAAAGCCCTGTTTTCAACTCTATGGTAATCCATGTTTGGGGTCATTGCCATGGGAAGCATTGCCACCTAACAAAAAAATATTGCAATTTAAACCCTGTGACTACAATTTAATTTTAAAAAGAAAGAAAAAAAACGCAGCCCAAAAAGAAATCCACAGAAAAATGTCATGGTGAGAGCAAGGCTAAATCTCATGCCTTACAGAATCAAGGCAGCACTGCCAACAGGCTGTAACTGCCTTAAAACACATTAAATACAACATTGTAAGCAGTGGTAGGCAGTGCATTTTCCAGCTAATACGAGGTTGTTGTTGTTTTAATAGTTAAACTTTTACTTATTTAAAAAAGGATAATGAAAGTCAATACTTAGCCCAGCCACAGCCTGTTCACCCTGCTGCCCTCTGGAAGGAGATATAGAAATACCTGCAGCTGCATTACCAGAATAAAGACCAGCTTTTATCTTCAAGCTGTGAGATCCCTCAGTTTATCTTTTGCTCCAAATGGAAAAAGTAGTTTTTATTTTAGGGATTTTATTAAGTATTTATACATTCATATCATTTTCAGGTCAAGTAGTGGCGCACTGGAACTACAACTGTATTTCTTTCTACAACCTTGTGTTGTAAAAAGATAATTAAACAGTCGTAAATCTTGAATCTGGAACTATAGAAGTGGGAGAATTTTACAAGGTGTTAAGACATTTGGTTCTTCAGAGTATGGAAGCATTCATATACAAAATAAATCATTTTGCACATGGATGTGTACATACAGACAGAGGAATAGATTCACATAGACAAACAGACATACATATAAATACTATGTACATGCATGCAAATTGTCACATAGAGATAAAATAATACAGATTTGTTGCCTTGAAGAGGTAACGTGAATTTACATATACATCAGTTATGACATTAATGTGCTCTTGGGAATTATGATACATCAGGACTTTTTTTTAAGTGGAAAAGCCTTACCAGAGATGGGGTTACCATCAAAAACTTAATGCAACATACATATGTATGTGTATCATGTTGTGAAAAAAATGTCTTTTGTTTTGTTTGTTGCCCACAAAAAATAAAAACCAATAATTTATTTTATTTTTTTTAATTTTTGAACTACATCACTCACCTCTCATATATTGCACCAACATCAGAATGGCTGTCACCTGTGCACATTTAACAAAGAAAATTTTTAAAAGTGGTGATAATCTTTACAAGTCTGGCCCTGTGGTGAGGTGCAGTTACCTGAAGCTTTGGTTCTGTAAGAACTAGCATGCCTTACTGGATAAGGATAAGGATATGTGGGGGTCCATGGGATGAGAAGTGACTTTGCCTCTCCATACAAGGGTTAGTGGAGGATGACGGAGGAAAAGAAATGGACTATGGTCTAAATTGTAAAATGGAGAGAATTGGTTAAGAATTAAGTGCACAAGCAAACCCTTAATGTTACAGGTTTGGCCACTCACATCCAAAACTGCAGTAGCTATAGCACATACTGCAGCTCCCACCTTCAGTTCCTATCAACTCTTTGCTAACTAGTATCTGGAGGTCTTAATACAAATTAGAACTGAAATCAAAGTAAAATATAATACAACCATGGGCCACTCATCATGAAACAAGGAAGAAAATAGTTCAGTTTCTGGACTTAAAATTACTTTTAATATCTTGAACAAGATCTACCCAAAATCATGGTAGAAAATTAATACCAAGGGCCTAACTGGAAGACCAAGCAATGAAGAAAACTGTAATTAAAAACTGGGACATTTTTTAAAAGGTATGAAACAGTGTTCTTAGTCTCGAGTTTTTCTCTGCCTCCAGCGAGTCTGCAGGTTGTAAAACTACAGTAAAGTGTGATGAGCAGTGCACTCCACGAAGAGTCCAATGCTTTTATTAGCTGACAACTCGTCAGTCTGCCCGCTGCCCTCCTGCAGGGGGGATGATAAATCTCTTAAGAACAAAGTTTATGTACCGGCAGATTAGATCCACTGCTTCATATTCACAGTGTGTCAGCCAATGTGGGGTTACAGAGAGTGGGAATCGGCTTGTGTATGAAAGCAGAGGCTATGAAACCGGTGGTGTGTAGGCATCTCTATATATACAACAGGTGAATAATGGAAATATTGAACAAACATAACCATGTTGCCATCTAAATAAGGAGAAGGGTCATTTTTCGCCTTCGCAGGTTCACTCCTCCTCACCGCTTTTGGTTTGCTGTCATGTGGGTCCGGAGCTGTGTGTGGTGGGAAAGACAGAAGCTGCTGTTTCTGCGGAGGATTAGGAAATGAACCACTACACACTCCGTCCTACAACTTCCCATGAAAATTCTGTTTGCTTAGATCTGACTCATAAAACCACTCTTGAGTTTGTTTAGCAGAGTTAATGGGTTCGCTGTTATCTAAAAATGGTGAAACACTTTCAGGAAATCATTAGAAGGTTTGAGATGGATTGCTTGCCATTTGCATTTTGCAATTATGTGACCCTGCATGACGTTCATCCAGCTTGAATAACACCAGCAAAATGGCCTCCGAAAGGGTCAGCATTCAGAAAATCAAGACATTAAAGAGTAACTAAATGTTGGTGTTGGCTAAAGTGTTTCTACCCTGGAAATTTTAGAAATGCCTCAAGAACATGGAGAAGTATTAAAATGGGCAGGAACACAAACAGAAATCTCATAAACCCTTCTTCACACACACATCTTTAAATTTGATTAGGATAACTACTTCTTGCAATAAGCAATTTTTTCACCTCTAGAAGCCATTCACATTGCAATACTTTGCACTGAAATGTCAAAATATAAAGCTGAAGCAATCAACAACACTAAACATCCGTTTAACTCAGTTTTTACTTAAGTAAATTGGTTTGGTTTCTCTTTAAAACCACTAAAAACTTAAAACATTTGTCTATTCTATTCTATTCTATTCTATTCTATTCTATTCTATTCTATCCTTATTTGTCTATTGATAAAAAAAAGACATTGCCATCAGATTCAGATTTGCTCAGTATGAGAAAGAAATCCAGAAAACTTTCATGTGAATTAACAAGATTGTTAAAAAATATAAAAAACAACAACAGTGTATTCTCATTCAGTTAATATGAATTCCATCAATAATATCAAGCTTTGCCCAAAAATGTGTAAAAATGTGTAACTTGGCTGAATGTGCACAAATGAGAACTTTTTAGGGAAATAGAAGACTTAGGATTTTTTAATGCATACATATATTTTGTATTTTTCTATGTTTTAGACCCGGCATAGTAACAACACACAGTGCAGTGTACAAACACTGTACAACAACTCTGCCAATTCAAACTTAAACATTTGGTTCAATGACCATATTTTATCCATCTGTCCTGTGACTGTGGAATGAAACAGGAGGAAAAGGGAATCATATTACATTTTCTTATAAATGTACAATATATGTTGCTTTTGTTGGTTGTACAGTGTCTCACATAAGCAGCTGTGCAGCCACAAATCAGTCTAATCACGTTGAAATTATCTCTGAATCTGTTCTCAGGATATGGATTAAAATGAGTGGTTGATCCCCTTTTTCCAGTGTTTACAGTAAATGCATCTTTGCATGTAGAATAGAATGCAAATAAGTTTTATTGAATAATGTAAATCACATATATCTCTGCAGGCATTTGGTTGAGTTCTATTTAATAATTTGCAGAGGTGGAGTGTGGTTTAGTTGGACTGCATTTTAATAGTGTCCTCACGGGCAGTCTGAGGTAGTTGTACTCTATGTGATCAGTCCATTTTGTGTTACTTTAAAATTATACTCAACCACGTTTTAGTAGCTAAGACTGTAATTTTTACTTCCCTATTTTTACCTAATGACATTAGTTACTGGTTACCTTGTAGATACAGATGATTAAAGTAGCTAATAAATTATTCCCTATTGTTATGTGTTCAGCTACTCAACAGTATATAAGCAGCAGAACTTAGTCCCTTTTCTGGCTTCAACATAAGTGATGCTTAATTATAACCCACTGATGAATTACTCCGAAATGGGCCATTTTTGCTTTTACATTTGGTACTTTATTTGAATGCAAATACTTGTGTACCTTTAGTTACCCTAAGATTTTGGATACAAGATTTTCACTTTTTACACTGTGGTTATGCTTCTTTTACATGTTCTGAGTATTTCTTTTACCAATTAAGATTAGCACAATAGCAGCATTTTGAGTTTTAGTCATTGGACATAACTAGTGTTTGATTCCTGATTCTTTCAGATCAGAGTGAAATAATTTTATGATTCTTAAAGAAAGAAAGAAAAAAACTTACTTTGTACAGTTTTTTTTAGCCATTTTGGTGTCCCTTCTGAGAGGTTTGACGTTAAGCTTAATGCTTTGTTACATCCTGAAGGAGTCAAGTGCAAGTAAAAATTAAAGTAAAATGTAGGTAACGCTTAAACCTTTAATGGAAACTTATTTTACACATTGCAAAACTGATACAGTACAAAAAATATTAGTGAAGGGCTTAAAGAAAAAAACCTTTTACAATCTAATTACACATTGCAGCTTTAAAAAGTCACATGAAAAAGCTGTGATAGCACATCTCTTTTAAAGCTGACACAGGGTGCTAATTGCCATTTAACTTTGCCTTTGAAACTGTGATTTAGCTACTTCAAAGTTAATCCTTTCAAAGTTCGTTTTAATTTTGTGCTTCCATTATTTTGACATATTACTTCCCTGCTCTCCATACTGCAGCGTATGTATGTGTGTGGTGTAGATTCCTCATATAAATTGACACAGTATTCTTGTGCTGTCACCTCAAGTGAGTGTTAATGATCCACCATAGATAAAGTGGTGTTATCAAGAATCTGGTCTTCTGTGGGAGGCGTGTCTTCCTACTTTGTTAGACAGAGATGCACCTTGCACTGCAGGTGATACTCAGGTAATAAGCTTTTTTCTTTTATTGCGGCTGCAGTGTTGGTTTGGGTGTGTTCACAGTGTGAAATGATCCAAGGAGTGGCTGTGTTAGTACCCATTTTGTATAAACCAGGATAAGATTTCATCAGCTTCCTGTCAGCCAGGAAAAAAAAGTATGCAATATGAAACAAATAAAGAGGTTATTTCCACTTTTTGTTTGACATTTAACATTAGATTTGCTTACATTTCTTCATGCGCTGTTGCACGTCTTCACAAACACTAACAATCCAACATACTCCAAAGGCACCCGCGCACTGCGCATGCACCCATGATCCATTAGCAGGGCGAGATGATCAGCAGCGGAGTGCATTCCCCTCTCGAGAAAAAATTGCTGACAAAACAGTTTGCCCTCTAAAACTGCTGCACTCACACCTACACACATCTACAGAGTGACCGTTCATCAAAGAGACACACAAAAATAGCCTGACAAAATGAAAGCTGTATTTTTTATACATCATCTACTACTTTGTGTTCCCAATTTCATCCGTGACCTCTCCCTCTCAGCCACAGATTCACCTCCCCTTCCCCGACCTCCTCCAGTGATTAGTCTCTCTCTCTCAGGACACCTCCCCTTCCCATTCCCCCTTTCCTCCTCTCTCTTCCCCCTCAGCCTTGTTGTTTAGATTCTATTATCCCGTGCTGCTTCACTGCCTCACCCTATTAATCCTAACATTTCAGTGTGTTGTGTTCAGTGTGTGTGTGCATGTGTGTGTGAGTGTGTGTGTGTGTGTGTGTGTATGTGTGTATGGGTTTATAGATGTCTATGTAAGGTATAACTGGTGCAAGTGTGCGAATCTAGTGGCTACTGAAAGGCTGCAAATGATTAATGGTCTGTGTTAGGTGAGGTGAAAAAAGGCAACACACACAGACGTGTGCATATAGATATACATATATATACACACATGCACCGTCACCTTGTGCAGGTGTCCTCTTAATATCTTGTCTGGAGGGTTTTGTCTGTCTGGACAAAAACAGACTGCATAACGAGGTTGTGTCTTTCTCAATGACCTGTGTCAGAGTGGGAAGTGAAATGGGGATGTAGTTAGAAAGAAGTGCAAGTGATGTGTATTGAGAGCAGTTCTGGACCATTTAAGGGGGAATACACAGCGATTGCAAAACTACTGTTGCCGAGCATAACAGCTACAAATGAAACCGCTGCTCACTCCCGAAATACATGTTTGACAGTTTAGAGAAAACGGCATCAAACAACAGTTAACAGCCTGTAAAATGGTTTTGTTCCATGCTTGTTTCACAGTGTTTGTTCAGTCTGTGCACAACTTTTGTTTCTGTTGTTTGGGATCCCTGTCTTGGCTAATGCATGTGTATGTATAATGCTTGTTTGTGTGAGTCTGTAAGTTGATCCACTTGTCCTGGATTCCCTGCTAAACTTAGCCAAGTGACTGTGGTCATGATTGAGTGGTCATCAGCAGGCTTCACTGAGTGGTTTTTGGCTGCAGCTCTGCACTCTCATTTTTCTTGCAGTAGGCTTTGGTACCTGTTGCTTTAGCCTGCCGATCCTGAACTTCCTGATCAGATGAATATCGATCCAGCCAGAGACAGCCGTGGGTGGCTGCGCTGTGAGTCACAGAGGCTAGACTCCAAAGTTTTATGGGTATAAGGTCACATCCACATACTCCAGATACATATTAAGTAAAGTCTGATTTAGTGCATATTCAGTCAGTGTTGTTGACCCCTGGAGACTGATTTTTTTTTTTTTCACAAAACAGCTCTTTAGGACAGATTCATTTATGGTCTGAATGGGAAAATTGAGATTTCAATAACATTACCACATGACCAACCTTTCACCCACCTCTGTAATCACTTATCTTGTGTTTCCAATACAGTCACACAGTCCCGATGCTGTAACTGAAATGTGTTTTTCTTTCACTCCATTTTTCCCACAAGGCATTACCGCAGGAAGATCATAGGTGTAAATAATGAAATTAAAGATGTCTAAATTAAATTTTGTTGCTCCAGTTCCATCCGGATGTGCGTGCTGGTTTACCGGGCCACTAAAAGTTTAGCTCCTGAGCCATTTAGGTGACATTGTAATTCAATAGCTCTTTCTATTAACTTCTGTCTGGAGCAAATCCTTATTTAGGTGACCTTTGTAATGGTGGTTAATGTTGTGAAACGGTCACAGTCTGTCTGGGTTTAGGCAACAAAATGACTCTGTAGGTTTTAGAAAAAGATCATGGATCAGATCAAATACGTGAGTACATTAACCATGTAAATTACAAATGAGACACAAATAGGTTGCAACATAAATACATTATGTTACCACTGACTTTTGGTCTCACAGGGGACACAAATGCTGGTGTCTCGGTTGAAAGTTCTGTGTTTGTTTGACTCATCCATCAACCCATTCCTCCACTTAGTGCTATTGGCTGCATCTGAGGTCAATGAAAAGGATTGGCCAATCACCTGCAGCCTAACTTTACTTTGCCGTATACACTGCAGGCAGCAGAGTCTTATTGTCTTGTTAGTTGTGCGCAGAATGAATAGACCGGGGTGAGTAATTCTGAGTCTTCAATGTGCAAGTAGACTGAATTTTTGCCTTTGAGCAAAGCCACTTGTAGTCTTTATGCTAAGTGGGCTTGATTGTTTTCTGCATGGAGCTTGATATTTAGTGCACAGACATTAGGCATATCAATCTCTATTTTATCATTAGCTAAAATAGAAAAAGAAGAAATATAAGGAAACTTGAAGGATACTAATGATATTATATAGCAAAGAAAACAATAAAAGTGCAAGTGTGAAAACACACATTTAATCTTTTATTACACAGAGCATAAATGTCACCCAAGCACTTCCTGCAAAAGCATTGGGCCGTTAAATAAAAAGGTGGGAAGTCAGTCACTTCATTTATGTCTATTCGAGGTCTTCCGTGAAACCCCAGCGGACCTCAGAGCCTTTCCAATTCCAATTCCTATTTAGCACCGATTGAATGAGTGTGTGGAGTGGGTTAGGGGATGAGTGCACGCACATACACACTCACACACGCACGCACTCACACACACACACAGACACATTTTAATGGATGAATTGCTCCCATTGTGTTAGCAGCAGCAGTAATTACATTGCTGCTGGGATTCTGTCATTTCTCTTTGGCCACAACACTGAACCGTGGATATCACGTCCTCCAGAATGGCATCTGGTTGTGACAAGAATATTCACATCTGCCTGAGGACTTTTCAAAACTGCTGCAGCCTCCCGAGGCAACCTTCAAGCTCAAAGCATGAACAGAAAACAGTCGCTTACAGCTTTTTTCTCATTGTTATGAACTTCCCCCCTGTCAGCCTCAGTGAGGAAGTGACAATGTCAGACTCTTCTCTGTGATGATGATGGTCACTGTGGCTCTCGGCCGCATGCTTTAACCCCCCAGCAGTCAACTGTACTGGACTGGACATAACAGATATGTATTATTAATGATTGTCAGATTCCACACATGAAAGGACTGCATTGTGGGCTGGCTGAAAGACTCTGTGTCTGCTCTCTCTGCCACCCTGTGTCTTTCTATTTGCCACTTCTCTCTGTTTTCAGATCTCCACCTTATCTTCCAACATATATTTTCCTTCTCTCTGTTTTTTAAAGCATTTTGTAATAAGTTCAGTTTAAAAGTTGTATGTAACAATGTCAGCGACTCTATCAGTTTCTCTCCAGACTGTTCAGGCTTTGTTGGTGAATATAATGACGTTTGGCACAAGACAACAGCCTTTTGTCCTCATCCTCTCTGCAGTTTGAACAATACTGAATTCTCATCCAGCAAGATGTCAACAGAAAATCATCTCCTCGCCGTGTGTGCGTTTGTGTGTGTGTGTGTGCGCATTATCTTTGTGTCTCTTTCAGCATTGTTAAGATGTGTCACATATTAAATAAAATGTGCCCTGACACAAATTAAAATTCAATCACATTTTGGTGTTTACTTCTCACTTGAGTGACAGATTTTCCATGGGTAATTGTGTATTTACAGAGTAAAATAAAACACACACACACACTCACACACACACACTGTACATGTTATATGACAGCATTCTTACTTCACTGCTGAGTCGATGGCTCACCTGATCCAGGAGCAAGTCATGCAGGAAATGTCTTTGCATTGAGAAGGTTGGATGTAGGTCTGCTGCCCTCCACTGGACAAAGCACTTCACTGCAATAAAGAAAGGCAGAACTCCTTTATTCTGGTGATTTGTACAAGTTTTTAGCTAACTGTGGTTCTCTAAGGCAGAGTTTAGATGATATCAGTGCCTTTTGAAGGTTGTGTCATTTAAGTAGATTTTTGTCTAGTAGTTTAAAGCTAAAATCCTCCAGTATTTCACAATTAAATGAAAATATTAGACCCTGTAAAAGGTTTTCCCCTTTAGGTTTAAAACCATACCTTTTTTCAACAATGCCACTGTGAAATCTTTTGCTTTATGTCTGTGTACATTTTCAGTATGTGTCTTGTGTCCTAGTGGCCTGAGAGTCTATAGTTTCAGGTCACAATTGTGAAAGATTGGGGGTTTTGTTTGTCAATGGCAGCTGCCACTAATCCAATCTTTTTCACTAATAACATTGTGCACTAAATAAAACCATATTCAGTTTATATACTAAGTTATGTTACAGTATTTAATCATGAAGTACACTAAAACTACATTACATTATATTTTGCTGTCCATGAACATGTTACTTTTTTAGGCTCAAAATCATTTGCGAATAAACAGAACAAAGAACAGAGAAGTGCACAGAGATGTGAACCTACATCATGTGTCAAAGACAGTCATGTGTTTTTAGTTTAGTCAAATCCCAGAGAGTTTAGGAGCCGCTGAATTTCCTCAGAACTGCTTGTTTGATGGTGAAATAGATTCAGGAACTCCGTCCCCTCACACCTTTCAGCTGTGGGCGGTGTCCAAGCATTCCTTCAGCTTTCCAAAAACAGACAATCTGATATCTGACAGCCACTTCACACCCTGTCTGGCCGGCAGTACTGAGGTGGGAGAGGAGCCAGGATCTGAACTTATCTTTCCATCTTTCTTGTTTTTATTCTTCACAGGATTTCTGTCATTTTTCATCCGGAAAACTGAGGGCAAGAAAATGCATGCTGGAATGAAGCCTATTTACAGAAATGCAAATGGCCTTATTTGTGCTATGGGAGAGGTAATGCTGCATAAAATGTACTGTCAGCAACAATTCCTCACGAAGTATGTAAAAAAAAAATCCATTATATTTGTTTTACAGTTTGGGCCTTCGAGATCCTTCTGTAGTGGACATATAAAACATTTCTTCAGTTTGAAATCCTGTTTGTAAGCGATTCTCATAAAAATGTAGCTAAAGCTAGTAAGTATCATGCTGTCAAAACCCTAAACCATAAGTTCTTAGTTACTGCATTTGAAATTTTATAGCTGTGAGGTCTTACGAGCCATCATAAGAAGGCTTTGGAAAGTGTTTTATTTACACTGTGTCCTGATGGTATTGAAATGATAAATGAGCATCCCCCACCACTTGAATAATTCATAAATCAAAACATACATTCTGCCACAGACGATGAGTGGAAGTCCAAACTATCAAAATAGAGCAATTAATTCAAGGTCGGGAGACTATGAACCAGGTAATAACATTTAGCCACAATTTTCCCTTTTGAAATAACAGCCTTAAACTTGTTCTTTGAAAGGCCTCTGAGTCGCTGTAAGATGAAAACATTGGAGGGGACTTATCTGTGCCATTAATTAGCTCAGCCGTCTCAGACATTTTAATTAGTCTGCTGTCACTCTCTCAGGACAAGGCGTCAGGATTAAAGACCTGTCCCTTTACATCTTATTATGTTGTTGGAGATGTGCACCTTTTATTGAGTGGATCACACAGGGGCCATCATTGTGCTATTTCAAGTTATTTCAATTAGAGCATGCTGAGGATGATATCACACGGAGGTGGTATTAGGTGAGGGGCAATGAGAGCAGGCCCCTGTGGTAAAGGTTAGAAGGAGTCATAACAAGAAAAGAACAGATCCGTGGATTATGTGTTAAAGTTTTAGCAATGCAAGCAAAGCAGCAAAAAAAAAGGAATTCTAAAGCAGTCTTTTCTTCTTTTTACCTGACAATATAGCAATGATGTAATGATGTAAAGAAAAAGTTAATGTAGTAATTGTAACTTCAGGGACAACACCACTCAGAGATTGAGTAAACAAACTAACTAAATGTTACATTTAAAAAAAATCTGTAATACATTACCTTATTTTTGAATGTTTCTGTTGAGTCAGATAGGTTTTCATGTGTCATGGTGGCTGTTAAAAGGAACAATTCCATAATCCCACATTGCTTTATGTCATTAAACTATGTCTCTTGTTTTCAGTATAAAGACCCCTAGTGGCAGAAATGGAATGTTGTGAGTTTATGGCTGGAATAATCAATATTTTTTTATATCAACAGCAGATCAAATGCATATATGTATGTACAGAAGGTGGTGCAAATTAGATATGTACCAGCTAACACTACAATCACCCTGAGCTATAAGGAGTGTTTCTCTTAACTCACTCTGGTTAGTAACTTTAAAGTTCAGTTCAATCTCACTTTTCTCATCTGCTAAAAGGCCAGATGCTTCACTCAGGAGTTGGTAGAGGCCAAAGAGAGATTTAAAAGGAGAATGATTATTGATATAACTTACATCCACCAGATGGCCATGAATACAACTCCACATGAATGCTGATGTTGCTCCCAGTCTGCTGAATGTGTAAATAAGCAAGTGTTTGCTAACAAGTTCCCCATATTAACTCTTAATAATGACTGTAAATTGTGATAACCAGGGAACAAAATCTGCAATTCACATTTCATGCAAAGATACATTTTTAAGTTCAGCTGTGGCTAATATAATATAATAAACCTAATGAAGTGGATATCTTCCAGAATGACATTAATTTAAGCCATTAGAAGCCCTAAACACAATGACAACTGTGTGAAAAGCCACACATTACCATTATCCAGCTCTTTGTTAGTTTGTTGTTTGAGGACTGACTTGGGGGTGGTCATTAATTGATGAAGTGTGTCCATGTCTATTAATTATCAGTGGTGTGTGAAAATAACCTCAGCTTTTCTCTGACAGTAAGTGTGGCCTGCTTTCACATTCAGGGTGATCGCTCTCACAGATGTGACAATCTAGATCACAAGGTTCCAGATCACATTACTCCCTCTCCCCATGGGGCAGAGCGCTGGCTGTCTTCATATAGGCTTTCACTTGTTGTTTCCTAATGGAATTTGGAGAGAGGCATGCTGCAGGCTGCTTTCAAAGCCCACATAACGGGCCAATCCACATGTTTCACCACCTACTGTCACCTAAAACCAAACCTGCGACGAAGTCCTCTGAATGTTTGTGGGTGTTTTGCATTTGCATGAGCTTCCGTCTGTTCCATCTGTGCTCTAACTCGGAGCTCAATCACAGTGACAGGCCTACATACTGACTCACATCAGATTACTTCTCCGTTCACGGGTCTCGCTGCATTGCATGAGTGTGTGTTTTTTATTGCTCGTGGTGATTTGTGGATGAATTAAAACTGTATTGATCCAGCAGAGTTTTCCCAGCCATCCCCCTGAGGTGATGAGGTCATGACTGTGGTTTAATCATCAATGCGCTGCGCTGACAGGCATTGATTGGAAACAGTGGTTATTTCATAATTTGCAAGAGGACATAATGATGAGTTTATACACACCCACATGCACACGCAAATACAGCAATGTGATGACCTAAACCGATTGACTTTATTTTAAACTAATCTGTTGTTTCCACTTGGATTAATGATTACTGTACGACACAAACTATGAGTCATGGATACAGTAATTTCCAGATTTAGAAGGACACATTTTGCCCTCTTGGTAGGTCTTAGTGTGTTTTAAGATAATGATCAGACTGACTGCAGAGAAGAGGCTCAATGATGCATGTGAATAAGGAAATAAGATTGAACCGATACTGAATTTCATCTTAAAACCAAAATAAGAACAGGATTGTCAGAACATGTTAGACAAAAGCCTCATACAGTGTCACATGTGGGGTCATGCTTCACAGGATTGTTGATGTGGCTCACTTCCTCTTCTCTATTCATGTTATGTCATTCAGGTTTACTAATATCTTTGAAAAGTTTGTAGACTACATTACAGTGGCGGAACTCCACAATGGGTTCCTTTTAAATTGTTAATATTATTGTATATGTTAGTTATTAATCATTTGTGTTTTTTGTTGTTTTTTAGAATTCAACTCAACTTATTTGATATCTTTGAAAAAAAAAAAGAAACTTATGGGATAAACCAAGACTTTCAGAGGCAAAGAAAACCACAGACCCACATTGTGCTTGTGGGTTAAGCAATAAGCTGACTGTAGAAACTGCCGTGGATAGACTTTTCCAGTAAGCTGTGTGAGAATGACTCAAGTAGTAGTAAGCCCAAAGATCACGGATTTCGAAATTTAGGTGTGGCAGACAGCTCTACGTGTGTACAAAGGGCCGCGCTACTGTGCGATAAAAGCCGCACTGCACCTTTAACCAAACATTGAGGAGCATTTGCGTGACGTTGGACGCAGACTGCGTGCTGAGTGTGGGCAGGAAGCGCAAAAAGCGCACGGCGTCAAAGTTAGCGAGTTTTAGCAAGCACTATTCCGGAAGTCAAATAGCTTGTTTTCCGGTTGGTGAATTTTTAATGTATGAAAACGAGTCTAGAACACACTGACATCGTTTTGGCAAAAGCGTGTGTGAATTGTCATATTAAACTAGCAGTGATATTGTAACCAACTTGACTTTAAAGGACACATTCGACCCAGTTATTTTATTTTGAAAGCTGAGACAGGAAGTTGTAGGTTTCCGTTACGATTGACTTGACTGTGCCAAATAGCAACGGGCGCACTGTGGCTACTTGAACGAAAACGGGGGAAGCTCGCTCAAGAACCGGCTGGACTGTCGTCGGGAACTCAGCATGCCACAATACAAATGCTGAGCGTGGGTCAGAAACAACCGTATTTACCTCCTAAACGGCGATAGTTGACGGCCACGCCCCGTATCCACCGACCGGAGCCCTTACAAAACTGCTGGCAGAGGCGCAAGGGTGAGCGGTTTGAAACCCAGCAGGGCGGCTAGCGGGCTCACAGCGGAGAGGAAGCAGGAGTGTCGGCTGTTTTGGGAACCATGAGAGAGTACAAAGTAGTGGTTCTCGGGTCCGGAGGGGTCGGTAAATCCGCATTGACCGTCCAGTTCGTGACGGGTTCCTTCATAGAGAAATACGACCCAACGATAGAGGATTTCTACAGGAAAGAGATCGAGGTGGACTCCTCTCCGTCCGTCCTGGAGATCCTGGACACGGCAGGGACCGAGCAGTTCGCCTCAATGCGAGACCTGTACATCAAAAACGGACAGGGCTTCATCCTCGTCTACAGCCTGGTTAACCAGCAGAGCTTCCAGGATATCAAACCGATGAGGGATCAGATCATTCGGGTGAAAAGGTACGAGAGAGTGCCGATGATTCTGGTTGGAAACAAAGTGGACCTGGAGGGGGAAAGGGAGGTCTCGTCCGGTGAAGGGAAGGCATTGGCGGACGACTGGAACTGCCCGTTCATGGAAACTTCAGCCAAAAATAAAACCTCGGTCGACGAACTGTTTGCAGAGATAGTCCGACAGATGAACTATGCTTCAACACCAAATGGCGACGACCAGTGCTGTTCGTCTTGTGTCATTCTTTAAGAAAAAGGACAACCATAAAGTTTTTTATCTGTGCTCAGTTTTAAGTTTGCAATGGTAAGTGAAGGCACCATACATTGAAAATACAAGGCTGACATTAGTTATAGCTTCATGAAGAGATACCAAACAATCAGCACTTATCATAAACGTGTTTAGGATTGTATATCTTTGCATAGCACATGTCTCTTTGAAGCATAAAACAGTGAACAGCTAGATACCGGATGTGTGCCCAACTTGTCTTCTCAGACTTAAACCTTTTAGTTCACTGTCAGTTCTCTGTCATACGAGCTCAGTGTTGGTTTTTATTAGGAACTTACAGTAGGACACTTGCAGTCTATTGTTTTGCTAAGCAGATTGGGGAAGTGTCTGAGTCATTTGCAGAACTGGTGGGGCAGGCTGTGACTGACTTAATGAGGTTTGCAAAGTTAGTGGTTAAATCTGTACACCTAGGGGCTGGAGTTATCAAGCAACTGGCCAAATGGTATTTTCCCAAAATAAGGTAAACAGGATCAGGGAGATTCCAATACTCCAGTCCTGTCCTACATTCAGGGATCAGGCAAGTTGTTTTTTTATGCCAAGTCAAGCCCGAAAGAAGCCCTGAAAGCGGTGTTTTTCTTTATCTTTTGTCGAAAGTCTGTAGTTCACCTATGACTCATTTTCATCTCTTGTTTATGGCAGTGTGTTGCAGCAAGTGTGTACTGTTGAGCTCTTCTTCGTGTCTCACCCTGGCCTTGGAGGAAAATACAGGGAGGAATGCTGCAGGGGGACGAGAGGAGGAGGAGGGGAGCAACAGAGACAGAGGGAGGGGTCCACTCTTCAGGAATTCTGCTGGGTTGGAGTATCTTTGCTGCACGATCAGTGTCCACCATTGATGTCAACACAGTGTCGGATCCAGAGTTTCAGCAACACCCCCCCCCCACCAGTTCCAACTGTACTCACAACTGGAACTAAACCCCAAATGGAAAAGATAAGGAGGGCAACACTTAAAGACACTCATAAATGGATATTTCTGTATGAGAAGACAGAGAGTTAGAGTATATTTTGTTAAGTAACTGCACAGTCTGGGGCGGGTAAAGATTTGGGTGATATCTCTGCCTGAAGAGTTTTTCGGAGCGATGCTCCAAAACACTCCAAATCCTATTTTTTTTTCCAAAGTCAAAAGAAATTGACACCACTTTTCTGCTGGTGGAGTAAACGTGACGAGTGCCACTCTTTTTTTTCCTTCATCTCCTCTTCAGTGCGCGAGAGGACCTCAACTGAAGTGACATGGGGACGGTGACATGGTCGCCCTCGTGTCGAGTGCCTTTCCAAAACAAATCAGCTGTTCAGATTTAGTGCCAACCTACATGTATCACCAAAAGAACCCTTCAACATGGCAATCGACAATTTAGTGGACTGTTCTTCTGGATAATCTCGTAGGGGTGGAGGCTGAAACAAAACAACTACAATAGGCTTTTTGTTAAAGGAATGGCGGTTTTCTGTATGTTTTACGTTGGCCTTTTTGAAGTCTAAGGTGTTCATTTTGCAATGTCTGCTTAGTCTGGCCAAACCTATATCTTGAAAATGCACAGGTACTGGAATCCCCTCGACGTGATAACAACTGCAAACGCTTATCTTCCAGACCACATAAATCATGTTCTGTTTGTTCTGTTTATTTTGTTGTTTTTAACAGGAAATGTGATGATGTACCGTTGACAAATCTAACCTGATTGTAAGTTTATTTTCAGATCAGCCTTTTAACAGAGGGCTGTCTGTTTTAAAAAAAAAAAAAACAAGACTTTTAATACAAATGGCATTTTTTTAAAAAGAAACCAGGCTCTGTTTTCTCTTTATTCACTAATCCTAAACAACATTGTTATGAGCAGTTTGTGCAAAACTTTATCATTGCTTAAACACTAGCCAAGTGTATTTGAATACACACAAAAAACAGTTATACAAAAGTTCAAAAGGTGAATGTTCAGTTTGTGCATAATATGCAGCAAGATAACTGCCCTCAAAAGCCACATGTACAAGATGTGTTTGGTAGCCGAGGAAAGCCCACAAGCTAACAGGAAACAGGAAAATGAAATGTGTTTATTTAGTTTCATGTTGGCAAATTCACGGGGCGCTTTAACAGGAGCCTTATTGCATGATGTGTTATTTTGAAACATGAAAGCCATTTTGCTATTGCCCCCTCCTCAAAACCTTATTCTTATATTTCTGCTGCTGCCTGGCTATGGGTTTTTTCTTTTATCAAACAAAATCTGATGTGGTTAGCACTGAGACCGCTTTGATGATGCATGTGCAAAATCAGATGCTGAAAGAAAACAAACCAAAGTATATACGTGGTATGACTGGTTTGAAAAAGAGATGAGTAATTCACCTCTTGTCAGTCCATGAGGGTGTTTACATGACACTGTTAATCCAGGCATGGTTATTTCCAGGCTATTAGAGCTCATGCACATCTGCGAATCACAGGAATTTTGTGTAAAGGTGACTGTAAAGTACCTGGTGAGATTTGTTATTCCTGCCTCTTTGATGAACCGTAGCTTTCTTCAGCAGCAACATGTGATCAAGATGAAAGCCTCTCTATCTACTCCATCATCCTTACATGCATTAATAGACAAGGCCAGGCTATGCAGCTCTAGAGAAATGTCTCTTTTAACTGTGTGGGTGTAGTAGTGTTTCAGCCCAGATCTTCAGCCTGGGTGCAGCATGTGTGTGGGTGTAGTGGTGTGATGTGGAGAGGCTGGTATGACTGAGCAGGCCCCACTCTGCTTCTGTTTACCTACAGGGATTACCTAGCCCTGGCCGGCTGGTGGACCGCAGTATGGCTTGGGGGGGAGAGAGTAAACAAACACTAGACAAGCAGAACATATAGAGTCCAGTCATTCTGAGAATAGACATGTACTGGTCTTAAGCTGTACTCAGTATGTGTTATGTTGGTATGTTCTGTATATTCCTTTGGAGTCTGTGCATATGCATCTTCCTGTCTCTGGTCTGCACAGACTCAGACTACCATATAGACCTGGTTATCTATACCTGTTGGCCAGTGTAAGCAGTGGTATAGTGTGTATTCTGTGACTTGCCAATGCCTGCACCTTGTGAATGTTGGGAGGTCGGGGTGCAGAGTTGTTAGCATGAATATTGCATCCAACAGGTGTGATCGAGTGGTGGTGTACATAAGAGCTAGGCAATACAGCTGAAATCAATATTGTTATATTTATAAGGGTCTTGTCATATTGATATATACCACTTTATAGTAAACATATGCCAAATCACATACAAAATAAACAGATGTTTGAGTGAATTGTGAACACTTTAAAAAAACTGTGATGTATAAATGCTTAAAGATGCAGTTTCTATTTAAATCGTGAATTTCGACATTCGAATATCCATCGGCTCAGTGCTGTTTCAACTGTACATTCATAAGCAATATTGCTGAACTGTCGCCTAGCCTCAGCCTGTGTGCACAACGGTCTTTACATTGTTTGCAGATGTGTCTGTGTGGGTAGAAAAGCAGGTGAACGTACTCACTCTGTGTGTTTCTCTTCCTCCCTGAAAACGATCAGACAGCCTCACAGCTTATTATTTGGTTTCAGTGTCCTGCGGAGAGGTACTTTGCGCCGGTGTGATTGTTGACAGCAGGTATCGGATTGTCCTCAGATCCACTGCAAGTTGAAGCTAGTTCACAACTGCTCTATCTATGCAAAGTCAAGGCCAATAGCATGTTACCACCAGGGCCTTTATACAGATTATGTGATAAGACGGGAGCAGAGCTGAAGCCTCAAAATAATATTGTTGAACTGGTGGTGGATGAGAAGGAGTGGTTATAACAGCTATGCCCCAGATACTGTAAATGCCCCCCCCCCCCATTTTTGACTGCTGCGCAACTTCAGTCTCTTGCTGTGGTATAAACATCTGATAGCAGAAGAATTTGCCCTTTGGAGAGAAAGGGGCCTGTCGAGTTCCTGTTTCTTTTTATCTGTCTCTTTCTAAGGAGCGAGAAAGAGAAGGTTTCACTTCCTGCCCCCCCCCTCACCTTTTTGTTTTCTTTTGCACAGCTCAGCACCACCAATATAAGTTCTGTGTAGTTTTGAGTTTAATTGGTTTCAGCTTTTTAGTCGTTATATTTCAGTATGTTGCAGCCACATGTTTGCGTACTCGAATTGCAGTGCGTTCTCTTTTTAATTTCATGGAATTAATTAGGCCATTTGTAAATCGGCGTGTTTCAGTTGCAGCCAACAGGAAATCGGCTGTGTGCAGGTTAACAGGCAATTCAGCTTGTCAGTGGTTGCAGGTCATGGGAGATGGTCATGTGATGTGGTTGCCATGGTTAAGGGGGGTTGGGATGTGGTATGGCTGCTCAGGGTGGCCCTCGTGACCTATGGGAGTTCAGTCACTGCTGGAATGCTGACTGTAAGAGAGGAGGGTGTCGGCCTGTTTGATCATCCTCCTCTCAGTCGCCACAATCCATCTTTTTATTTTACACTTATGACAGTGACTGTGATTATATTTTAGAGGTGATTTCTGTTGTGTAAAGAGAACTTCAGAGGCAGGTTTTACAGCCTTAGTTAAACAACTTCCCTTTCCTGGTTACGGTAAACTAAATATTGATTTATCAGTGATTAAGATAAGGGCGTGTTGTTTGCTGCGCAGAGGCAAGATCTGTGTGTTTTTTTTGGTTTTTGCTGTTGGAAGCAGTTGCTCTGACAGGAAGTGTTGCGACAGAGCCAGTGAGAGTGGGTGGTGTGTGTTTGCATTTTTTACATGGGACTTAATCACTATATAGGCTCCTTGCTGAATTACAGACTTCTCTTTCTCTCCCAGCGTCATCATGCTATTTTTAAGGCTCTGTTGTGTTCAAGATTGTGGTTTTTGCCCTTTTTTTTTCCTTCGCAGATGTGCATGTTATGTGCTGTGTCTGTATAAGGTTGTTTGTTCTCTAAAATTCATCCTATTAGCCTTCGTTTCCCCAGATGACGCCTGTAATTCAACAAAAAATGCATGTGACAGTGCCTGCATTGCTTTGCAGCACCTTTGTCCGTTTTATGGTGTGTCACCATCATTTCTCGTTGAATTGGGCATTACCATAACAACACAGGAATGACCATTCGCTCCCTGTTTGTCTTCCCCAGATGGCTGAATAAGCTTTGTTTTTTCTCTCTTTCACTCACACATGAGCACACACACACACACACACACACACACACACGCTGCAGTTAACCTTCGTTGTGCACATTTCAGCCCACTGCAGTTTAGATTCCTGCAGCATTCCAACGCCAAGACTTTGTCCAGACACAAGCAGCGGAGCATGTCGGTTCCCTTATGACCCACTTATTACTTATCCATGTGACTGTATCATATTGTTTGTCCATACTGATCCCTGAGCTGTGATGCCTCGTCATGCAGCTGACTGTAGCTTGTGAAGGATTCACATGTGTAGGTTTTGAGAAAGTTAGTTTTTGCGGTGCTGCTGTGGGCTTGATAGTGTAAACTGAATATGTCTGAGTGTGTGTGAGTGTGTAAAGGAATGAGTAAACATAACAAGGGGTCAGTTGAGAGTAAGAGGAGTCATGACTGATCATCCATTAGATTCTTCATTGAGCTCACTCTGAAAATCAGGGAGTGGCCTTCTCACTCAGAGCTGACTGTGCCGAGATGGGAATGCCCCGGAATTCCTCTCATTCCTGTCATTCCCTCAACTGTAATGTCTGGACATGTCTTAAGCCTGAACTGAAAGGGAGATGAACAAGGGGGAGAAAGTTGTGATATGTCAAGGGGGGCTATTTATGTGCTCTTCATGGTTCATTTCGGGACCTTTGGCCTCTCAGTTGTTCTTCATGTCTGATTGGAAATGACTTTTCCTTGTTGTTTTCATTGCTTTCCTAGTTTTGCCCTTTCTGATCCCGGCTCCGATAAAGACAAAGAGATTAAAATCAACGACAATCTTTGACAGTCACAAAGGTGGAAAAAGAGAGATAAGGCAGCTGAGATAAAGGATAAAAGAGAGTGCAGGGTTTGTCTAAACAGACCCTCCGTACACCGCCCCACTGTGTCACAAGATGGATCCCACAGGGCGCACAGTCAAACTGCTCTTTATACCATCTTTAGATAATCATAGCACAGTTGCCTTGGTTTGCACCAGAGCTTGATCTCAAAAAGGAAACTAGGCCAAATGAGCCAGTCAGACAGGACTAGTTACTCGCCACGTCCCCTGTGTGGATTAATAGCTTTTGTTCACTGGTGTCAGAGAGGACAAGAAATGCTTAAGGACCTGATTTGTAATTGAGCTCAATTACAATCAGTGTTTTAATTATGATGGAGGAAAAAATCAGGTCATTTAGTGAGTGGAGGCTCATACTGCAGGTTAAACTTATTGTAGATATATATAATAAGTGTCTTTAGCAGCCTGGATAAATTCTTAAGCTTATGTGCTATTAAAGTCTTCAATAATACATATCTAATGGCATGAGTGTGTCCTACACAGCGTCAGTCGCTCGGCTCCTGTTGCTGTATAGCAGGCTTCAGATGGAGCTCTTGAGGTTAGGGTGTGGTTTCTAAATTGAATGACAGGCTGTCTTCTCCGCCGGGGCACTTACAAGAAGTGAATGGCCTTGAATGCTTCCTTGTAGTTTGTTTGTGTCACCGTCTGATCACAGGCTCACATCAGAGGTTACGATGTGATGCATCAGATCAAATTTAGAGAAGGGAAACAACACTGTTCTCACCATGTTATTTGCATGTTTTTGGAAGGTTCGGGTGAAACCACAGCAGAGTTAGACGTTTAAAACTGATGGTTACAATAATGCCCTGGGAGATTTTTTTTTTTTTTTCTTTTGCTATATAATAACACCCACACCCCCTAACCACTGCCACCCCTACCACAAGAACGTCCAAGGGTGCAGTTAGCAACAAAACAGCACGTTCTCTAGTTTCTAGTTCTAGTTTTAAACAAGTGCTTTATTAATTTCGGAACCTTTAAAGCTTAAAAAAGTGTCTTTACTCGTGAGAACTTAAGTAGTGTGCGAAGCAGTTGCTAGGAAACATGTAACCTTCAACTAAAGAAGTCATTTCAGCATCATTAGCTGTAAATAACTTATTAAAATAACAGTCTTGGTGGTAAAACTCACTGCCAACTCTTTTGGTCTAACTTTTTTTGCCTCTATAAATCCACAAAAATGTGTTTCATAATTAGTTGTATTAATCCCATACGGAATCAGTGACACTAGCTTTGGTAATAACGTTGCGTTGGGGCTTATGAAGGATGGTGATAATTGCTGTTCTATCATTACTATTCATGCAGACTGTGTTACCGAGCCTCCAAAGCAGCTGCTCAGCAGGAACATTAAAAACCACTTTGACATGAAGTTAATATAGATGTCTCTAAAGCTTTCTATTATACCTGCAGTTTTTCTTGCTTTGTGTCCTTGTGCGGGTATGTGTGAATTGGTCCTGTTGCGGCCTTAAACCCTAAAGTCAAGCAGTACAGTGTCATTGGGGGGGTGGGGTTGGGGTTGCTAGTACTTCTGTGTACAGATTTCTCGTTAAGTGCGTATCTAATACGCACCAAATGTAAAGCATAGAGAGCAAATCAAAAGTACAGTACTGTGAAGATGTAAATTTTTTTAATAGTCTTTGAATCTTTAAGTCCCCTGCTGGAGAGGGAGGCTGCCTGCTAACATTTTTTAGTATGTGATGCAAAAAGATCAGCCTGCAACCTGCTGTAACAGAGTTATCGAGAGTCCGACATAATTCTGTCAATAAATCAGTCTTTCTTATCTTTGTCTTAATCAGGCTGCAACTGTGCATGTAAAACAACTGAGTTAGTCTGTGCAGCCCTACTAACCTGAAGACACTTCCACTTTACTTTATCATTAAGCATTTTGTGCAGTTGTGAGGTAGATGTTACTCTTAAATTGAAACATGCCACATTTATATATAGAAGCTAACTTTGTACCGTCAGTTGATTCTATCATTTTTGTGTAGTTACACCTTCTGGTTACTGGGTGTAAAAACTTACAACTAACCTCTATGAAAACAAAACAAAACAAAACAAAACAAAAAATATGGTGCCAGCAGTTTCAATTTTGTGATACATATATCTTCACCTGGTGACTGTTGTTGTTAGGCTAACTGGACTCAGTTTGAACTCCTGTTTAGAGCTAATGCTTTAGATGCTCCAGCAGAACAGGATGCTTGATGTCAGTGAGGTGTGAACTTGGCTTTCAGGTGATGGAAGTGTGTCTTCACCCACTCCAATATCCCCCCCCCCCCCATATACTCAGTGCTTAAATACTAACAAAACCTGTATCACATGCATTTTTGCTCAGAGCTGTGCTTTTTCACATTTACGTAACTTGCAGTCACTTTTATCTTCCTGCCCTCCTTTCCTTTCCATCCCCCCATCTATTAGATCTGTGGTGAGAACAGGGTTTGTGGCATCCTCCTCCAGGGCCTGATGCTGGATCATGTGACTGGCTCCCACCACTCTGCTGTTGCCCTCCTGTCACTACGGCAACATCAGCATTCCGTCTAACATGCCGTGACATCCGTGACCTTCCTCCCCCACTTGCGATCTCATTTCTTTTTTCTCATTCTATCATCTTTTTCTCCCCTCTTCTCCGCTGAGTTTCTGACTTCTCATCATTACTCTATTTTCTGTGATTCCTGCCACCAGAGTTAGGTTATTAGGTCTTTCCAGGAATGTGTCAATTTGTGGCTTCTCAGTTCAGGGAGGACGTTTTCCTTGGGCGAGAACTGAAGAAGCTTTTTAGATACTGCCATCTTACCGTCAGGGTGTGTTTAAATGTAATTTGCTCCTCTTCTGTCTCTATCCGTCTGCCTCCTTCCTTCCCCCAGTTATGAGTCCAGATTCATCATCAAACATTTCTCCTGAGACACAGTTATACAACATCTCTTTTATAACCTGAGCAACCAGGGGGCAGAAAAAGGACCTTGTGGGAGAGAGAAACTAGAAAAAGAAGAGCTGGAGTTGGCATGTATAGTGTGAAGGACGCCTTACTGCATCTTATATGTGAGCTGTGAAGATACATGTGTTTGACATCTTGTTATATATCTGTGATTTGGTAACAACAATAAG
>JAPZDZ010000024.1:16865116-16875387 GCA_029783805.1 Acanthurus tennentii
TCTATCTATCTATCTATCTATCTATCTATCTATCTATCTATCTATCTATCTATCTATCCTAAATATTTGTTTCCTGCCTCCCTCGGTCTGTCTCTCTCTCTCCTGCTGCGTGGGCGTGTAAAGTGTCAGTCAGCAGAGCTTTTACATTGTTGTGAGATGAAGAGCAGGCGTCTGCATCGCTGCACAGCTCATTACATGACCAACATGAAATAAACTCAGATAAAAGTGACATTGATAAGTGTAGATGTTTATTGTCGCTGTCATATATATATAAAGTTATGGTTCTATCAAAGGGTCACTCTGCCAATTTTACCTGTCTGTGCCAATTTACCCGCTGCGAGTGCTTCACAGATTGAAAACGGCTGAATAGCGCCCTCTGTGGCTGTTGAAGAGCTTGATATGTGAATTTGAAATGATTCATTATTAGAAATACATTTTATTCTCAAATAAGACTCACTTCCCCCCGATGTTTTAAATCGTACTAACAGATCTGTTGCAGAAGATCAGTTTGCCTCGTCACAGTTGTTGGTTAGAAAGAAGTGAGTCATGTGACATGTAGTCGAATCAAGGAACACACTCCCTGTCTGTGTTATCTCAGTATTTCATTTGTGTTAGGCTGAAGAAAGATGCTGCTTTGGTGCAAATTTCTAAGATGAGATAAATGTACTGTTTGTTACCAAAATGCCATTTCATATCAGACACTCCATGTTAGAGCAGGCTTATTGAAAGACACTGAAATGCAACGGAAGGTAAAAAAAGGAAAAATGTACTTACCGGCTTGTAACTTTAGCTTACATGGTTTGTTACACAGACAAGCTCTGGCTGCAGTTTAGTCAAATGCATTACATGTCTCAGCAGGCCTGGAGACATCTTTGCTATCAGAAAGCCTGTGTTGGATCTGGATGTAAGGAGTTGGAAGCGCTTGGGTTCCTGCTTGCACAAAGACTCTGATAGAGTAAATGTCCATGGAGTTGCACTGTGGAAGTACAATCTTGTTTTTTTTGTAAGTTTGACCAATCTTAAAATCCTGATATGTTCACGTATGTTTTGTTAATAATAACCTTTTTTTTATTGTTTTTTAAAAGGAAGCTAAAATTTTGTATTGCAATTCCATAAAATCCAGGCACTTCAGAGTGAAAATTAAAAAGTGGCCAAAATGAAGGTAGCGGAGACTCAGTTATTCCTGCTTTGAGACAGGGGGCGAGCTCCGAACACCCTAAACCCATAATTTCCTAAATTTGATGCAGTAACGTCTTTCAAAATTAATGCCCCCAGTTAATTAAACTGATCTTTTAAATATTTCAGGTCTCGATTTTAAGTCAAGCTATCCTTGATGGCATTAGCAAGACATTTTTAAAAATCTTTATTAGACTTGTAAAATCCTCCAGAGCCACAGAAAACATCATGTATCCATTTTTGCAGGCTGAGTACACTGGTACTGTCCGTGAGGAGTCAAGTGACAACTGTGTTCCTTTTGATTGAAACAAAGAGTGGAGAATTAAGTAATGAGCATGTAAAGTGGGAGCAACAGCTACACTGGCTGAACAGAGCAAAGGGAAAACACTATTTGTTTATTTATTTAATTTATCACAGGACAGTAACATTATATAAAAGTCATCTCATGTAGTATATTTGGTTTACAGTGATTTTTTGGTGATGCGGAGCAAAATCACTATGTTTAAACTCACTTTTTGTGTGCTGTAGTTCACCATATTTTCACTCCACTGTTTTATTTATTATTCCATGTGAGCTTCTCCATTTGAACACTACTATTGTGCAAAACATACACAAATATTTCTAATCAGCTCAAACCTTATTGTGATTTCTGCCTGTCTAAGGCTCCCATGCGACACTATTAAAAGCTCCTTTAAATATTTCAATTTCATTACAATAAAGAAAAATACATTCTAAGCCCATTTTCAGGGGCAGATATGCAATGTAGTGTCATGTGTAAAACCTTCTGCATCTGACAAGCTAAAGCAAGCATTCAAAAGCATTTAGAGTCCTTGAGAGAAATGAATATCTGACATAGTTCAGCTTCGCTAATTCGAACACTACACCTGACACTGAGCGTGCAAAAACTCTTTGAGTCAGAAATCTCAATTTATTGCTCGCTTTTAGGCTATCTGCTGTTTATTATGTAGGAAATGAGTCAACAAGGTCGTGATTTTCGGGCAAAGCTCTATTTTCGGCTAAGAGGTCGACCAGAATTTTCTGGTCTGCCGCTTTAACGGTTAAGACATGAGCTCATTTCTTTCGCTGATGAGCTCATGCTGCAGTGTCTTTGTTCACCCATGGCCATGATTGCTACCTAAAAAAAAAAAAAAAAGAAAACCTCTACCTTTTTCTGCTGACTTAAAATTTTGACCACACGCCCTGACAGAGTTGCCCCTCTATCGTTTTAGTCACAGTACTGCAGTGGAGAGTGTGAATTCGCCAGTGATGTCAGCTTCAATGCCCTGATGATATCATTGTTTTCGTGGGGGCAAGCCATCTTAAATCATTTATTCTGGACATGTTCAGCACCCTGCAGACTTTGATTATGTGACAGTGACTTCATACCCCTGCCTCGGTCTCAGGGTGTGCGCTGTGTCAATGCATCCCGCAGGGTATTTCCAGAAAATCACATTTGCAGAAGGATGAAGACATTTTTTCACCGTGCTGCTTTCATTATGTGTCACAAGTGCTGGGACGCCTGACATGCTGGTGAGTGTCATGTCTCTCCTCCAGCTGTTGTTTGTACCCTTTTTTTTCTGTCACAAGGTTTATGTGGTGAAATCTGTGTGATTTTGAGGCTTTGGTTGAGGAACACTTGGGCTAAGTCAATGGGTGGTTTTAAAAACAAGGTTTGTCCCTTCTCGATACTGAAAAAAAAAATCATAACCCCAAATGCACAGTTTTAAATATATCTCCTCCCAAATGAAAACACAAAAACACAATTGAAGTTCTGCAGTGAGCATGCCAAACCAACAGGCAGCAATATAACTCTAATCCTAAAATAATACTGACCAATAGGAAGCCTGAAAAACACTGTCACCAGCTGAGCACATGAACCCGGAGGTCCAAATAATTCTTATCCAGAACCTGCAATGTTGTCAACAGGGTCTGTGCTGTGGGAGTGTTGGATTATGCAGTGGCCTCCTCAGCACATTTTGACTGCTGCTCCTCAATGTGTTGAGAGTGAATGTACATTCACTCTCAATTAGTGTACATATATGAGTAAAATAAAGCACTGTTTAAGCAAAGCAAATAACATGTAGTGCGATAATGAGTGAGATAATAGTGCACAATCTGTCGTCAATAACCAAAAAAATTGTTGTCTCTGTCCAAATGTCAGCTCTGCAAACCAAATGGAGTTTCTGATTGTCTCCATTCTGGCCAGATTTTGTTCCCAAAAGATCCATTTCCAATGTGTGGACAAAAGGCCAAAAAGCATTTTTAAAAAAGCTACATTTTGAAAAATACTTGCGTACATGTGTTCAAGGCATTGAACGCTCACAGAAAAAAAAGATGTCAGTCAAAAACAAAATGATACACTGACAGTCCGTAGAATGAGAAAAAAAAACTTCCAGGCTTAAGGACTCAAAACCAGCTGAAACGCAGGGGCGGGAATTTAGTCTGAGAGGACGATGATGTGAACAGATGAGAGAGAAAAGGGATGCTGCCAAATTTGTCAGCGGCAGACGTGGCATGTTGGGCAGAACTGTCATTCAGAGGTATTCTTGGCCGCTGAGGAACAGTGGATCCACGGCAAGCTGAGAAGTGTGGGAGGGAAGAGTGACAGGAGACGGAGAGGAGGGATCTTTTCAGAGAGCCTCTCTGTGTTATGACTGAGTGACAGGACACCGAGGTGTGTGTGAGATGGCTGTATATTCAAGAGATTTAGAAGGACGGTAGGGTTGAGCATGTTGTGTGTTCATGTCAAGCAGATGAGTGTTGTCATTTTTTTTTCCTCCACTCAAATCAAATGTTCAGTGAGTGGCAGAAATGAAAAGAGCATTTTTTTTTTTTTTATCCTGCAAATACACTTACAGCACAAATGTGCAGCTCCTGCCACCACGACCACTTCTGTGAGTTGAGTTCGGCGGAGTAGCATGTGCCAATAATGATTAGCATCCAAAGACTTTTACTTACAACCTCATCACAAGCAAAAGAGACGGAAAGAAGAGGAAAAACAAATATGGAAGAGGGGAGGAAGCATGCCATGGAGATGGTGCTGAGGACACTGAGCTGGAAGAGGACTGAAATAGCCTTTGGTGCAGCATGACTAAGACTTTAATTGCAGAGGGACAGAGATGTGGCCCTCTATTGTGCATGTGTGTTTGTGTGTGTGCGTGTGTGTTTGCTTGTGAGCAATGTGTAGCGGCCTCCTTGTTTATTTTCTATACCAGAATATTGCTTATCATGCAGTTTGGAGGAAATTAGTTTCATGATTTTGTCCACACTGGTTTACTTGTTAGCTGGTTTTGAGCTTGCGTGTGTGTGTGTGTGTGTGTTGTCTGTTTGCGCAATGTGAGAAAACTAAACCATTTTATTTGTTTGTCACTGTTTGTTGACCTCCTGTGCAAACACACACATATTCACACGTACAATCCCTTTACAATACACCTACGTTCCCGCTTCCTCTGCCTCTTTTCACACATTTAACACAACTAAATAAGACTGTCTGATGTAATTAGCACCACAAGAGCATCTTCTTCTACCTCCCTCCTTCTCAATATCTGTCCTTTTTGCTTCGCTTTTCTTCCTGCTTGAGACTTTCTTCCACCAGATGACTCAGACTGATGCTGCAGGGTAAATGGTTAGTCTGTTGTTGCATTATGTGTGTGTATGTGTGTTCGTGAGTGGAAAGACAGAGATGGGCGAACCCTGGGACTTGTGTCTTGGGTCCAGCAAATCCCAAAAGTAAGCAATTATCCCTAATTACAACCAATGTATTGTTAATGGGTCTTATTTGTTGCAGCTATTTACCTAAAACGCAGTGATGAATCATTAGCCCGAGGGAGGACTCCACACTGCGGGAATATTGCAGAGATACCAGGATTCATCAGTTTATCACTTTTCACACAGAACCAATAAAAAAAAAAAAAAAAAAAAAAATCACTTTGCAGTTTTGATGGAGCTTTATATCACACACGGTCCCTCCAGCGTTGTGCGGGAAACTACAGTGGAAAGTAAAGGAGGTCTTCATACACACACACACACACATTGGCCATTTCTTTCCCATAGTCACATGCTCAACTGCAGAAATAACTCCATAGTTATCAAGGAGGAAGTGATGCTATCACCTCTTCCTGTTGGCGCTTTGGTTTGATGGACCTCCTGGTGTTTAAAGACTGTGTGTATGTGCTAATGGGCTTGTATGGGTGGTGTTATGGTATGTTTAACGTAAGCCTCCTTATCGCCTTATCATGTATTGACCTCTTCCTCTTTGTCAACAGAGAGAAACACATCACACAAGACTCCTCTGAGATGTAAAGTTTCTCAGGGGTGCCCTGGCTAAATGACAGCTCCATGTCGGACGCAAGGCGTAGAGGTTACAAACACGGATCTAAAACAAACTAAGTATAATATGAAGAGAGAAATTAAGAAGGGTTGAACAAATAAGATGCAAAAACTTTATCAGCAAAACTCATAAAACTGTCATCAGCCTCAGGTGTGCTGGATAAAAACCAAATGTTAGCATGATAAAATGCTAAACTAGAAAGATTAACACAATAAACATTAGAGCTGCTTAGTATCAGCGTGTTATTGTAGCCATTTGAACATGTTAGCACTAGTGGGCTTTAAATCTTTAAACCTTAAGTCTTTCCTGTACTTGAAGCTACGTCTGAAAAAAAATTACGTTTTCAGAAATATAACTTAATCTAATTCCCTCTGGGTTGTATTCCATGTAGGTTTGGTCTATTTAACATCACAGCAACTTTTCTCTTTGTTTTTGTTCGTACTAGAGCTTGATTGTCACATTTATTATCAAAATTTACTGTACTGCATTATATTAAGCTCCACACGGGCATTACGGTGATGCCACCATCTGACTGGCATGAATAAAGCACAGTGCACACAACAGGCTTTGCTTTATTCTCATTTCTGTCTGCTTTACCAGCAGAAGTCTGGGTTTCTTTTGTCAGTCACAGAAACAGAGCTGATCAGGGAGTATAATTTAGTTGAATATAATATAGTTGAACATGATTTAATAGTGAAGTAAAATAAATTATAAGACCAGTGAAGCTGCAGCATAGATTCCTACTAAATACACTTCTACTACTATTACCAAATACAATACATCTTGTTTGTCTTTATTATTTAAGGAACTGAAAAATGCAAAATGTAAGATGAAAATGATTTTGTGATTTTATCAGATGTCATGCTTTGACATGAATATGTGGACTTTTGCTGATAGCTTAATAAAGAGGAAAAATGACACCTTTGAAACATAATAAAGTCCATTAAAGCATCTGCATGGTCTCTCTTACCGCTGGCTTGCTGTCCTTTCATTTTTTTGCTCTCTAAATATGCCCTCTACTGGTAATAACTGGCACTATTATCAGTGAGTTAAATAAAGGCCCTCTGTACTTCTAAACAACAAACTATAAGAAAATCTGAACCAAATGCCACCATAACTGTGCTGTGAGAATCATGCTAGTTTGGTTCCTTAACTTCTGTTGTGACAGGAAGCTAAAACTCTTGTAAACCATTCAAACACATCGCACATCACCTCCAGCTTTGATCTGGTTTCTGCGTCCATGCCCAGTAGTGCATGTCTCAATGCCACATCTACTGTAACATGTCACACACGATGACATCATCTTCCTGGGGCAAACAGCCAATGAAAACCCACAGGGGGGGAGTCAATCATGGGTCATCACAATAATGTCGACCAATCAGCACAAGACGAAAGGCCCGTAACCATGGTGATTAGCCTGGGTTCAAGTAAGTGTGGCATATGCCCCCTGTGTTGGCTCCATATGCACTTGTGTACATGAATGGGCCCGCTGCATTAATCTTATGCTGTTGGTGGGTAAATGCATGAGGGGGCACAGAGCTGCTACCAACATGGGATGCTGAGGTGAACTCAAACACACCACCACACAAGCAATAAAGAGCTGGTGTCCTAGTTTTGTAACATACGGCTCATGCATTCATAATATGATCCATACATGTACTGGACGGGATTTTTTTTTCTTTTTTTCTGCAGCATCGACACTTATTTCCTGTTTGAAACGCAATTGTTTTGTCAGCCATTGTAACTTATAGTTATGGTAATTACAGTCGTTAGCTCTCCCCTTTATTGTTCTCTGAGAGGATGGATGAGGGGGACGTGTGGGTGGCTGTGAAGGGTGAGGGGAGGGGAGGCGAGGACAGCATGCAAACGGCGTGGCTGAGTAGGAGAAGTACAATGGGCTGTGAGTCAGATGAAAAAAGATGAGAGAGGAGCGAGAGAAAGAGATAGGTATGCTGAGGAAAGGTCAGTGTGTGGAGGGCTTTTTTTTAACATGCCAGGAGATTGAGAGAGCTCAGGAATGCTGCGCTCATGCTATCGCTTTATTTTAGGGCTTTAATGTTCATATCTGGCGAGGCGGAGCCGGAGCAGGTGACTCACGATGCACAGAGAAGAGAGGGTGGGCGCTACTCAACCAAGGCTTAACTTAAAAATGTACTATGTGACATGCAGATATTAAGTCCTCTCTCTCTAGGGTGCATTCAATTCTTCTCGACAGTTAATGGACATTTTAATGTAGTGTCTCTGTTCACAGTTTGCTCAGTTAAAACTGCCCCCCCCCCTCGCTTCCTCTGTCATAGAGTTGTTTTTTTTTTGCCAAACCATCATGATGGTGAGAAATCATTTGACCCCTGCATTCCTGACTCCCAAGACTACACACATTGTTGTTATCCCCCCATTGTCTGTGACTGAATTATCTCAATTACATGCTATGCCACTTTGCACACCCACCAGCGAAACAGACACCACAGTCATCCAAGCTATTCATACACACAGCTCGGACTCCTTGTGTGTTCTGCTCTCTGTTTTGATCTCATATTTTACAAAAACACTGATTCAGTTCAGTCTAAAATAAACTGTTGCATTTAAATCAGAATGGATAAGTGTTTTTTTATGCATCACCGACAGACTGAAGACAATTCTTTTTATGCAGCTGCGTTGTTTTAGTTGTGCAAATCCTTTTTATTCTGCTCTGTTCGCACTGTCATAGTTCACTTACTGCATCAGTCATCTGTTATATACATAGAAGATATAACCTCATTGTAATTTCTTGCTCACCTTGTGATACGTTCATGGCCTAAGGTGGAAGGAGAAAAGTTATACAACTCTCGTTACACCCACATGCACTTCAACTCTTTGAGTGATTATGGAGAAAGTTTGTGGTTTATAAGTTTTGTGGTGTTTCTCTTTCTTTTTCAAGTAAAACGCCAGTCAGCACTGTCTTCAAAATTGGGTGACATCAGACTTTATCATTGAGGAATGAATGCCTTATTCACCTGATATGGCAACCACAGACTGCTGCCACTTCCCCAAGCTGAAGAAGATCAGAGTATTCTGCAAAGACGGGATCCACATGCTCCACAACTGCTGACCTAAGTGTGTAAATGTCGGAGGGAACTATGTTAAAAAACACCTTTTCTAAATTTCTCAAACTGACTCTGTCTACATCAGGCATCATGAACTACTTAGTTAATCCTATTGTTCTGTTTCATTTTTTTAATCTTATCTTCACTGTTTTGATCTTTTTCTTTCTCTCTGCTTTAATCTTTTTCCTAGCTTTGTGAAAGGAATAGGCCTATAAAAACTGTGCCTGTTCTGTAAGCTGCCAGTACAGTTTCATTCATTTTTTTTTGTGTTGGGGGCAGAAAGAGAAAACTAGAAACAAATTAGTTCAAAAGCTCCCTGGATACCAATGGAGGTTTTTGCTTTTTTGTTGCTTTTTTGTTGCTGTTTGTTTGTTTGCTTTTGTAACATGGGCAAAAATCTGTTTAAAGTTCATAGTTCCTGTAAATATTTAAATAAAATGATAGTACTGCAAACAAGGAAAGACAAGCTTTTTAATTTTTGAAAACAAATATTTTAAACTTAAAGTATTTTAATATCAAAAAGTTCTTGTATCTGAAATAATTTTTGTAAACTTGACTCAGCAAAGTGCTGCAGAGATGTGTTTCCAGCAGGGTCAACAGCAGTAAACACTCGAGGTTTAAACCCTTCAGGCTAAGCAGCTTAAATACAGATGAATGGAGGCTAAGGCTAAAGTCTGGCACTCGCTATAACGAGATATTCTTTTCTTGCTGAATTGTACATTACATTTACGCTGTGAACCATGTCACAACACATCGTGTGTTAGCTTTTCCTCAGACTCAGTTGCCTTTTGAGCGTTTTTAGTGTTGAACTAAATGAACTTATTGAACTCAGTGGCTATCAGTACGGCAGAGCTGTGTTTAAGAGGAAACCAACCTGCAGGAAAAGCTGGACTGCATTTTAGGTCTATTCATAGAGGGTCAGCAGGGTAGCTAGTTTATACCAGCAGGAGATGGCTGGGTGACTCATTTAAAGATAAACTTAGACGAGATACCTCAAATGACTTGCATGCATTTTTAAGTTGGTAGGAGGGATGCAAAGGTTCACAGCAGTGGCTTTCTGCTCTTTCCTCTTTCTCTTTTTCTCCAGAAACGTACAGTAACTTAACTGGAAAAACTGGCTGATCTGACCAAACCACTGAGGTTTAACTCAGTGAGCTTGTTTCTGCTTTCAGAGAAGCTAATCTCCTGAGAAAATGTTTGCCTTAACAAACCTAAAATCCTTGACTGTGTAGAAAATGATGCCAAATCCTAAATGTCAATATATCCAACCAGCATACACAACAAACGACAACAACTCTGTCACTGTTTCACAAAGACATTTAAACTCTTCAGTACAAAGTTTTCCTCAGAAATAAGGATTAATTTCTTGTTGATGTGCTTTACACTCAAGGAAAAAACACATTAATTAATTCATTTTTAGAGAAATCAAAGTTTTCCGGCACGTTAATTGATTTCAAGGATTTTCTTTGTACCAATCAATCAACATTAGTTTTGAGTCCCCTGTCAGGTTTTCTCTCTAATTACTTTTGCCTCAGTTCTATTCAACTAACTCTGTTGCTACAAGTTGTTTTGAAGCAGATTTTGCTCAGACTAAACTAAAGCTCTCACGCAGTCGAAACTAATGCCTTCTTCAGTCTTTGATGTGTGGAAGAATAAACAGAGATATCTGGAGAGGCTGGATT
>JAPZDZ010000024.1:16887226-16925520 GCA_029783805.1 Acanthurus tennentii
GCAGCCTTGACCTGTTAAAGCCCTGAATACACCTTTAGGATATAGGCCAGAGGACAGCACAGCATTTTTGTGTGTGCGTGTGTGTGTAACATCAGAGAGGATATAGTTCAAAGAGTACAGGGTCAGGCATGAATGCAAGGCTACACAAGGCACACTGTTTCCCATAGATAGTCATAGAGCTGTGTGTGTGTGTGTGTGTGTATGTGTGCGTGCGTGCGTGCGTGGAGTAGGTGGTGATGGTGCTGGGTAAGGGCACTAAAGGTCCCTCTGCAGAAGAGCTCAAACTCAGTCCAGCCAGTCAAGGTCAGCGTCCTGTGTCCGTGTGACAGCTTCCTGTTTGTCACCTTGGTTCATGTGTGCTAAAACACTTATTCTCTTGGAGCCGGCCATGTGGCGTGCCGTTAAAATGACCATCTGGTGGTGTTCAGGAAGAGGAAAAGCCTCTGTGTTATGGTTAATGCTAGGCTATGTCTATTTTAAGAGGCGGGCAGTTCCTCTTTTGTGAACTCACGGCAGGTTTTTGATGAAAGGTGTTGGTGATGTTTCCTGCCTTCCTGACTTTGTATCTTTCATTGTATCCTATATTTTCTCCATCGCAGGTTGACTCATGATTCGATGTGTCTGACTCAAGCTGTGACCACATACAGTATGAATCCCTGACATACTAACCCTTATTCATCCTGCCTTCAGGTTCTTCAAGGAATTGGAGGAAAGACACCAACAGAACATTGTGATCGATGACATCAGCGACATCGTTTTCAAGCATGCTCTGTCGAACTTTGACCCCTATATCACGTACTGCTCCAACGAGGTCTACCAGCAGAGAACCCTGCAGAGGCTGGTGTGAGTGACCGAGCAAACACACACACACACACAAACAGGCGTTCTTATCTTATCTCTCATGGATTTGGTCCAACATGGCTGCTCTGAGACTTTGAACCAGGCAGTTTCACTCATACTCTCATTTTTTTTCCAACTTTCTGAACATCCCGTCTCCCTCTTTCCTCTCCTGAAGGTCCAAGAATCCAGTGTTTAAGGAGGTGCTGACCAGGATAGAGAGCCACCCAGACTGCAGGAACCTCCCCATGATCTCCTTCCTCATCCTGCCCATGCAGAGGATCACTCGCCTGCCCCTGCTCATGGACGTGAGTGCATTTAAGATGCACGGTAGCACGAGCTTTAGAATTACAAGAATTTAAATGTTATGCAACAGTTTGTTCATCCATGCTGCCGTGACTCATTCTACACGGGATGTGTACTGACCTCACTTCACTCCTTCATAATCTTACCTGATTATACTCCTCTGTTTTCCTTATAATGTTTTCATTCTTCTTCAGTTTCATTCTTCCTTTGGTATCGCATTATTCTGTTCCTACTGTGACTTCCTCTCTTCCTCCCTTCCTCTCTCTTGGCCTACTTTCATCCTCCTCTTTTCCGTCTTCTGTTGGTGTCTCTCTCGGGACTCTGGGGTTTAAGCTTGTACACTCAGAGACTCTGAGATCCTGAGAAAGTTTGGTTTTACTTCACTTCTTCCCACACTTCTTTCTTGAGGCATCAATATTTTATCACAGTTCTGATAGTGTGCTATGCATGTGCGCAATGAATTTTTTTTGTTTTTTTGTGTGTGTATATGTTTCATATCAGACTTTTTATGATAAAAATTACTGTAACTGATTCGCAAACCGACTCCCTGTTTTGCAGACTATTTGTCAGAAGACACCTAAAGACTCGGCTCAATATGAAGAGTGTAAAAAGGCTTTACAAGGAGTCAGCAAGGTGTGTGAGTTAAAGAAGTCAGCTACACATTCCTCTATATTTTATAGATTTCCATTTTCATGTTCATCTTTACGTATCATTCCTGTGTTTGTGTGTGTGCGACCAGGTTGTAAGGAAGTGCAACGAAGGAGCTCGCACAATGGAGAGAACCGAGATGATGTACACCATCAACTCTCAGCTGGAGTTCAAGATCAAGGTTCGTTCATGGCCTCAAACGTCTCACAATGTTACACACTTGCATCTGAGATTTCTTATGTATTTATTTAATTTAAAACCACAGAGTTGTGGTGAAAACTGACATGAACAAGTCTAAAGTAATATTCTGACATTGTAGAAAACAGGCTCATGGAAAGTAATCAGCTGGTTTGCTTAGAATAGTAAAGGCTGAAAATGCTGGGAAACAGTTAGTCTGGCTCTGTTTAAAGGTAGAAAAAAAAAACTTTCCTACCAACACAATTTAAGCTCGCTAATTAAAAGCATCCTGTAGCGTTTTTAAGCCAAAGTTCTATGTAACAGAGTGAATTCCCGTTTTGTGGTCGTGTGGGTGATGCGAACCGTGTTCCTGCCAATGGTTGCATGTTATTCTATTGAACACCAGGCTGAGCTGATCAGTGCCAAGACGCACAGCAATATGCCAGCAAACACAGGAAAGAAAAAGACTGTGAGCAAACAAGGTTTAAAATGTTCAAAAAACGTTCTGTTTACTCTTCTTGAAAGGATTGCTGAATGTAAACAGAACGTAGACAACAAAACTTAAACATATTATACTTGATTTCTTTAGTCTGAACTTAAGATATTGCTTCTTTCTCAACCAATAATCACTGTCTGAAAAGTCTTTGAGAGAGCTGGTAACAGTATGTGATTTTGTTACTTTAATCCATGCTAGCTGTTTTCTCCTGATTCCAATCTGAATGCTAAGCTAAGATAAGCTGAAGGCTGTAGCTTCAGATTAACTGAGTGGTTAAAATCTTTACATCCAACTCTCTGTAATTTGCACACTTGGGATCCACAGATGGGAAACTACAAACCACTATAAACAGCCGTTCCCACATGCACACACTAATTGTGATTTACCTTTTCTTGACAGCATCACATGACACACACTTTAAAATGCTTTTTTTTCCAGTTAGATTTATTACTTTGTCCAGTTTCCCACATTCTCTCCTGTCTCTTCCTCCAGCCTTTCCCGCTGGTCTCATCCTCCAGGTGGATGGTAAAGAGAGGAGAGCTGACTGCGTTTGTCGAGGACAACGGCATCTTCCTCAAGCGGATGTCGCGGCAGCAGGTCTATTTCTTCCTCTTCAACGACGTCTTCATTGTCACCAGAAAGAAGAGGTGAGTCATTCAAAATTCCAGAGAACCGTCGTACAGTTGATTGAACTGATGCGAGCGCGGCCTCGGTGTGCAGACTCCGCTCAGACTGCGTTCATAACTCACCTGTTCTGACATGTTGAAGGTGAAAGTGTAACCGAAAGCCCTTGCAGTGTAAACAGTGTGCGTGAGTGTGTGAAAAGGATATTCACATGACCCTGAGCACAGGTCATGTAATCTTATCGTCCACATCCTAACTTATTCTAGGAAAAACAGTTATTGAGATCTTTGCTAAATCGAAAGCAAAATTGAAATACAGGAAAAACAACTCCTGCTGTGAGTTATATCACACGTTTAAGTCGGGGATTTGATCGTTCTTGGTGTCGTCTATGCTTCTCCCTGCTTTATGGGTGTGTATAATAAACTAAACAGGTGCAGTTACCTGAACCTGCTGTGACTTGGCATTCAAAATCTGAGCTTGTTTGTCTTAAAGTTGTTGAGGTTTCAACTTGTCCCAGTGCCATGAATCATCCGCAGAGAGTAAAGCTGCTTATTGTCTGCCCCTGTCAGAGAGTCTGCATCCTCTCCTCTGTTTCCTCTAGTTTTCAGGCAAAAACACTGAGGAAAGCCATAAAGAGGGCTTCCTCGAAATGATGTGGTTTTCATTTGCATGTGTGTAGTGTGGGTGCGACTGTGTCTACTTCAGCCAAAAAAAATCCCTTCCTGTCCATCTTCCTCTGCGTCTGGAACTGATTTTTTCACCACCAATCGCAGAATAAGGATTCCTAAGAATCATAAAAAAAAAAAAAAAAAAGGGAACATACCATATGATATTTTTCTGGGAACCTGATACCGGGACAGCAGACTCTGGCAGAGCCTGGTGTCGAGCCTGTGTTTGGAAGAGGGATTTGGGAGAGGGAGTTCTCCGGAATGAGAGCGTGCATTTCAAATGTGTGCGTTCGAACGGGAGAAGTTGTTATAATATTGGTTTGTGCTGTGGGGAGCGCTGGAGCCCTGCTGTGGCACGCTACTCGACTGCACTCCATCTGCAGTAATCAAAACAGAAACACACCCGGGGCAGACAAGCTGGCCAGGCACAGCCAGGTCACAAACCTTCCTAGACATAATGGTATAATAGCTCTTTTTTTCCTTGCCATTATGACATTATGGCGTTTGTGTGGCGGGAGGGGGGCAGCGCTCAGGCAGTTAACTGCTAACCACCTTGAAGCCCAACGCAATAACACTGTGCGCTTTCATCCTTTGGACTTGATCTTGTCTTATTTTTCCTGAATTACATTTCTAGGAAAACCGCGAGCACCAGAGGGAAAAGTTGAAAAGGTCAAAGCCACAGCAGCGCACGATGAAGAGAAAACAAACCTGTGACCTTAGATGTCAGCTGGTTTATAGGCCTTTATTTGTTAATATTCAGGGGAGAGAGAGTGAAAAAGTGTGTGCCAGCCTGTGTTAGCTGCTTCAGGGCTCTGAAATGGTAAAATGCTGTCTGTGGCTGAAATTTAATAGCATTTAAATAAAAAAAAAAAATCTAGTGTTGTGTCTGCTTATGAAATCTGAATTCTTTTCAAATCTCTTATTAGTCTGTTTAAATTTTTTTTGTTGTATGGCAACTTATTTTTATAATAGATTAATGGTTGCAGTCCTCTGCCGCTAAATCTTCTATAGTTTCAGTTTTTCCAGTGTGAGGATTTGCTGCTATTCTCTGTTCTCTGCAATCCTATGGCAAATTTTTAAGAGCAGAAAATCAAAGTTTTTCACTTAAGGATTAGTTAATTCATTCTAGGTATTGTTTTGCACACTGGCCACTATAATAGCGGAAAGGATAAAAGTGTCAATAAGAGTTTCATGAACAAATCTGCTTATGCCGTCAACTTTGAACTGGATCCAAAATGGAACTGGTTATTGGAAACCAACCCCATGTCAGACTTGGCTATTGTCACGCAGCGGGAAAGTGTTGATCTGCTGCACACTGGCTCACAGGAACACTTACATAACACCGAGTCCACACCAGCTGGCTCCCCTCTCTTCTTCACTCCCCCCCTTTTTCCTGTGTGATGCTGGGCATCATATAAACATTCAGTATTGTTAAAGTTCCATCTGTCTTTTCTCTTTTATTTTATTTTATTTTTTCTTTTTGGTAATGTTGGCCCTGTGGGATGTTGTTGTCTCTCCTATCTTCACGTGTGTGTTCGTGCCAGTCTATAATTCAAACACTTTCTGTTCTGTTTTTCTCTCTCCCTCTGTTTGTTTAACTGTGCCTCATAGTCTCAACACTCCTGCTTTGCACCAGAACATTATGCTCTTATCATGTGTGTGTGTGTGTGTGTGTTTGTGTGTTTGTGTGTGTGAATGTCTGTCTTCATGCTAGACTTGGGGTCTTATCTCTACATCTCTCTGAAGATTTGTGTTAAATCTGATTGTGTGTTGAAGAACTGGTTGTGCAGGAGGAAGCTGGTGGCTGGCTCAGTCGTGATGACATGAGAAAGATGCCTGTGCTATCTCTCCCGGCAGAGTGATCTCCATTCCAGCGAGGTTGTGTATTTGTGTCTGTTTAAGTAGTGTGTGAGGGAGCCAAACGGTAGATTGGAATTCTGTCTCTCATTGTTTAAGTTTTTTAACCGTCTGTTTCACCCATTTGGCACACAAAGTCTGTTTCCAACCCTCATTCCTCTATTAAGCAATATTCCAACTCTGTGCACCTCGCCCCCCCCCCACCGCATACATGGGAAAACTCACGCTGCAAACACGCAGATTCCTCACCATCCCATTCCCTACTGTCATGCAAATGGCATTCCAGGCATTTTACCTGAAGGGCTGTCAGGAGCCAAAATACCAAGGACCCTGAAATCCAGCAGCTTAGACCTCAGTTTTAACGTCATCTGATAATTACTGTTAAGAAATCATTTGGGATCTGTAGGACTTAGACAGTAGGTCTAAAATGATTTAAAGAATAAAATGAATGATGTTTTTAATTTCTTCTAAGCCAAACACTATTAAGGTGATCATACTTCAAATTAGTGTTACCTTAAGGATAAAATAATACATTAAATGGACTTTTTAAAAAGATTTTATGCATGGTGGCATCCTTATTTTGTATCTTTAAAAGGACCTTGTTTTTTCAGTTTAGATGAAATTTGTAAAAAAAAAAGTGTTTTTTTCAGTTGAAAAACACTTAACAACCCCTTATTTGTCCCTTTTTAAAAACCCCTTAAACTGTGTATATGTTTAATTCAAAATACCTAATGCTTTATTATCATATATTAAAATTTATAACTTATTTAGTGCTTCCTTCAATAAAAATTATAATTTGTGGTTTGACAGGGAGACACTGGAATCTGGCTAGCCGTCCCCACACTCATGTTTCTGCTAGGCTAAGCTAACAGTCTGATCGGCCAGATAAAGAGATCGGCTTGCTGTCTGTAGAACGCAGCTCTACTGCAAATTACACAAATACCGCTTCAAATACTCTTTTCTTGCATTTGCCTTTTCTTCTTTGTTTGCTCTCCTGTCCAGCCCCTCTGCTTTCATCTGATTTGTTTCTCGCTGCACTTTCTCTCTCTCCTCTTTCAAAAGATCTTGGTGGCTCTGGGCAACATGCTTTAAAGTGATTGATCGGTGGACAATAGTTAAACCTTGTTGAGAGCCTCCCAGCCGTGACTGTGGATTCTCCGATCCAACAGGTCGCGACCCCAGAGTCCTGTATGTGTATGTGTCTGTCTGTTTGTGTGTGCAAGTGAGTGTGTGTGACTAAAAGGGCAACACAGTAAGACATAGACAGATACACTGTCGCTTCAATTTGTTTAAGTGCTACCTTTGTCCCTGCTTGTGTGTGTGTGTGCATGTGTGTGTGTGTTGAGCATGAGAGTGAACAGTAATGGACATGCTGGCTTACAGGAAGCTGGTTCTCTCTCAGCCTCTCTGCCTGGCTGCTGTCTCGGTCTAAGGTTGATAAAACACATGTGGGCTCGACTTAAGCTCCTGCTCTTAAGTCCACGATGAAAACACACACACACACGCACACACACACACACACACACACACACATATTTTTTTCTCCAAGATTCAGTCCTGCATTAGAAATACTACGTTTTACAATCAGCTCCAGATGTTTCTGACTAGCTGTGTGCGTTGCTAGACACGAGGGTCACGCTCAGGTGAAAGGGACTCAAAGGAAATGTTTGGTATCCACTACAGAAACCAGAGGGGAGCTGATTTAGTGCAGGGATACGCAGAAAGCTTAGCGTTTGGACTTTTAACTGGCACAGAATCTGAGACGTAATGTGACAGATGATTTATTAATCCAGGTGAATTTGATTAAATACTCCGTTTTCAGCCTCTCCGGGGTTGAATAGCTGTGGTACAATGAAAACAGACCTCTACTAAAAACAATGAGCTTAATTTCTGTGTGTCAGAGGGAGTGGGTGGAAGCTGGATCATGTGTACACTAATAAGCCAATATTATATAATATTATGTAATTGGTATCATTGCAACAGAATTGTTTTTTTTGTATTTTGTCAAGTTTTTAATATATTTAAATTACATTTAAGACTACTTTATTGAGCCAAAAAATGTCATGGTTCATTTTTAATAAATGATATCCAAATGTAAACATTTAAACAATTTGATTTAATGAAATATCGAAAAAACAAAGTAACAACAACAAAGTATATTTTTATTAAAACCCCAGTTGGTGACTTGTGTTTCATGTCCATTATGGAAACAAAACAGGAATTTAGACTTTAAAAGGCCACATTACACCAGTTGTGGATTTGGGCTTTTAACAGATGACCACAGAAACCACTTGGAGACAGAGGAACTCAAATAATGTAATCTTAAAAAAAAAAAAGAAAGTTAAAATAAAGCAGCTAAATCTACATTTGCTTGAGTACCAACCTGCCTTAAGTGTATATGACTATTCTAATTTGACCTTTGTGAGATTTATGCCATTTTCTATTGCAGTTTTATCTTGTAAATAAATATATATTTTTTGTTTTTGTCATTTTAATATGGGAAGTGGGGTATAGTTCCAGTAAAAAAGTAGTTTTTAATGAGTTCATTTGAGTGTCAAATTTAGTGGAAAAGCAACAATAGTGTCCTTGTTTGTGTTTGGAAAATGACATAAAGTCTTTTCTTCATGTCTGCAGTACTTTGATAAAACTGCAAGGCTCTGTTTGCGATTGCAGGATGGGATGCCGCTGACTTCCTTCTTCAACCTCCTTTTCTTTTGTCTCTTTCAGCGAGGAGAGCTACACTGTGATAGACTACGCTCTCCGAGATCAGATCTGGGTGGGCCCCTGTCAGCCCGAGGACCTCAACCTGTCCCCGATCAGAAGCACCGCCAGCATGCTGAGCTCACGGCAAGCCGGCGCCAACCATCTTTTCCGTCTGCGTTTCCGTAGCAACCACTCCGGTGACAAGGTGCCCATGATCCTCGGGACGGAGTTGCTGTGAGTGCTATATCTCCGTAACCTTTGTTCCTCTTAATTGTTCTGTTTTTGTTTCACTTGTGTTTCAGTTATAGATTTACAAGTTATTGCTCTCAAGCAGCTGATGAATCAAGTTTTCCACTGACAAAATATTAACCCTGCACCTCTTTTGCGTACACATTACACAGGCTAGGTCAGTCTTAAAGCTTAGTATTTTGGTTTACATTCAAGAAAGCAGAGCTGTTCTCAGCTAATTATCGTATTTTCTATGGCTGAATGCTTATCTTTATAAAAAAATACCTAAGTTCCTTCTCTTCTACCTGAAACAGACTCCTACCCTCTTATCTTCCCATTATGCTTTTACTTGAAGTAAGAAAATCCCATCACCCCTCTTTCCGTAGCTCTCATTTCCATTTCAGCTCACAGGGATATTGTGTTACATTTATTCCCGAGACAAAGCCTGAGCCTTGCTGCTTGTTGTTTATGTGACCTAAATTTGAAAAAAAAAAAAAGTTTTATTAGTTCATTTTACAGCCATAATGTCTGCGGTTGTACACGCAGACTATACTAGATAATTGTCATGTTGACTGAGCGTCTTCCAACCCAAACATCTTTTCCGAGGAAGGAACTCTCTTTGTTTACGAAGTGCGCCGGTTGTAGTTGAAATTTGTTGCATGTGCAGTATGACTGATTACTCATACGTCTGACGTAAAAAAAGACAAGTTTGAAGTTCTTTGAAATCAATGTTTGAAGCTGAGTTGGTACATGTTCAACTTCTCTTTGTACTGTCAATAGAGTGGAAAGTGGGGCTGTTTAGATAGATTACATAACCCACACAAACAAAGGGGATCTGTCATATATTTGGCTTCATACAGGGTTTATTTGTTCTGGTTAGGGATTACAGTCTTCGTGCACACACATACACACACACTCTTGGTTTTCACTGTAATTATTTGCTGTGGTTCGAGGCTTTGCAAAGGAGTGTTTTCATATGCTCAGAGCTCGTTCCTCCTCATTCCTGTACAGTCAGAGAACCTCCCTCTGTATTCTCATTATCCGAGGTGTGTTCAGCTCCACTGTACAAAGCGCTGTCATTAACTGGCTCTTAGCTCTTTTCAATGATTTCTTTACCACTTACTTGGTATCAGTTAGTATGTCACTGGATATTTATTAAATCCAGAAGAGTTTAAATAGACTAAATTCAGCTTATGATAGTTGAACATTTAAAAGTTACACCGAGGTGCCAGTTTAAAGTCATTTTTAATGCAGAACACAAATAAGCCTCCAAGCAGGTAACAGGTGTATAGATGGTGACAGCTGAACAGAAACATGTTAGAGGCTCGTTAGTTAAAGGCATTGTATGATAAGAAATACTTTAATGTGTCTGCAGTTCATGCAACTTTCCAATGTCATTTTTACAACAAGATGAAACTGCTTTTTATTACTGACCCACATCGTTCACTGCAGTGGTGCTCCACCTCTTTTTCCTATTTCTTATGAAAGGTTGTTTTTTTATTCTATTATCTGAATGTGAAAAATTATCTAGGAATTTAAAAGAAACTAGAAAGAAAGAGTCAGAATACCCAGAATGTTGCAAAGAAGTACATTTGTAATCATTTTATACCAATGAACCTCTCTTGCAACCCCTTTTGAATTCATCCTGCAGTCTCTGGTAAGAAACCACTGAACTACTGTACACCTCCACCGCACAGTTTTGTGTTTGTTCCCTACTGCTACTGAAAATTAAAGCCAGTTTTATGCCCAATAGCAGTGTAGCTGATATTAGTCCCCCATGCTGCTGCTAAGTGAAACACTGACAAAGCCACAGCAGTCATACTGTTAGGTGTGACTGCTATGGTCTTATGTTGGAGGGAATCTTTAGTGACTTGTGCCCAGTGAGCTTTACATACTGCCCTTGTATGCGTGAGGGGGGTCTCCTCATCTAACTGGCCCCTCTGTCAATTGTGTGTTGTAGTGGAAAGCCCCTATGCTCCCCTCTTTGATAGCCTGGATTTGGGGCCCTCGGTTTAGTTGTAATTTGTGTGTGTGTGTGTGCGTGTATGTGTGTGTGTGTGTGTTTGAAGGCTGCAGCGCCCCACTCACTGTAGTACTGAATGAGCTGAGGCGAGGAGACCCTGGCAACTATCCATTGTCACAATGGTTGCACAGTATTGTTTAAGCTGTTGCCTAGCAGCGGCCCATTGTTAAGTGGGCTGTTTCCCACGACTACTCCCCCCCCCAACATACACACACACACACACACACACACACACACACACACAATTGCCTGCTATTTCACTCTCCCCGACTCTTCCTCACGGTCCCGTGTCTCATCCTTTAGACAGCAGCCAGTGTCTCCTCTTTGTTTGTGATGACCAGAAAATAACTTTCTCTTCCTGCGGCCATTCAGCCCAATTTAGTGATCTAACACAACATGACATGTGGGAGTGGTGTCACATTAGTCAGCCTATTTTTGGTCTTCTGTTAGGGTTAAATGATGTAGAGAGGACAATGACGAGCATTTATGCCTTCTCAGAAGATGCTGTGAGGCTGTATTTAATTATCGATTACTTGTTAAATTACTCGTTAGATTCAGTGTTGATCACAAGCTCTCAGAGCCTCAGGTGGAGTCTACAAATTTCTTATTTTAGTAGAATAACAGTCAGGATGGGCTGCAACTCAACAGTATTTGATTCTTATATACATTTATAAATTATTAAGTCAATAGAAATGCCGTTTAAGTATGAAAATGTCCAGTTTTTTCTTAAGTCTTGTTGTTAAATTTATATAATCTGTTGCTCCATTCTTGAAAAAACAAGCGTCTGTATCGCATGCTCTTTCCTATAAGTGCAGCTGAAATCAGACCCTGATGTGAAATTCCACACATTCTAACCAAAGGCGGGTCTGTGTTTTTTCTGTGGAAATGAAACTGTAGAAATGATTTTTTTTCTAATGTTAGTGAACGTGGGCGCTGCTGCTATCTTTTCTATTTCTTCTCTACCTGCTGACCGTTCGAGCTGATGCTTCACCTGAGTCTGAGCATCATGTGTGAGGTCTTGAGAACCATATGTGCAAGAGACTGATCTTTGACCACAGCACTGACATAATGTGTCAGGAATCCAGACAAGCAGCTGGACTGGAGATGGCACAAGGAAGCCTGTGTGTTTGTGTCTCTTGACAGTCACTCCAGCATCGTTTGCGATTCTCCTCTTCTTCTTCTGCTTGTCCTCTTCCTTTTTTCTCTGTATCCTTTTGTTTGGTGTGGGCATGCCAACACGCCTTCCCCATGACCCTGATGTCGTGTCCTGTCCAGAGTCAGTGAATAGTCCTTCTTTATTAGCGGAACAGAGCAGCTACAGAAGTCTGCAGCAAAACAGTTCTGCTAGTCAGATATCCAGCTATAACACAAAGCAGCGCCGATTGCATAACGGCCCTTTTCTGGAGGAGGGGGTCTGTACTTCTGTTGCACACTTGGTCAATGTTTTTGATTTTTGTGCTCACTGTGTCTGCTTTCATTTACGACATATACGAGAAGGAGAAACTTGCTGATGAGAATTGTTCCCTCCGCTGAGGAGTTTCCTCGGCTGGACCGCTTCAGGCAGAGAGTTGTGTTTTTGTTGGGCGAGTAAGAATTGTATCCTGACGTGTGCTTAAGTGGATGTGAGAGGGACTTGGGTTTGGTAGTAAACAACATGATAGAAGTGAGCGGGAAGGGTTGGGAGGAGATAAAAAAAAAACAGTGGTCTGCTGGTGATTTGAAGTTGGCAGAGGTCAGAAAAAAGGCTGTCATCACTCTTTATCTGCCTGTGTGAAAGAGGTTTCACAGTGCGGCAGCGAGGCCTCTCCTCTCCTCAGAGGTGAAATAAGAGCCTCTGACAATAGATTTATGATTCCTGGCATTCTCCTGCACGTTGGGATGAATGGTTAAAGTAGAGGGAGCTCTACTACCGTGAATAGACTAATCCTGCACAGGCCTGTTAGCCATGCAGAGGGGAAGAGGGCAAGCACCTGCTGTTTTTATGCATATGTGGTATTCACATTTACATGCCAGCATGTAAACACACACTATCAGGCTGTTCTTTCACCTGAATATCTCTTGGTATGTGCCTCACATTCCACGGATAACCATGAAATGCCTCTCAAACACATGTGGTCGGGTATATTGGATATTTTTGCATTTATAGCGTTGATAAAGAATGTCAGCTGCTTAAGCATGAGAAAGCGACCCGTCATGACTGTGTGCCATGAATGTGCACATGTATCTGACCATCAGCATGTGTGCCCAGCTGTCAGAGAGCACAAACTAACTGCTGCTTTTCCCACACAGCAGCTCTGATGCTGGAAAAAGTTGCACATGCAGCGCTGAGAGGCGCATTTCACCCTTGTGAGTTCTTGTGTGATGACCAGTTTATTAGTCACCACCAGACATTCTGCCTGGAAAGCAGACAGGAAAGATAAGAGAAGTCACAGTGACAGATGGATCCCTGAACTTATTAGTGATAGTTAGCATATTTGTTTTATTAATTAAATTGCTGGCTGCTTTCTCTTCAAACTCCCTCATTTTTGTCGTATGCTGTAACTATCAAGGACTCTGCAAGCTTATTATGTGGGCAGTAGGACAGTAGCGTTTTGGGATTTCTCAGGATTCACAGGAGGAATGGTGATGCACAATATATATTTCACTGTTTCCCACTGAGTGAGCTGAATGAAATAAAAGTGAAAGACAGGCAAGAAAATGTACAGTTGCAAAAAATTGGGAAGAATTAAATAAAATACTGTGAATAGCAGGAGGTAGTACTTTTTAGACCAATAATTCAGAACTGATGATCAACAATTTTGTGGTGATGAATTTTTTGATTATGATCAGTAATGTGGATAAAATGTGTGTGAAGGTAAATTTAGGAACAGTTTGAACAGTCTGGAAAATTCAGAAAATCACATGACCCTCAAACCTGGAAGACACAACCCTTCAGCCAAATGAGGACAAAACGATATCTAGTGTTTTATCACTGTATTCATAAAATGCCGATATATTGCCCAGTCTTAATCTAGATAAACATGCGCTGTGCCCAGTCATGAACGACAAATGTTTCCTTTGTTATTTATTCTTTTTTTTTTTCCTTTTCAGCCTTGCTAGTGACACAGTTCTTTTTAATGGAATGTTGTCAGTCTGCTAGCTCAGTCCAGACTGAAATATCTCTCTGTTTTGTGAATTTTGCACAGGAATCCTTCTCACTCTGATGATTCCCTGACTTATGTGGTTTTTTTTCCAAAACTTTAGAAATTTGAAGCTCTTATTAAAATATCTCAGCTGTTATTAAATGGACTGCCATTAAACTTGGTACAGACATGCAGATATCCTCAATAAATTCATATTAATAAAGTAACTTTTTTTATCCTCCTCCTCCTTTCATCAAGTACTTTTCAGTTAAAATTTTCAATCTCTGCTACACTTTGGTTTTGTGACCAAATAATTGATAAACTTATGACATTGCCGGGAGCTTCAGCTACTTTGTGTTTGGTACTTATTAGCAATTGTTGCCATGCTAACATGCTAAACTTGGTTCCAAATAATAAAAAAATGTGTCATAAAGATGATTGACATCTTTGTTCTAGTGAATGATTATTTCATTCCTGAACTTTGAGCCTTGTTTAAATTGCAGTGCTGTGAACATACTAGAACGTACCAAACACAGGTGACTTGCCTGATTATTGTCGACTGAGACTGTAAAATATATGTGGTTCAACTCCAAAGGTTGCACTTTATCAGTCAGGGCCTCTTAGTTACAGATTTCATGTAATGTAAAGGTTATAAAGTTCATGGTGGTTTCATAAATTGAATAAGTTGTTGAGGAATGGCGTGACATTATGTTTTGCAGCTTATGTGCCTTGAAAAGGATCAAAACGGCATGTGTGCCACGGGAACACAGTAATGAGGTCTGACTCATGGGACTTCCCTGTTTGAGGTCCATTTGAGGCCCTTGAAAAGCTCTTTCACACAAATGCGGCTCTTAGTCTGTAACTGTCTGTGCATCTCGTAGCCATCTGCATGATGTAGCCCGACGGCGCTGAGTCAGAGGACCTCAATACCCCCCCTTTGGTTCATTTCCTGAACCTCCCTTTCTTTATTTCTCCCTGTCTTGCTCTTTCTAAACCCTCGCTCCCCCCTTCAGCAGCAGTAGTTGAGAACAGGTGAAATGAGAGACAGAGATTCTTGGAATCCGACCTGTTCGGCTCCACCTACTGTTATTTTTTTCTTCTTTTCCCATGAAACGCACGAGAAAGCAAAAGCAGGCAGGTCCCCTCCTGAGAATCAGCCTTTGTGCTCGCTCTCTCCCAATGAAAACGCACCTCTGTTCTCTTCTTATCGGGGGACGGTGGGGAGGGAGGGAGGGAAGACAAAACTTGCAGGGCAACTAAATTATCCATTTGCCTCCCTGGTCTGTAAGCTTGTGTGCACGCAAGCTTGCTGTTGTTGTTTGATGTTGCTAGGTTTTAATCTATTCTTGCTGTCCTTTGTAGAGGCTTGTGTCCCAGCTGTGACAGAGCATGTGCCACATCTGTGTTATACAAAATCATAACAATTAAACTCGTTCAGCCACAGTTCAGTAGGAGGCCAAATCCCACAGCATTGTCAAGTTTTAGGAGTTCTGAACTTCAAAACGCTCTCTTTTGTGTTTGAGTTTGTTGTTAGCGCCACACAAGTTGACTAACATGTTCGTGTGTGTGCTGTTCTGTGTGATTTTAGGAACGAGCGTGCTCGATGGATCAGTGCTCTGGGCCAGAATGTCAACAACAAGAAGTGTCAGGACAGAACCAGTGAGTCCCAACACACACTTACACAAAAACACACTCTGATCCTACTGGTAAGCCTGTTGCACCACCATGTGGTCGTTTGATGAAACTGTTCTTTCTCACATTCATTTCAAATCAGTCCTTGGTGATTAACATCCATTCAAACTAGGCCAGTGCAATTTATCTGAAGTACCTCCTTTGACTTTTGTTAATGTGTTGTTTCAGACGTCATGCAGATGGAGGTGATCAGAACGTACACAGCCAAGCAGCCGGACGAGCTGTCTCTGCAGGTGGCTGATGTGGTGCTCGTCTCGCAGACTGTAGAAGACGGTACGTCAGATTTCAATGGCTCTCCTGCCTCCTCACTCACCTTCTTTGGTATTCCTCTCATTTCCTTCCTTTTTTAACTTTGTCCTTACACTGTGCATTTTTTTTTTCTTTTACACTCTCCTTTTCAATCCCTGTCTGTCTCACAAACGTCATACGCTTTATACCTGTTTGAAGATGTGGTTTTAAATCTACACAAGTACGCAAAGGCCATAGTTCATTTTTCTTTTGGTGGCCATGGCAACTGGCAGATAGAGCTGAGCATCAAAAGCAGAAGAACAGTAAATTGCACAAAAGAACACAACTTGTGCTTCACTTTTCTTCATCTATCAATACAATTTCCTCCCCCAGGTTGGTACGAAGGCGAGCGTCTGCGTGATGGAGAGAGGGGGTGGTTCCTCGCCGAGTGTGCCGAACCAATCACGTGCCAGGCCACAATTGAGCGCAACATGCAGAGGATGGACCGCCTGCAGGGGTTGGAGACTAATGTGTGAACATGGACGAGTTAAACCACAGAGGACCTTTTTTTTTTTCAGCTGTAAAAGAGACCCTTTGACACTCCAGTGACCCACACAAATAAATTCAGTAACAGCATCAGTGACCTGCCTCCGGGGGCAAATGGGACGCTTGTGTGAGCTGTGTTGCTGCTGGACTCTTTACAGTTGGATAAAGTTGAAGACGTCTTGCTCTGCCGCCTCTAAACAGAGCCTAAAAAGCAAAGATTGTGAAGAACAAACACAGAGGAAGAACAGAGATTTTCTTAATTATCGGCCGGTGCCTGTGTGGGTGGGATGGCTCAGCAGTCGGACCTGTCACAATCATTAATTCTCCAGTTGGTTTGAAAACTTCACAGCCACTGCCAGAGTTACTGCTTTTAACACCCTGCTACATAACAACCGTTGGTGTGAAATTTGTAAATTTTTGATATATACTTTTTTTTTCAAACATATTTTTTTTGAGTGTAAGCGATGTGCAATGTAATAATTGAGACTACAGTACCACTATAGGAGGGAAGGTAGACAAAATGACCACAGCCTGATGTGTGCTGTTAATGAGGCTCGGGCCATGTGATTAGGAGCTTCGTCAACAACAGTGGAACTAGGAAGATGCTGATTGTGAAAGTGATAATGAGGCAAGGGAGTAAGAATGACAGCTTCTCTGCAGCGTGTGGGTTAGTGTGGAAGCTCAGATGAGTAACATCTGATGGCAAGTAAAACTATTACAATGATATTTACAGGGAAACACAACAGAGCTTAGCTGAGAAAAAACATTAAAGCTACTTGTCAGAGAGCAGTGTCACGTTGTGTAAATAGTATGTCACAATTAGTTGGATAATATAAAGAATTACAGTCACCGGGGAGTATAATCCCATGTGTCATCCATGGGTTAAGCAGAGGTGTCTGTCCTCTACCTTTGCTGTTTGCCACAAGTTAATGTCAACACCATGAATCAGACCCTACATTTGTGTCACAAATGCCATTTTTCTCACTATCCACTCGATGATCTGGACAGGCTGGGACATCACACACACTTGATGCCAGCCAGAGGTTTATATATAAATATCTCTCTCTTCAGGATTTATATCAGTGATGTTGGAGAGGCAAGCTGAAATTAATTTGTGTGTGCTTCTGATGGGGAGACCGGATGGGAAGAGCGGCCCTGCTTTTAATGTGATAGTCCAGTGTGAGTCATCATTTTAGTGTTGCCATGCCCAGCCAAAGGAAATAAATGATGACTTGGTTGGAGTGTGGAGATAACACCATCTATCAAGTCTTCTGCTCTGGCCCCTGACCAGATGACGACCATAACTGTTGAGCTTCACCAAGCAAGGTATGATGGTAGCAAAGCACCCAGCGGAAGGACACGAGTATCTAAACTCTTAAGGGGGCAGACGAAGCTTTGCATTTGCACTCAGGGAAAAATGATTTATGTGACGCCACAATTCTAAGCATGAACTGATCTTAATTTCAATCACTTCCTGTATTTGTAACTATTGTAAATCTTCTGTGTACATGTAAATATGTAAAACAGCCTGAATTGTAACATGTATGTTTTCCAAAATACAGATTTATATTGCAGAAACGTGCTTAAGTCAACCTTTGCGTATATATTTCAGTCTGCTACTATAAATAAAAGCTTCATTGCTTGGAGCCTGTCTTGTATTCTCAGTTATTGTGTTGACACTGCTTTTCCCTGAGGATCACTGCTGAAGAGCCCAAAGACAATTACTCCACATTTATTCCTCCAGCAACATTTGGAAACAGCCTAGTAAGGCAGATAAAGCAAAGTGTTTGATGGGACATCCTTTCTTTATTGTGCAGTTTATGAGTGACAGTCTTTGAAAACAGGAGCAGATTTCTCCAAACCAGAAATGTACACACAAAACAGCAACTGAGTGAATTTGGACATTAATTGGTCCTTGCAAAATCATAACCAAACAGGCAAAAAAAAAAAAAAAAAAAGATTTTTAAGGAGTTCAAGTCCATTCAAGTGCATTGCATTCTTTAGTACTCTTGTGTCTTGGGTTTGGCCTTCATGAGCACCAAGTGAGTGCTAAAATTTCAACCAAGAAGCACCAGGAGGAAGGCTGGTCATCATGAATACACCATCAAGAGCTGTTCCGAATAGTTTAATGCTACCAATGTAGAAAAATGACATTCAGTAAAGCTCTTATTCCAACTAACCTCTAAGTCCAAGGGAGCCGTCTGTCATTCGAGGCCGTTCAGTCTTTCATGAGCCAGAAATGTGGCCACTTCTAATCATCGTCGTCATCATCATTGTCATTGAAGTAAATGTGTTTTCCTCTCGGTCCAGACTCCCACGTCCTGCCGCAGCCCTGAGTGCTGCCTGCAGGCTTCTCCTGGGTAGTAATGAGGTCTATGATGGCTGTGATGACAGCACAGTCTTTGGACTGACGGTTGTCCCAGTCTACAGGAGCAGGGTTACGAATCTTCTCCTCCAATAGAGAATCCAGCTCCTTCCTTAAACTCTGTAGAAAGACAAGAAAGGGGGGTTAACATTAATTTCACTGTGCGAAGAGCTTTATGAAGTTTGTCCCTTGCATACCTTAACAAGGTGAGCGATGCGTGCAGGGGATCTGAAGACGATCCACTGGTCTACAGCGACAGTCTCCTGGTCCTCGTCTTTCTGGATTGTGATGTCTCCTCCAAAGAACAGCAGTGAGAAAGGGGACACCTCGGTGCAATCATACAGGAAGATCTGAGGACACGCGAAAAGATGTTGATAATGCGCGACAGGAGCAGTGCAACAAACACGCTAACACACTCAGTGACAGGGAGCGGCACCATTATGACACATCATGCCCGACAGCTCCTCTGTGATGTGGGCTGAAAGTGTCCCATTAGTGAGGAGAGTTTGAAATGTGTTTCAGTGCCTCCAGTGCTGAGAAATGTCATCATGCCCTGTCTGTGAATCTCGCAAATGTGTTACACTGTTTTCCATCCATTTTCCTCACAGTGCTGCACTGACAGCTGCTTCTGTAGTTGTGTGTGTCGTGAGTGTTTTGACTATTGATATCCATAATAAAAAATTGATGACAAGTAAGTAAACATTTTTTCAAAAACCATTTAAAGTCTATGTTTTGTAGTCCAAAAATACAAAAGAAACTATATAATGCACTGATCTGTATGATCTGTGTCTGTACTCCCTCTCATAAACTGCATACATCTGAGGATAAAAGCTACAGAGACAAAAAAGACAGCAGACTGTAAACATACAAAACCTATTTCAGCTTTGAAGGTAAAAGACAGAAGCATTGAAAAGGCAGTTTCCCTGAGAGGTAAAGAAAGGTAGTGAGTAGGAAACAAGGTAAAAAAGAAGCAAAGAGACAGCAGGAACAACTGCATTTACCTCATGACTGTGTAATGCAAAGGACCACCCATGGCAAGTGCGTCAGAGGAGATAAAGTTAAAAGTCATTCCTCTCTTTCTGTATTTTTTTTTTAAATGGACTTTTTTTTTCCCTTCTCACTCTCTCAGTAAACAAATGACCTTGAAAATTTCAAACTGAGACTACCTCACCTTTAAAAACAGACACAAATGCACAGCGCTGTGCACCACACCGCTTAATTACTACAAAGAAAGAGCACTTAATGGTGGCAATAATGACAGTGAAATCCAGCAAAACATTTTTTCATAAAGATCAAGGCAGCGAAGTGAGAGACAAATGCACAGGCATCAATCAGAGGACATGAAAGGTGTTTTTCTGCAGAACGGTAACATTCATAAAGAGAGACAGCACAGAAAGAACAAAGACGGACAGATGTAGGGGAGGGGGGAAAATGGGAGAGAGTAGAGGGGCAGAAAAAAAACGAGAAAAAGAAAGAGGGAGAGGGGAGAGAGAGGGCAGCAGTCAGAGAGCTGCATTGACCATTTAGCACCACCGCCACCTCTTACATTGTGTCTGGAGGCTTTGAAGCATGGGAGCCTTTGAGAGGGAGTTGAAAGGCAGCGTTTTAATCAAATATTCATTTAGTGTAAACCTGGCGTGACACCGCAGCCAACCTTTAAACACCCGTCCACTCTTTCCACTCATATGAAATGAGAAAGACACAGCAACATGCACTCAAACATGAGAAAACACACAACATTCGTACAGCAGTGTGAAAACACACACACATAATCCATTTCCACGTCCCCTTGCCTACTTACACTGCTTGTCCTCATCTTGAGGTGGTAGATGAGCCACGTGTAGTTGAACTCCGTCTCTTCAGCGTTGACAGATTTCGGATGGATACACACTTTACCATCAGCTTGGGTGTACACCTTTGGCCTGAGACAAATGTTACAAAGTCATTGCTATTATATCAATAACTGAAATGAGAAGACAATAGATGAAGGTGCAAAAAGGAGTGATTTGGTTAACAAATCTGTTGAAAATAAAGCTGGAAAACAAAGTGATTACATGTTTAAGTCAACATATTTTCAACTATCAACTTTCATCTTAAATAAGACAGGAAATCTGGAGTTGGCAGCTTCGACTTAAGAAAACTTGTGACTGACATTTTTTGCAATGCTCTGCAAATTTATAGGCCAAATATGTAAAAAAAATAAAATAAATAAAAATAAAAATAAGAATAAGAATAAAAAAACATCTAATACTGAATTCATTCATAGTAAAAATAACTGGTGGTTGCAATCCCCAGTTGAAAACATAAAAAGTAAACGCAGAACACTTCAGTACATGGTGAAGATTTCTAGCTTTATAATGGGGAACTTCTAGTTCTTGTTGAGTACCATTTTTTTTGGAAAAAGTTGTCCAAGCTTTTCAAGGCTCTGGGGGAGCTACTTTAGGTCTGATAAATCTTCTCCGTGATGAGCTAACGTCAGTTGGGTCTGAAGACCACAAGTTTGAAAAAGAAAAAAAAAACTGGGATTGTAGAGTTGAAGAAAAGACCCGACCGGACCTCTGTTACCTGGTCCTCCTCCTGCTAGAGGCAGGAAAAATGTGTGACATAAAAAAGATCTCCAGTTCTGCTGCATCGATATTGTTTGTTTTGTTTTTTTTTACTGTCCATTGTGAGAGCACTCATTACGCTTCAAGGCTGTACAAAAATTTTCATCCATTTTCAGTAATGACGTCGATATTGTATCATTTTGGCCAAAATCTACATGCAATTTTCACATTTACATTTATTGGGCACACAGGCATGCTCACTATGTGTGCATGCCTGTGTGCCAAACTTGTTTGAAAACTCATTATCAATGGAGTACATTTTGTTAAAATGAATCAGGAAATAGCTCTGGAAACAACCCATCAGGTGCTTCGGCTTGTTCATCATGGGAAAAAGAAAGTCTCCTGTCATTTTGGCATGGAGGGTACCGGGGGAAACTTGTGATGCAGTCGGCAAATCGTTTCTTACATGAAGGTAACACCCTGTTCCAAACTCCTGTGTGTCAGCCAGACAAATCCAACTGCTTGACTGCAGGGAACAAGCTGCTTGTACCAGACAGTCTGACTTAGCAGGAGAAACAAACAAAAAGTGCTCCATCACGCAATGAATTCATGAATTACTGCAGAGATGTGGTGCAGTCATGTGAAAGCTTAAAACTGGCTTAGCATCATAATGTTTAAGAATTACTTATGCAGAGGAAATGACCCTGGCAATTTCACTGCGCATCTGGGTCTAAAGCTGTCACCGAGACAGACAAACAAAAGTGACAGCCCTACTCAGAGTGCGCGTCTGTCTTTTTTGCACACAGGTCACAGCCACTGCCTATGACAGCTGCCTGAGGGCAGCTTTATGATGACTGCATTGATCTTCAGTTGCAAAAGCGCCTCTGTTTTTTGACAATTTTCCTACCATGGTCTCTGCACAGCCTCAGGTAATTGTCACAGGACCCTGACAGGACTCTTAGCTGAGAGCACTGATGACATACTGCAGCGTGAAGGCCATTTTTCTGTCTTAAGATCAATAAGAATGATTGTCTACTTCTTTATCTTATGCTGCACGGCCTCTGCCTGCCTGCCCTTGTTTATCCCCCTCTCTGAATTGGCATACTTACCCCACTCTCTTTTTGCTGTGAGATGGTCTGATCATGGCCACTTTAGGGTACAAACCAGCAACAATTACTGCTTTGATTAACTTTTCATTATCTGGAGAAGGAAGCGAGAGTTAGAGAAAGAATAAATAAGCAGTGCTGTATTTACATTTAACATGCAATCTTGTCTTACTGCTTGCTTTTAATATTTTATAAGAGTAAACTTTTTTCGAAAGGCTTAACCACAACCCAAAAACTCCTTTTAGTTACCTGAATTGACGTTAGATTTGGGGTCTTTGGGGTCCTTGCTGCTGACAAAGCCTGCATGCATTAGATGCTCGGCAAACTGACCCTTCATGTTATGCAGCATCTGAATGTTGAAAAGAACAAATTGCTTCTAAACAGGCTGCACATCTTTATCTGCCCAGACAGAAGTCAACTTCAAAATGTAATCAAGGACTACCCCAGGTGCTACTCTAAGGTACTTCAGAGTAGAGCTCTTACAATCAGCAGCGCTCACCTGGAGTGTATTGGCAGACAGGAAGTTGTCCCAGCAGTACTCTCTCTCATACCTGGCACCACGCTGTTTGGCTTCCTCCCAGCCCTGACCAATCAATGCATGATAAAGTCAGACAGGATCAGCTCATTTAATGGACAGAGAAGAAAGAGAACTGATGGATGCAGGCTGTTGTACCTGGAAGGCATTGACAATAGTGAGGTGATCGCTCTTGGAATTTCTCGACAGAGTCTTTCTCCTCATGTCTGCCATCTTCTCTTTACCCTGAGAGAAACATGCATAAATAAAAACAAAACTTTTCTTCCAGACCTCCTTTGGAATGAAAAAGACAGAAGTCAGGTGCAGCAATGTGTTGAACTGAGCATGTGTGTCGCTGCAGACATGAGCCTCTGTCTCTATGAACTCGGTGCCCTACCAGGGGTATGAAGAAAGGGTCTTTGAAGCTGAGTGAAGCAGCAATGGTGAGTACGGGGTCGAGGCAGCCCAGCAGAGCCCCGAACAGGATGAGTTTGCCAATGTGAGGCTCCACAGGCAGACGAGCGAGGTGGAAACCCAGTGCTGTCAGATTCTCTGTGTGGTCCAGGGCGTTCTAACACACAACATGCACAAATCTTTAGTCATTCTACGCCTCAGGCGGAGAGAGTTTGTTTTTTAAAATATTCACCAAAAATAGAGTGAGCCCCCCCCACCTCCTTAAAATTCAAGGCTAAGCACTTTGTTACAGTGCAGACAAATTAAAAACCCTTTGGCATAGCATGGCAGCAGTTCAACCTGCTGAGGAGGACCATTACAGGTTGGTTTTGCTTTTAATCAGGTTGCTACATTAATAAAGTTTCACTTTATTTCAGTTGAGTTTAATTACTGTCAGATTTATAGCAGGTCTTCAAGTTAATTTAACTGTGTTTTTACCTCATGAGCATTAAATATTGTTCTTCTGAACTCTTGTAATAAGTACTTATTTTTCTATCTTTTCTCTTACACTTAAGTTTTACACTTTTGTTGCTGGCACTAAAGATAAGTAGTTTTAAGTAAAGCTAAAACAATTGGTCAACTAATTTGTCACTTGGTTGTCTTGTCAAAAATTAACATTTACCCTTCTGATAATATATTTACCGTTTTAGTCATCTTTCAAGGCAAACGTGAAAATGCAAAAATTCCAGCTTTTTAGCTGTGAGGATTTGCAGTTTTCCTCAGACCTATGTGGCAGTAAATTGCTAATTGAATGAATTAAAACAAGGTGTTAAAGGAAATCAATTTAAACAGATGTAGACAGAGTAAACAAATAATCAACAAATAATCAACAAAAATGTAAAATTAAAAATCCTTTAAATTAGTTGTTCCTGTTTTTTGAGACTTATCTCGAATGATATTTTCTCTTTCTTACCAGGTCTCTGAGGTTCTTGATGGCCAGGTTGACGGCCTTTTCAGTGGGTGAGTCCAGGGCTTTATCCAGAAATCGAGCTATAAACCCGAGCTTCAGTATCTGGGCAGAACACATCACATTACATTTCACATTAGCAACAACTATGTAATAGTTCTAGCATTTAAATTTTCCTCTCTTTATCTTGTCTCTTGTTTATCATTTGTGGCAAACACTGAATCGTTGACAACATACATACATAATAAGATTTAGTGCAATTAGATTTATGTTTGTTTTTTTCTTTGTTATTTCATACTGTTTGTTAAAAGCTATCTGTGACAGAACAACCACCACTATGCAGAATTAACGACAATAACATTCACCTCTAAGTGCTTAACTGTGCACAGAATTAATGCGATGGGAGAAGATAAAACTACGACTATCCACATCCTCTAAATGTGTATTCACTTTGACATCAAAAAGAGATTTCTAAATGCACTAAACATCTACCTGTAAAAAAGAGCAAGGAAGCGAATGCATTTCTGTGTATGACTAATATGGTGGCGTTGGAGTGTTTGTGCATTAGAGAGTGTGCTCAGGGTTAGCATGTTGACAGTGATTTCTCTCACTTTAAGGACAGACTGATGCATTAGTCCGCCTCTCACCCACTAGCTTCAAAAAAACCTCACATTACACACATCCAGCTGAACTAGTGAAAGACACACACTCAAAAACATATCCAATAAAGCTACTGGTGAGAACAATCATTGCAAACATTAGATCGGAGTGAACTTTGGCTTAATGTTCCATTAGCATGGGTTGAAATATGTCTGAGTGCAGTATGAGGATTTCAAAAGAGAATACAAAAAAGAGGAGGGAAAAAAAATTGTAGGCAACAAAGGATAAAACAACCGTTCATGTTGTAAGAGAATGAGTGAGAAATAAAAGAGCTAGGGCTAGATCTGCAGCAAGGGGCATGAGTCAGTCAACAGCGTTCATCCCTAGTTCTCATTAGGCAAGAGAGGCTGCCACCACCCGCCCCCACCCCCCACAAACACACAAAAACACAGACACACACACACACACACACACACGCACATAAAGCTAATTCAAGGCAATCTTGTCCTCATCTTAACTCCAGGCAACACCAATTTGTTCTCAGCTATTTTTCATAAATGCAGAATGAGGTCCGGACATTGTTTGGCGATGCTCTTTCACACATGAAGCACACAGACAGGGACTGTCCATGTCAGCCATGTTCTGGCATATGAAAACACTTCATTGAGTTTGGAGGAGGAGTGGTGTCTGGGCATGTTGTGCAAGAGACATGACATTGTAAGATGAGATGTAATGAGACTACTGACAGTTATTGATGAAAATGATGATTACCGGCTCTGCTTTGAAATCAACATTACATGTATCTGCATGTATCCGCATCATAAACGAAAGAGTGGAAAGCCATAAACAGACAGAGTAAGAAGTAGCTGTACTCTGTGCATTTTATACCGCACCAGAGAAACAAAAGCTGCAGCCTTTCGGGTCTCTGTCCACCAGCAACGTGAGAACATCAACTTGCCCACTCGCTTCACTACCCGTGAAAACGACCTGTTCTGTTCACATATGGACTCATTTGTACGTTACATGAAAGAAAAGATAGGGAGATAGATAAAGAGCCGGCAGGTTCAACTCTGTGCAAAATGATTTTCTATATCTGAGTTCACACATACAGTTTGGTCGGTAAATGTCTGCTTAATTTAAGATGAGCAGTGCATGTGTGAAAGAAGCTCCTCTCTGTCAATCTGTGCCCCTGTTTCTCTGCACATGCAAACCTTGATCTGCAGGCAGAGTTCCTCCAATGGTGTCCTCATGATTTCAGGCAGTTGATAAGCATCCAGCAGGCTGGCCCTGAGACCATTGTACAGATGATAGCATTTCCCTGGACACACTCTAGATATATGCATAGAAAATGAGAGAGAAAAAAAGAGGAAAAAAAGAGGTTATGTGTTACATCAGTCCTGTGACAAGAGTTTAATCTAAAATCAATGGGATAAAACTGCACACAGTAAGCAACTTGTGTTAATTGGGCCTTGCACCACTTTGATGTCGGAGCTTGAGCCACAGACTGGAAACAACCTGGGATTGACTGCACTTTGCTTTTCTCAGTGTTTACAGATGGAGGAGGAGGGGAGGAGGGAGCATGCTGACGGGGAAGACTGGCAAAAAGCTGAGATGACAAATAGAAGGAAAAATAATCCTCTCGGCTTAGTATCACATAAACAGAGGCAATGGTTGCCCTCATTAAAAAAAAAAAAAAACATTAAATACCCCTGTGTGCAGACATACACACACATTTACACACACACACACCTGCCGGCACGTCCTTTTCTCTGCTTGGCGTTGGCCAGGCTAACCCACTCTGCTGTCATTGTGCTGATGTTGTTGTTGGTGTCAAAGTTGGTCTCCTTAATCTTGCCTCCATCTATCACAAACACCACGTCATCTATGGTGATGCTGTGAGGAAGAGCGGAGAGGGAAAAAAAAAAGGTGGAGAGAGAGAGAAAAAAATGGAGTAGGAATAAAGACCACATCAGAGGGGGGAAAAAAACACACTTCAAAGCCGTCTGTCAAGAATGCTTAGCTAAGACTCTCACACACTCACTCACTCACACACATATGCATGCACACACACAAAATCACTCTGAAGTAAAAATAAAATTTAGCACTTGGGTAGGTTTAGAGTCTATATTTAGAGGAGTGATGTAGAGGGAGTGCAAGCAGCTTCCTAATTTGCTCGGTTAGTGTGTGTGTGTCAGTCTGTGAATGCAAATACAAATTGCCTGTCAGAGACTCAGACTGCTCCGTCCAAACCGATATGACAGTGTTCATAATCAATCCAAGAAATGTATGCTAATTAGCCCCAAATCCACTGTTTGTTATAATGACAGCAAACACTCATGACTGAAAGTGTAGACTACAACTCTCCACCCAAAAAAGAAAACTTACTAGCAAGAAATTTCCAAAACTACATTTTCAAAGGGGGTAGAAGTACAAGAGCAGAGTAACCCAAACAAATAAACACACACACATACCTGGTCTCAGCTATATTGGTAGCAATCACAATCTTTCTAACTCCAGGAGGAGGCCTTTTGAACACCTGAGAGGAGGGAGAGAAAGATGAGATTGGACTTTTCTGATATTGAAAAGGGAATAAAGACATGGACTGACCCTGTCAGAGAGACAAAGAGAGACAAAGAAGAGTGCTGACCTGTGTCTGATTAACGGTAGGCATGAGGGAGTGCAAAGGGATGATAACAAATCGGTCTGAAACACAACAGAACACAAAAGAAAAAACTTAAACGAAGCACAATTTTCCAACATAGGAACCTTCTGCTAAAGTTCAAGGCTGCTACATAAAGATGACATAATAATGGTGCACTTGGTTTAAAAATTTGAGTATGACATGATTGTTCCACAAAAGTGTTCAACTAAAATTACATCAGCTCATTCCACCTCATTGAAACATCCAGAATCTATGAATATGCAAATTGTTCATTTTCAAAGTTTCACTCCTGAATATGAGATGGCTTCTACCTCACTGAAAAAATCCACTCAGTGTCACAAAAAGAGCCAGTTTTTTAGAGCCAGATGTTTTCACATAATTTATTTAGAGAACAGACTTCTGGTGTCAAACTCTATACACACATGATTCCGTGAAGGTCAAACAACCAAGTGAAATATCAATCAACAAAACAGATTTCAGAGTGGAGGAGGGCATTAAATCCCATAACTGAACAGCCTAGAGTTAATAATGATATCTTCTATGGTATATTAACCTGCAAGTCACTCGTGTGCACTTTTTCCCATTTAAAAAAAAAAAATGTGTGTATTGTTGTGTGTACCTGATCGGAACATCTGCTGAGCCATAAGAAGGTCATTGAGACTGCTGATGTTGTCCCAGCCAGGCAGGAAGACCAAGATTGCTCCTTCCTTCAACACAAAGACATAGCACAATGCTTAGCAGCTGAAAACACACAAAAAAGCAGCCGAGCCTCAGAAGATTTAAAAAAAAAAAAAAAAAAAAAAACATATAAAAGGGGGGGAACAAATAGCAGAAATTTACAGCTATTAGGTGGAGGAGAATCAGCAACAACTGAGCCAAGTGAGCAGGGTGCCCCTGTCCTCGAATGAGCCGAGCTGAGTCAGATGGAGACAACTTGCCCTGTGCTCCTGAACCTCCACATTCAAAGCTTACAATGGGCTCTGACACTACCTGCCAACATCATTATGACAGCAACATCCGAACATTATAGGCCAGCTTCTGCTTCACATTACCTCAAGGGTAGACTGGATTCTCTCAAAGCAGCAAAAAAAATAAAAACCAATTAGTCACTCAGGAAACGAATACAGAGACACAAATACAAGCTGAGAAAACACAGGCAGGATAACAGATGATGGTGGCTAATGGAGCTGGAGGGATTCCAGTGTGAGCAAATCAGCTGTCTGACACTGGCTGACCGCTTAATGTACAGTGCTGTAGATGTCAGCAACATGATCATAAACATATCATCACATACTTCTAAAAGAAGTGAAAATTTACGATTTAAGAGGACCAATTCAATTATTGTAGCAGCAAATAACAGGTTAAGAGATTAATATGCAAGGCAGAACATTTAAGAGGTATTTATAATCTACAACAGATGCTTGCAGTTTTTTTTTTAAAGATTATTCTATAAAATTCAGTAAGATATGATTTTTTATATTTGAAATAATACCAGACTCTGCAGTGTAAATGTACAAACATAAGCCATTCAGCGGCTGTAACTTCACAAAAATAAATAAAATATAGTCTAAAATGAGCAATGTTGAATAATTTAGGGAATATAATTCAGGGAGTATTGGATCTGAGAGTAAATAAACAGAGCCTAACCAACATTTTGGTGCCTGTGCTTTCACCACTTAGTGCTACAAACACATTTCAGTCAGGACTCAAAAAATAGTGAGGTGTGATACCCAGCACAAGGATGATTAACCACTCACATAATCAGAGTTATCAACAAAAGCAAAAGTGTCTTGAAGGTGTTAAGAAATATGTGACTCAAAGTTGACGCCAATGTGAAGGCTGCAATTCATGATATTCACATGCAAAGCAGATTGTACAAAGCAGCCCAGAGAAGCCTTTAAAGGAAACGCTCAATACACAAGGCCGAACTGGTCAGAGGACAATAAAGCAAAGATAGCAAGTAAAGCCTAGCAATGATTTAAGAGCATTTCACTACAGAAACCTGAACAAAATCCAACTCTTATGTTATCATCAATGGGGAAAAGTTTTTGAAAATGCTTCTTCACCACATCAAAGGCTTCCATTTAAACAAAAAATATTCTCAGGACAATATCAAGCTGGTATAAAATAACACTTTAAAAAAAAAAAAAAAAAAAAACCCTGCTCACTTTTCCTTCCCTCAGAGTATGAGAGAAGAAGAACAGACATGAAAGGTAGCTTCAGGGCTCTGAGCACCCCCTGCCTTTTAATTAAAGCTAATTATTATTACCAGTACTCAACCGCTGGCACCCACGTGGGACTGTATGTGTGTGTTAATGTGTGTGTGCGTGTGTTTAAAAGAGAGAGGAGGAGGATGCGAGCCGTGTGCCTAGTTACAATCTGACAGAGACACATGTTTACACACATGCAGAACAGAAAGAGGCTCTGATTAATTCCTGCTAAAAAATCAAGCGGCAGTGCAGTGAGCTCTGTGGTGTCGGCCTACTATTTAGCAAGCACACACACCCACCCACAAACACACACAAAGTTGCACCCGGCAGGCGTTCATTAATGCCTGTATGTCAACCCCTTAGGTGTCTAATCACAGACCCCTGCGACATAATTTACCAATCATCACAGTCGAGAGCCTGGCAGACAGCCCGTATCTTGGTTCAGAACACCGTCACGGCGAATCAGCCAGTTCCCTTTCGGCCGTTTGACAATGCCACAGCGAATCAGCTGGTCGACTGGCTCAGGGTGGCCGTGACTGATAGAGGTACAGCTTCATAAGGGAAGGGATAATTATTCTGTCCATCTGTGTTAGTCACTCCTCATTCTGGGCCTGACTCTTTTTTCTGCTCCTCTCTCTTATATGTTTTTTTTTTTTTTTTTTTCACAAGCACAGCCTCAAACGAACTAGTTCCATTTTGTCCGGAAAAATATAGGAAAAGTCAGAGCAAAAATGTGCATCAGTTTTTCCCATCCTTTGCTTCTAGCCCTGACTTTCATAGGCTGTCCTCACCTTTATGATTCTACTTTCAATGGTGACAATAGACCACTTTTAATGGTATAGATTGTGATATTCTGTTTCATTGTTGCAGCCATTTCACACATATTGGCACTGGCCTAAAGGACTCTGCAGCAAGACAGTGTGCAAAAATTTAAGAAACATGCTGGGAACAGAGATTTTACAAAGAAAGTTACTGGCATAGTGATAATGTTTTTAAGTATTTGCTCTACTGTCATTTTGTGTGCACTAACCACTATGATAATGATATGGACATAGTTAGGCTATAAATCATAGAATCTACTGAAAAAGTGGAATATTCACAAAAAGAGAAGTTTTATATCACTTGGGTGACATTAAACGCTACATTACAAAGTCTGAACTGAGCACTCAAATGACTCTGACATAAAAACAAGGAAATGTAGAAAGAACTGGAAAGAGAAAAAAAGGGATTAGACGTGCATTGGGAGAGCATCTGTTCGATCACTCATTAGCACAGATTTGCTGCCAGGATCTGCGTTATATCCTCTGATCTAATGTCACTGTGTTTGGAAGCTAGTCCTCCTGTTCCTTCCATCTGCTGTACCTAAGAATGTACTGCACTTCTCTTCTTTCATCAGCTTCCATGTCTGTGTCAACTATCAACTTTTCTTTGATCTAAAACCATTTTTCACACATAACGTTGCTTAGTCTGCCCGTCTAGGATCAAAATGTGAGGAGATTTTCAAATCCAAGAACACAAATCTTAAAATACACAAGAAAAGTTCCGATGACACAGACACTCCCGGCTTTTAGACAACTTAGAGCCATTAATTAGGTTTCCTGGGTTCCCATGTTCTTCTCTAAATCATTTAGCTGCACAGAAATCAGACACACCAGGTTAAACTCACCTCTTCATTTAGCACAATATGGCGAATCAGTGCCAAGATCAGCTCCAGGTCAATCTTGTCATCATTGTCCAATAGCTCCAGTGCCTTAATAGTATTATCAGAGTAACTGTAAAACATGAGGAAATGACACTGAATGAATGTCAAAGTCAGATTAATAAAAAAAATAAACAAATCTACGATAGGAACAAAAATGCTGCAAACTTTCCAACTTTTCAATTGCTTGTGGCTTTGGTTGTTACACCTGGGTTATGGTTGCACACGTTTCATATATTTGCAGACAGACATTTGATTCAGATTTGTAAAGGAGCTTTTGTCACCTCTGTTTGATGAGGAATGTGTTTTTGCAAAAAATCTACAAACAGCTCTTGACTCATACTTGAGAAATGTCGGGACTCTCTTTATTGCATTGGTGATCCAGATATCAACTGCTACAGACGAAATCAAATAACTGGTTCCTGAAGTATTTTTTCCCAAAAAATTATAACCCTCACGTCCTTGCCTTAGCACTGGACTAAAAAAAGTTGAAAACTGTCTGAAAGTTTCCAAATATGGAACTTCTCTTCCTGTTCTTTGATGTGAGACTGACAGGTCATTACTGAGATCATCAGAGAGGGAAAAAAAATGGTGCCTTGTTGATGTCTGTGTGGTGTTAAGCAGAGAAACCACTGTGGTTTTTGTGACAGTCACCGTAATTTCCATTCCATGCAGCTTATTATAAAGCATATAATTTTGGTTGAATGCATAAGCCATTACTGCTTTACAGGTATAATAAAACTTATCAGTGTTAAACAAACAAACTTTCCATTTGGTTGCATACTGAGTTGAATGTAAGTAAATTGACAGAGTTCAGTCATAATTTATATTGCTTTTGTAAAGATAGCAAAACATGGCAGAATCAAAATTAAAATATACTGCTTATAGCACAACAACAAAATAAACATAAAAATGAAAAAAATACAATCAAAAACACTTTCTACAGGTACCATCATATTTACTGTCTCTCACGTTTACTTTGTGTCCCATAGAAGTAATAATGGTGACAGACAAGGGACTACATTGCAAATAACTATACTAAATGAGGAAGCATGTTTGCTGAATGTTGTTGAGAAGAGGATCACATCTTAGGTAGAGTTCAAAAATACTGATGCAGTTGCAGGAGGAAATACTCAGTGAGTGAAAAGTGGTATTTGCTAGGTTTGTATAGTCCATTTTTGCCATAAATGTAGTTAAATCTTTGAGAGCAAATAAGCTACAGCATTGCCTCTTTTCTGTACTTTAGGGGACATCACGACACCTATAGCATAGGTACCACACACTTGAATGCAGACATGTAAGTGTTTTTCTTGACAAATCTCCACAAGGGTCAAGTGTTGCAAAGCACTAAGCTGCCTCTGTATTCACCTTTTTACACTTAAGTATCAGCTTGAAGTTCAAACTCATAAAGGAAAAAAGGAGTTATTTATTCTAAAATGTGAGTGTCACAAAGCCAAATTTTCCCATTTCCCTTCTAAACAACACATCTATCAACCTGACAGCTGCTCTGCTGATTAATTTACCCCGCTGTTCTCACAAACTCACCTGCTCTCAAGTGTGCGTGCATAACAAGGCCAGCTCTCCCTGTACTCTGCCTCCTTCTCCTCTTTCTCAGGTCTGGAGTTGCGTCCCTGCCAAAAGCCTCTCTTCCATGTGGAGCGACGATCCTGACTTTGGGGACGATACCTGGAAGACACACACCAACCAGTTTACATAAGACCCAATTAAAACGAAAAGGGAAGTAGAGGTACTACTTGTATTTTTGGATTTGTGTTCAGGAGCAGATTCTTCCCACCTGGTCATCTCCACAATGTCCTCCAACAAAAATTCTTCAACTGGGAACGTTAAACCAGGGATGTGGATCATTGGACAGTTGTCTAAAGGAGGTTTTACATGGAGAAAAGAGTAAATGAGAAGGAGGAATAAGGATACCTTATAAAACTGCAAGATCAATTCCAAACAAAGTTTCATATGTCATTTTCTGTTCAACATACCAAAATATCTAGAAAACTTCTCAGCGTTGAGTGTGGCACTCATGAGGATGATCTTTAGGTCATTTCGGACTTTGAGTAGGTCCTTCACAATGATGAGCAAAACGTCAGACTGCAGGTTCCTCTCGTGGATTTCATCCAACACCAGGTGACTAATGCTGGACAACAATCTGACACACACAAAAACCAACAAAAACAACAACAAAATAAACAGGAAATTATTTCAATCTGCGATGAGACTCAGGTCAAGTGGTTCCATGTCCTCATTTTTCTTTTAAAAAAAGTCAATGCTCTGGTCATTATGGCTGCCTTGGCCGCCCTCTTCAAGAGGATCATGCTTTCAAGTTTTGTTTTCGGGTGCAAAATTATTAATTTTTGTCCATAATCCAACTGGCTACTGACTTTTTAAATTTTACCAGCCACTCGACACATTATGAATATTTTTTCAGCTGGTCAGTGACACAAATCCATCAACCACTTGCATATTTTACCAGCATTTGGCGGGGGGCTAGTGCTAAAATTATGCACTGGTTCTGTTTGAACATTTTGCCGCAGAATTCTTGAACCATTAAGCATAGATGCAAAATTCTTTTTATTTTCACATTCTCAGGGTTCAAGCTTTTGCAATAATTATAGGTCACACCCACTCCTGTATAGAGGGTTATAACTGATTTAGATTTCTGGCATATACAGCTTTTCCTCAGTTTTTTAAAAAGATACTATCTAATCATAGCTTTCTTAAGTCTGTTAAGTAGTTAGTTATTACATTTGCTGGGGATGTAAACTAGAAAAAACAAAAATACTCTGTCCTTATCTGTTCGACAGTGGTCTGTAATGGAGAGTTTAATGTGTCTGTGGTACTGAAAAGGGTAATACTCAACCAATTTGCATGCTGGAGACAAATAGCCGCACCAAAACTAACAAGTGTAAGCATGACTCCAGTCTATACAGTCTGTCTACTTGAGCTAGCTGCTGCGTAAATATATCTTAATTCCACGAAGTAACAGAATTTTGTGAGACAGTTGTAGTCCTAAAACAACTTTGACAAGAGTTGAGCCAATTGCTGAAGAGCATGAGGCGTGACAACAAGAAAAGCTGGTCCCCTTATTTAGTCTCTGTGGTTTTTCTGAAGACACTCAGAATGCAAGGATGAGCACACAGGGATGAGTCAACAGAAGCTGTGTGTGTGTGTGTGTGTGTGTGTGTGTCTTCATTTCTCTGCCTATGAGAATGGGGACCCATACTAATGCTTCTTCCACAGACTGTGGAGTCAACCACAATTCAATGGGGATAAAACAGAATGACACAGAGGGAATAAGAGAGTGGAGGAAGGACAGCTGGAGCAGAAGCACAGAAACAAAAAGCAGAGAAGAAAAGATGCCGAGAGATGATGTGATGAGGATGAAGAGGCAGGGGATTGTGGGGGGGACTTACGGGTCTGATCGAAGCCACTGAAGAATAATGCCTGTTGTACAGTATAGGACCGAACCTTGTCTCCGTGGTAACCGGCTGAAAAATGAGGGAAGAAGAAAACAGAGAAAAGACTTTACATTTCCCAGATGGCACAAATTAAGACCAGTCCAGTGTGAAGTGAAGACAAGGGTTTGCCAGATTGTGTCTGGGGTCTCTCTTTTTTTCTCCACACCTGTGTATGCACTGCTATAAGATTGTTCCTTGAGACATTTCATAATCCTTTCTTAATTTTTCATTTTTAAAAGTTTGTTGTTTAAAGATTATTTTATTGCAGCTAATCCTAATGCTCAGCCTTTATACAATGAATCTAAATTTGATGTTGATGTGAAACACTGCTGATTAAAGAAATTCTATCTAACAAATGAAACTGGTTGTAAAAGCCACTTGAATTCAACCATCTTCATAACATCCTTTGCATAGGCATTAGTAGGTGTGAAGATTTCTCCATTGAATATCATTTATTTTAATCCCTTCTCTTTTTTAATCCCAAACAAAGCAGAAGCAGCTTCTCTTATGGCACATCTGAAACAGTTATTTCTCTGACTACTGAACCAAATTAAAGGTGTTACTGTAACTTATGCAAGTGAGATATTTCAGGAAAAACAACATACGAAAAACTTTTTAAAGCACTTTTTGAACAGATTAACAAAGTGTCTTACAGCATTACAACGTTTTAATCAAAGCAGTGAAAATGAAACGAAAAAAATACTGGGCCTAATTAAACCTTATTCATAAGGCAGCTATAGATTACAGATAGCAATGACAGCACAGCATGGAGATGAAAAATGACAGTAAAAACAGCAATCCATGTTGACACAAAAACTGAGCATTTATAAAACAACCACGACAAAATTAACTAAAGGAGAAGTTTGCTATGGGCCAGGCACTATGGCTGGACTGAGCCTGCTGAGTGGCCTCAGGGCAGATAGAAGCTACTGGGCATCTATGAACCACATTTGCAAATTGGTCTGGTAGCTCTGTTCATTTTGGATTTCCAAGGCATGTAATCAGCTAATGCTGATCAAAATGCCTCTGGACAGACCTGATTAACCCTAAAACTATGCAGAAACCCATGGAGCTGAAAAATTAGGCCAACAAAAAAGATCCAAAAACTGTAGTTCCTCAGTGTCCACTAGAGGCTTGTTCCAAAAGTGAGTTGATAACAAGAGAGCTGCTTATTACAGGGGCCTGCTTCTTGACACATCCTAAAGGTCAAATACTAAAGCAGCAAAGGCCTCCTGGCTCTGAGCAGGACAACTATTGTTGTACTTGAATGAGACGTATCTCTAACCAAGTCAATACAATCAGCAAAACAGTTGAAACTCTACATATTTAACTTTAAGGGCCCTGGAAAAGTTGATTGCCTTTCATGGTTGGTAATCCAGCCTTGGGCTGGGCAACTGGACGAATATATATTGGCTGTTGGCTACTAGTAAGCAGCAGGTCCATCTGCCCCTGGAGAACAAGTTGAGCCTCTGCTTAGCAACAGACTCTCGCTCAGACAGCTAATCCAGTAGCACCAAGAGGCCAACGACAGCAGGGAAGGGCAGCCTAAATAAACAGTGTAGAGAGGCAGCATATTTCCAACTCTTGCTCTGTGATTTAAGGGTTTTAGTTCAACCAAAGCAGAGTTGGTTGATTGGTTAAAGGAAAATTCTAATCAAGATGGTTTTGGTGATTTTTTTTTTCTATCAACTTTGAATTATGAATGCACATTAACTATCTCTGCTAAAAAAAAATAGCAGCCAATAATGTGAAATTTAGATGATTGGCTTTGTATTATTATCGTATTCTATTAAGAGCCAATGATATGAGGCCAATTTTACAAAACATTTTTCAAAACATTTACAAAGGTGATGTTACCAAATATCAAAAGCCATGTCCTCTGCTGTCTCTGGCCATTTGTGACAGTTCTAAATTTCTTCATATCTTACAGAGATTATTATGACATCTAATAGGCTTTATTCAATCTACCCAGTCTTTTACTGTATGCTTATTATAACCACAAATTATTTGGTTCACTACACTAGCACCAGCCGGAACATTATTCATTCGGCGAATGTGTGCTAAGACTGAGTTGTGTAGACTAATACACTTCTTCCCTGCAACTGTAAGAGGAAATACCAAAGACTAGATTTAATGTGTTCTGGCCAAGTTTGAAATACTTTTTTAAAAAGTTGATTACCCACTGAAAAACCAATATAAGAAAAGTAAAGAGAAGCAGAAATGTGCCTCTCTATAGAAGTTGCTGTGTGGGGGAGCTGGTGCATCAATAGTTAGACAAAGCTTGAGGAACAAATTGCCAGCTTTTGCATAAACCCACTGAGAAACACCCGTGGTCTCAATCAGTGGGCGGCGACAGCAAAGCAGCAAGCTGAAAAAGATAACTTTCTAAATTGTCTAGACTTTATTTAAGTTCTTTGTCATCAAACATTGCAATAATATTATTTTTTCTATATTAAAGAAAGCAATGAATCACAACTACAATATCTTCATTAAACTAAGGGAAAAAAACAGCACAGAATAACAGCAAGAAGATTTACAAAATACTGGGAAATGTCTTAAATTTACAGTCTCGCACCTTATTATTTTTTCCATTCCTTTGACAGTCATAATAATTTTTCTGTCCATCTTTTTATTTTTTGTCTCCTGTATCAGTCTCCCCTAATATCACACCCCAGTTGCATTTTCCTCCTGTCTCCTTGAATCCCTCTCTTCCTTTCCAATATCCTACACTCCATTGTATATAATTCACTTTAGATTGCCGCACCCTCTCGTCTCTCATAACTCTACTCACTCGGTCTCAAGTGTTTTTCTCCCCAGCTTCTTTCTTTCTATGAACACAGTCTCAGATGATCATTGCCATCTACTATTCCTTCTATCTCACCTCCATTAAAAAAACATTACAAAAAAATGCTAATTTCCTGTGGTATTCATTCATCACATGTATATTACCATATTCATCTTAATTTAGCCCATCCATTAAGAACTACCATCTTGGTACATGGATCAGGTCATGCAGTTTGTGTCAAATGTGACCACATTTGCATAGCTGCACAATGAAATTGGAATGAAACTAACAGTCATCCTCTTTCAATAAAAATTAATAGCAACTACTGACTATCAGGACCCTGTGGTTATCTTGTGGATTAGATGTAGTTTAGCTATTATTATGCACACTGTCTAATAACAGTGATCACAGTGATAACTATGCCTAAAGATATCTTTAGTCATAGTTACAATCAGTTCAACTCTGACAAAGCTACAGAAGGTAAGAACCTTGGTCTAACCCACGCTCTTCATTCTTTCATTTCTCCAACCTTTGAAACAGCTGTGCACAAACTCTGTCTGTAACAAATCTAAAGAAACAGAATCAGAAAAGGAAAAAAAAGTCATTCTGCAAGTAACAGCAACCTTCCTTTAAAATAAAAGCCTATTAGCAACTCAAACAATATTAACGGCTCTTTACTAGCTTGATGCGGTCTTCTCAAACAATACTAGTATTTAGTATTCAGTTCCTTGAACTAAATTTTACTTCAATCAATCAATCAATCAATCTTTATTCAGGACACAAGTGCAAGAGACATGATCCATAGTTAGAGAGAAAAAAAAA
>JAPZDZ010000024.1:16929504-16951299 GCA_029783805.1 Acanthurus tennentii
GGCGACCTGTCCAGGGTGTCCCCTGCCTTCGCCCTAAGTCAGCTGGGATAGGCTCCAGCCCCCCCCCCCGCGACCCTACAGAGGATAAGCGGTATAGAAAATGGATGGATGGATGGATAGTTTGTTAAGTAATTGTCTTTCAAATGTAAGATGTGTCAGGGTCTAGGTGACTCATGGTCAATGTTGTGCAGCACTTTGCCAAGAGATGAGTATGCACAATCTGCACATGCAATTTTTGGCTTAATTTATTGATGAATCAGCCCATGCCTTACACATTGTAGTTGACACAGAAGTGCGGAGGGAAGGATTATTTTGTGCAGAAGATAACTATACACCTCAGTGTCTCTCAAATTAGTGCTGAAGGTCCTGATCTCCCTTTTCTCACAGACTGACACCTTGCAGACCTGCTAAATACAAAGTGTACAAGAGCATGCAACCAAACCCAACCCTTACCGCTCGCCGGTCAGCCTGTTTCCTCCTCACTGCTCCGTATCTTGCATACCACAGACCAATTTCGCGGCCCTTCAAGTGTGGCGGAGGACGGTCTCGTTGTCCACCTCCTCCTCGGTCACGGTCAGCGTCATAACTGTGTCCTCTTGAACCTCCTCCACCTCCTCCTCTGTCCCATCTCTCTCTGCTGCCGTCTCTGTACCCTCGACCTCCTCTTCTGCCTCTTCTCCCACCTCCACCGCCATATCCATAACTCATACCGCCGTTGCCAACAAGCGGTAGTAGCACCGAATGCTAAGACGTTGCTAGAATATCCGTTAACCGGTAGGGACGGTGTCTTGTAATGTTAGCTACTCGCTGACGCCAATGTTGCCTAGCTAGCTCCACGAGATGTGGTGGACAGACAAGATGAAGACAAGAGACTTAAGTTAAAAATACATGGTTACTCCTTCGCAGCTGGTGACTGTCAATTTATCGATTGCAGCATGTATACCATCAACTTTGGTCCACATTTAAACAAATAAGACAACAACATTTAGATAACGCTGTCAAACCGCCGCCGTTCGATTGCTTTCTCATTTCACTTCAATCCGGTACGTCGCACACTATTGACGTCAGAAATATCGGTCCGATGTTGCCGCAGCGCTCTGTGATTGGTTGCTTGCCCTCTCCCTTCCGTACCATATACTTACACGCATGCACACATACATACACACACATACTCACACACTTAATCTCACACGCGCGCGCGAACACACACGTACACACACATTCTCACAAGCGCGCGCACACAAAAACACACTCTCTCGCTCTCTCAAGTTATTTTAACATCAATCAAATGATGATGCAGTTTACTTGAGCAAAAGTAAAAATACCAAAATGTTGGTGTTTTACTATAATTTATTCAAAATTTATAAATGCGTTAATGAATATGTTTGATTTGATTGCAGTAGATATTTAAAGCTGTTTAAGGTTGTTCTACATATTTTAGCTTTGCTGTTGGATAGCTTAACTCACAGCATTGTGAGATTATCAAATATCTGTAATGTAACTCTCCTTTAAGAACTAATAGTCTTTAACATAGATTTTGTTTCATGATCGTATATTTTTTATTATTTCATCAGTTACCGTTTGAATTATTGAAAATCTGATTTCAATTTTTCATATCTTATAGTCATGTGTTTTTACCCTAAACTGATGTGGTGAAATTCTCTATCAGTTATATTTCTCCAGTATTGCCACTGCAATGTAGCACCTATTTGATTTCTATACATAGTTAATCAGACAAAAAGGAAAAAACAAACAAACAAACAAAAAAACCTCTGGCTATTCATTCCCCAGACTCTGACCCCCGTTTACCCTTGGAATTTAATGTTGCATATGTCAGTAGTCAATAACGAAGTGTGAGTCCATTCTGAGTCCCTGAAGAAGCAAGGGATGGGTAACAAACAACATCCTCAAGCTCTAATATATGCACAGAAAGAGAAAGTCTGTGCTGCCAATGCAACTGCTGTAACTGACTCATCCTGCTTCCAGCTCAGCGTAACATCAGGGAATGACCTGTTGTCTGGGCCTTAAAGGTTACAGCCAAATGAAAAAGATCTACCATGACTGCTTTGGACTGTATCACCTTAAGGGATCTAGCTCTGCCATATTGTGGACTTCGTGTTGATTATCATTTATCAGCAGATGTAGAACATTAACCTTGCATGTATGAAAAGTCTGCATTTTTTCAAGTAAATACAGCTTTATTTTATTCTAAAAAATATTAGCAGTTACTATGAAACAATAAAGTTTAATTGAAAAACATTGGTTAATCATCATTCAACTGGAAAATATTCTACATTAATAATAATATTCTGTCATAAGAGAACAAAGCCCTTCTCTAGCACTTTTAATCTGACAGTGCAGTTTTTATTTTTTTTCATGTGAAGCTGCATGTTTATAATTATTCATATCTTCATCAAAAAACAACATAGCAGGACTAAATGCAGTGGGACACAATTTACAGGTAACAGATTCTTTTAAATCAATAATCATTCCTGCTTTGCTCTTATTTCTTATATATGCAGCAGTTTGCAATTACGCTGTTTTCTCATTTCTTTTCTTCACCCTTCATTGCTTCTGTTTGTTTTGGAATGTTCACACTTACAGCAAAAATCTAATTAGATTGTGCTCAATATTCTCTTGTTTTAAATTAAGTGGAATATTAAATAAGTGAAAGACGTGTTTGTTCCTCTTTTCTCCGTGCGACCCCCTCGCTCCTCTCCCTCTGCCTTTGTCCTACAAAATAAAAAGCAATATAAACCTAATTAGTGCCATACAGATCATGCCGGAATCAGGGGAACAGAAAGAGGGATAGAAGGTGTGAGAGTCATTCATGGGGCTTGTGCATGACGCTCATGAGAGGTTGCAAAGTAGATCACACCCTCAAGCTCTGTGTCCCTGTCATGAAATATCATGCATTACCACTTTTAAATTGAGTTCTCCTCATCACCCACTCTCCCGCTCTGTTGTCATCATGGCAGTGATGCATTTGAGTGTGGGATACTATCAGTTTATGAACTGTAAAATGAAAATTTGCGCAGCGTATCCACATTCATGTTGTTACCCACCATTTTGTAATTAAGGAACTCCAGCTGTCTAAATATATAGCCACACAGAAAAAGGAGATGATTCCAGAGCTCTGAAAATTAATTAATTTGTGTGAAATTAATTATTGTCTTTAAAAAGAAAAACAACAATAATCCTAGTGTATGAAAAAGTGCTGTTTCAATCTGTATGCCTAGGGATTTGTCTTCATCAGCCTCCTCATATTACATAAACATCTGGCTCTTTTTTTTTTTTTTCAAAAGTTAATTATTCAACTTTGACAGAAATGGATCGGGCCTTAGCAGGGCTCAGCTTCAAAACTAAAAGAAATGAATTGTAATCAGCTAAACTCTGTTTGCTTAAATGAGCAGTGCCTTTCTCAGTATTTTGAAAATATGTGAGCACTGTCAATATCTCAGCATGCGTCTCTGAAGGGAACAGGTGAGATTAAAAATGAGCTGGCATCAGAGCCAGCAATGCAAGGAAATAGTTGGAAAATAGTAAGAGAAGGAAAAAATAAAAATATGCTGAGAATAAGGCTGAAGGGAATGAGCAATAGGAAAAAGCCCTCGGAGTAGTGAAGGGGTTGTGAAAACAAAATATACGAGAGGACTGTTTCGTATGAGCCCCCTCCCCCTTCTCCTCTCAGAACTGTTGCTGGTATACTATTCTTCTGCACACCTTGTTTTATACCCTCAGGGCTACCTGTGATGCATACAAATGATCTGCAACCCTTATGAATCATTTAGCCAAAATGAAAAACTATGATGAAATGCACACATGTAAGGGACTATGTGCATGTATAACTAAGAGGGATATGCAGAAAGACAAATTAATTGCCTTGTGCACACTGACAATGAAGTAATCTTCTTCATGAAAAGCATCAGGTTTCAACACAATTGGGGTTTTTTTTCCATCTCTGACTTACAGTCTCAGTAGTACCTGCTGTACTCACTGATGGCGCATGTGCATGAACTACGGGTCTCGAAGCAGTGCCATTGATGTTACATTTTGATGTGGACCTACCTGCACCCCATTGCTGCAGCATAATCAGAGGTTGTAAGTGGGAGGCGAGTGTCCTTGGATCAGAGAGAAAAGATAAAACATCAGAGGTAGCTGCAGGACAATGCCTTTGATAATTACAGCCTTCTCATTGTATTTTGACTTTTGTGCCATATACCACTTTCTCTATTTTTTCCTTCTTTCCCATTTGCTTTCCAGTCTCTCTGCCTTTTCTCCCCTTCCACAAAGACATCTAAATGTCGTATGTACACACGGATACAATTTAATGAATAATTGGTTAATCCTTCTTAAAACACAAGAAAATGTACAGCCTTCAATGTTGATCTTATGTGAGCTTAGACACTAATAAGATCTTATAAAAATACGATAAAATAACACACAGTGCTTGTGGATTTGTCACATTACTGGCCTGGGGGCACAGCAGCCAATTATAGTTACAAACTATCTGGGTCAGTCTCTTTAAGTAGTTATTTATTGAGCTTTATTTGCTTTTATTCTGTAGTAGAGAATCCTGTCGGAGCAGTGTGTGTGTGTGTTACCAAATCAGTCCAGATGGTCGACGTGGATGAGTAAACATGCAAACACTCGTCAGCTAATGTGCAATTCCCAATTTCTCACAAATAAGGCAAATAACAGTTTATTGATCACAATGGTTTATGAGAACGCTAGTCCTGCTCAAAAGTGAAAACAAGCAGATGATCGAATCACTTCCACTCTGTTGGGCAGCGGAGGCGAAGCTGAGCTCAGCTGAAAATCTTTGGCACCATTTTACAACTGAAATGGTTAACATGGAATACAACGTTTACATTCATTATGATTCAAATGCCTGTACATTATTTTCTTTTACATCTTGCCCAGGAACACTCAAAATAGAAATGCATTGCAATCCTGTTGGAGGCAATTTTTTTCTGGTATGAATGTTTAATGACAGCGTACTTCAGGGGGATGGAACATGTCACAGCTGATGAAGTGGGCTTACTAAGAGACTATTTTAAAGCCGGCAAATAAAGTCCACAAGGTGCCAATGTTGTGTCGAAGATCAAGCAACCAAACAGCTGGCAGATAAAAGACATCATCAAAAAGCAATCTTGAATAAATATATATGCTTTAGTTACTCTAAAATACCTATTTTACTGTGTCACCGCGATTGTACACACAAACATAAATGTGCATATAAGGAATGAAAACGTCGATATCACCAGTGTAAGAGGATAAAGGTTTATATGCTTCTGATAGGTGTTCACAATCCATGTAACCATTCAAAAACTGCACTGAAACACAAAACTATCTATGTAAATTTATTCCAGTCCAGAATCTATGCATGTATTCGAAAGGCAAGAGGCCCCGGTGGCTCATTGATTGGATGGGCAGTGAACTGAGCAGGCAGAGAGTGTGATGATCCCTAAAGTGGCTCTTTCGGATGTACATTCATACGCTGCATGTACTGTAGTAAAATATACACACTGTCACTCATTTAAATTGCTCCGAATGTGCACATCCACTTGACTTCTGCTTCAATAATCATTTGCACTTTCCCTCAAATTCTCATCTCTCCTTTCATTTTTCCGTCCACCTGTTTTTGATTTTTCAGCATGGATAGTGATCTCTCTTTCACTTGATAGTAGCAACATTATTTGCGAAACGAATGATGGACAAAGCAGCTGGACACAAAGGAAAACGCACTGTAATAAAAAGAAAAAAAAAAGCAAAATAAATGCATTTGCATACAAATGCATTTCGGTGGCTTTCATCACGAGGAATTACTTTCATATGTATAACCTCATTCATATGGGCAAGGCAACTTCTCGCACACAAAAAATGCACAGCACACAGTGGGATGAGTCAGACGCATGGGTCAGGTGACTCCTCCTGTCACAGCTGAGTCACCGGTGACGTGGTCAACAGGAGCAGTGTCATATTACACATGTGACCAGACCCTGGACACTCCTTTTCCACGTCTTTCATGCTGCATCTATCTCATCATGACAGACTGCCATATGGTGAAAGTCTTGCAATGAATACAGATGCTCTGCCAGAACACTGTTTATCTCTACCACCTCTCTCCTCTACCTCTGTCTCTTTTTTTCCAATATGCCACTATCTCTCTGCCTTTACAGACTAATCTATCTCTATGTACTCTGCAGACGGCAGACAGGTGATGCATGTGTTCTCATGATGCTTATCTAAAGAGGAAGTACAAGAGTAAGCAAACAGACTACTATAACAGTCTTAAGCTAAATGTCTATTTGGGTCACCTGTCAGTTTTATTGGAGTGATGATCACTAAGAAATAAATGTGGAATGATTAGGACATTTTGCTTTCACCCTTTACTGTCAGAGGTGCTCCTTCAACCCTCTCCTGAGAGACACCTTCTTGTTATCTTGTATAAATGTCAATCCTCCCTCTCCCCAGCATGCTTTCTGTAGGCCTCATTGAGCAGCTGTATCTCCTCACGATAGCCAGAGCTCTCTTGTGTCTGCCTTCGGCTGTTCTGCCGGTGAGCCTCCACAGTGTCAGGTATAGTGATATTGATGGTCTCTGTCTCCGGGTTGCCGCCGCTGGGGATTAGCAGAGAGTAGGAAGCCGTCTCACCCAGGTCGCAGGAGACAAAACGGTTCTCCCTCCGTGAGTAACGCAGGGAGGGTGAGCGGGCGTGGGTGGAGGACTGGCTGATGTTGGAGATGATGGAGACGCTGTCCATGGCCTCCTCGTTGTCACAGATCTCCAAAACCTCAAGGTGGATCTTAACGTTGGTGTCCCCGACACTGGCTCCTATGCCCATCCCCATTCCGATCTCCATGCCAATCCCTACGCTGCTGCCGTTCACGTCTCCAGTCTGACCTGCTGATGATGGGTCATCTGCACTGGGCTCATGGCCAACTGATTTGGAGCGATACACTTCCACCTTTAAAGCAGAGGGTGATATGCAATCATTCATATACAGTTAGAATTTAGTTGTGTTTTTTGAAATATGAGTGAGTCGTTGGTTAAATAAACCGATTTAAACACTTAATTTAAGTCTTATCATCTTTTATCATTGAACACAGTGTGTAATAGTATATAAATAGATGTAAGTTTTTGTCTCATACCTTATAATACATCATCTTTGTTACACAGCTTATTCATTTTTCTCCACTCTAAAACCATTCCAACTAAATCTTAATTGTATAAGTGTATTCCCCCAAACAATCCCTTTATAAATTGCTTGAAATTAGTAGGAAGTGAGCTAAAAAAAAAAACAGACTGTGTCGAGGACTGTTACCTTCTTGGCACTGTTGGGGGAGATTTTGAGTCCGTCACTGCTGACTTCATAGGTGGACAAAGAGAGGGTCTTCCCTGTTGGTGCTTGTAGAGATACTGTGCCTTGAAAGGCGCACAGGGGGATTGACAGACCACCTGACCGCTGCACAGGTGAATCAAAGAGAAGAGCAAAAATAAAAGACAGAAAAGACTGTCAACCAGATCTAGCACAAATTTTCATTTAGATATAAACTTGGCTTAGTACTTAGGAATTCAAGTACTATTAAACATATTACTAAATTCCATCTTGGCTGCTCAGCATGTTATTGACAAGAAGTTCAAAGCTTACAAGGTCAATTTGCATCTCGCTCCTTTTGCTCAAACTAATTGAGCTTAGATTGCATCCATGATGTCAAGGGGAGGGAGATGAATGTGTTGACTAGACATGTCCGTCCCAGGTTAATGAGCCTTACATGTAACAGCCCTGTCAACAGCACCCTGTTGTTCAAATGAGATGTTAAGGCTTGATAGATGCTATAATGGACCTTTCAGGTTCACAGGAAAAATGCAAAAGTATGATCTGTAAGCTTTTAAGCAGTTATCAGAATTTTTTAAAGACTAATTTAATCACAATAATAAAACTGCAATCGAATTTCTTCTGGGTTTCATAACAGTTTGCCATTCTTTTTAATTACCAGGCTCATCTATATCTCTAATATTTTAATCACATTTTAGTCATTTCAATCATATTTTTTAATTGTTTTCATACAGATTAATTTACCACACAGTACAGAAAGGGAGCCTGTGTCAATAAGAAGTGTTGGAGAAAATGCACATTGCGAGTGGGGGGAAAGGAGGAGCATCCTGTAGTGAAACAGCGGGGGTGGGGGGTGTTGCTGTGGCAGGTCTCATTAAGCCCTCTAAATTATTTAGATTGGTTCATTGTAGTGATCTGATTGTTGCTATGATGCGCAGTAGAAACAAAGAGGATGTCAATCTCGTGTCCTTCCTTACTCTGTTTGTTTTTGTTTTTACATTGTGAATACAGAGAGTCGCAGAGGGAAGGAGAGAGACCGCAATGTGGAGATGAAAACACACTGTCAAGGTATTCAAACAACTCTCAGAACCTATCAACGCACTTCTCACATTGATGGATGTGTGTGTGTGTGAGTGTGTTCCAGGTAATTTCATGATTTTGTTTTTAGATGCAGTACTGCAAATCTCCAGATCACTTTAATATACAGTTTTTCAACCAGCATGACTTGAATTAAACATTTTAAATTGGGTTTTCTATTCTATTTTAGCAGAAAGGCTCTTGAGATGGCAGTGTTTTTTAGGAGTTTGGTTACTTTTGTCCAGTCAGATACCAGCTATCCCGACAACCTTTACAATAGACTGCCATTATGTTCTCAAAGGACAAAACCTACTTTGCAATCCTTTTTTTATCTGGTGCTAAACCAATAGCACTACCATCAGCATTGGTATTTTGAGTTCAGCACTAATAACCTACTGGTAAACATTAACTTAACATATAACTGCAAAACAACAGCATGTAAGCATGCTACATTTAGCATTTAGTTCAAAGCACCGCTGTCCATCATTCCCACAGAGCCGCTACAATGGCTGTGGACTTTTTTTCTAGACTAACTTGAAATGTGAATTAAAGTGGAAACATATGCAACCTGTGTTACATAAGCAACAACACTGCAAGGCATCTGTTATTGATGCCAAACATCCCAGCATGTTTGCAGTGTATTGATTCTGGTTGTGTTATTTTCCCATCTGTTTAAAATAAGTAGTTATTTTCATTCTCCACGTTGTAGCTTCGCTAGTAAAAGCAACCTAGTAATAGTTTAGGATGTCTTCTCAGAAGGGTAAACAGGTTTCAGTGCCGTACATCTGAATGCACACTGGATCTCCATTTCCCCTCTGGGAGAAAGGGCTTGTGCATGTTCCCCCAGCTCTGTGTTTGCTAGCAGAGAATATAAAGTCACGGAGAGGGTAAAGATGTCTTAAAGCTTTAATTTCGCCTCTCCCTGTGGATGCTGAAGGCCAGAAGGGCTGACAGTAAGGAGGACAGCTGCTGGGTAATGACATCTAGCCTGCTAACGAGGAACAAATCACAGCCAGGAAATGCTATAAATCAAATAATACTTAGGCTTGGCTTTCATCTATTATTTAACTTTGTGTATATTTCATGTTTTTGTGTTAATGCACACACAAAGGGGGAGGGTTTATTGATCTGTGTGACTTAATTATTAGCCATTTTTTGAATATGCTTTGGTAAATGCAGTGTGTGACAACATATACATAGACTGCTGTTATTGTACTTGTATATGCTTGAGTATACTGACCCGGAACAATGAATGAGACCTAAGGGAGCATAATGTACAGAGTTTGCTACAAAGAAACAGAAGTAGGACACACACACTCACACACAGACACACTCACGCACACACAAGTGAGCAGTAAGCATCTCAGACTTATACATGATGCAAAGTGAGTGCCAAAGCCAAGCTGTAGATGCATGCTCCATGGATTTTCCACCCTCTGGTGATTTTCAAACCAAAACATTTCAGACTTATAAGTAGAGCAGAGACAGAGAGGAAGAGAGACAGAGATCATGTGTGTGCACGTGTTTTTGAGTGTGTGTGTGCACACATGTATGCATGCATGCTCCTGCATCTGCTCATGTCTCAGTCTGTTCAGTGAGTTAAAATCGAGCTCATAGTGTTACCGCTCTAAAAGTCACATTTACTGTGCTGTCAGTTTCAAAGGTAAAGCCTTTGGCTACACTGCTGTTTCTCTGGAACTGAGTGAGGCTGTTCTCTCATCTGCGTCTGCTCTCTCTGAGGCCAGGATACATTAATCATCAAACTTTTACTGTTTTGTCCTTGTTTAACAATTCAATCCGGTCCAACAAAACGCAAGGAGAATTAAGTTTCTGGTATTACAAGAGCACAGGATGTTAAGCACAAAGAAAGAAATGGATTAAAAATGGATTAGTGGATGGTGCTTCGTGTGCCTGCAGCAATCTGTCTTGAGCTGCATTGTTTACACTTCGTGCCCCTTGAATTTGCATCAAGAGCAACTACTGAATGATTGAGCAAATAATACATTTATGAGCACAACTATGGTTCTTGGCAGACAGAAATCACTGGATTGTATGTACAACAATAGACAGTATGGATTTGATTGAGCTGTACTGAAATATGCCTTGAAAAGGGTTTTTGTCAGTTTTTTTTCATTTTATACAAAGTCACATCAATACACAGAAAAATAACTGAGGGAACTAACCTCCAGTGGATAAATTCCATTTATACTGAATTTGAAACAGTTAACAATATATCTAGGACATCCTAAAATGCAAAAATAAATCAATTACTGGAACCAGTGCTTGACAGCTGGTATGTGGAGTTGGTAATAGTATCTCAATCAATTTCTCCAATCAGAATCCATTGAGGTTTAGGCCAAATAAAGATATGCAAAGTAACAAGAGGAGGGAATAGAAGCTAAGGGAAAAAGGGATTTTAACCATTTTATCTAAATCACATGTGCAGCTCTCAGTCTGTCATCTTGATTATAAAGAGGCATATTCATAAATGTGGTAAAAACCCACAGCGATACACACCAACAACAACCACACCAACAACAAAAAGTCAGTCAAAAATGCAGAAATATGCATACACTCCTCTAAAGCCTGGCTACATTAAACCTGCATCCCAGTTCAGCAGCTGTGTATCTCTGTACAGGTGCACTGCAATAAGACAGCAGTTAATTTCCTTTTTAACCACATGTAAATACAGAAAATCCATCCCTTTTATGGCCCTGAGACTCTTAACACTCACAGACGATCATCTCGAGAGTAAACACCTGTATACTGCATGAAACCGCAGTGGTTGTTTGACTGCTTTTGGGAAGCAATAGAGTGTGAGTGTGGACAATCAATTAATGTCAACAATATACAACAGAATGTCTGACATAAGTGACTTAATTTAATGATTCAATATCATGTAAATTAAGCAATTCCTCTGGTCAGTGGAGTACCTGTCTGGGTGTTCTCTCTGATTTACTCCTGCACCATTCCCAGTCTGTCAGCTCGATTTTCCTACACTCCTCATGCGAGAGCCTCCTCTCCGTCCCCTCGAATACGGACGACGTGTCGTTGAGATTGCGATCCTGCTCCCGGTGATGAGAGGGCAGCGGAGGGCCGCAGCAGAAGTCGCCATCATCTCCGTGGTTCTCATGAGGGAGTGAAGGACAATCAGCCAGCGCCTCTCCTCCGCCGGCTACAGCTTCCAGGAGAAGGTCTGCATGAGAGGAGCTGTCCACAGGGCATGAGGTGCTGAAGTCAAAACCAGGCCCTAGGTTTGGGAGTCCACCACTTTCTTGTGCATCAAGGCGGGTATTAGGGAAGTCACAGTTAAAGAGGCTGTGGTAGGCAGGCTTCTCAAGGGGTGGACTGTTATGAGACATGGTGGCATGTGACAACTTGTACACTCCATAGCCTTGTTGGAACGAAAGGTTAAACTCAAATCTTCTCTTCATCACTGTGAAAAAAAAGTATTTAAAATGATTACAAAGTGCCCTTATAGCTTTCATTATCTAGAAGCCTGATGGTGCGTTGTTGGTTTATTTCTGGAACGTTGTGGTTTACCTGAGGGTTCCTGGGTTGGATCCCGTTTGCAGTTAATAAAGCAGCCACATGGCATGTGGATCCAGCGCTCAGACAGCACGAATAACGGCGTGACCGCAGGGGCAAGCAGAGTGAGAAAGAAGCTCAGAGTCTCCAGGGATGAACTGCGTGCATTCAGTGCGTGGCGCACCACCACCAGAGTCTGTGAATGAAGAGGAAGGGTGAAATTAATTACGGAAGGGCCAGTGATTCACTATGCATGAGGAAGTGGGGGGAGGGAGACACATGAATGGAAAGAAATTACAGAAGCCCTTCGCCCATTCAGGGTTTTTCTTATGCTTTTCACTGCCTTTCACTCTGTTCTTCAAATATATTAACATAATTCAAGACGAAAGCACAACATGATAAGAGTTGCACTCTTGCGCTGTGTAGCAAATTGAAAACAGTCTATACATCTCTACGGTTTATTAGAACATTAAAGTGTTCCTTTATAAACAGTGTTTTGATGACTCAGTCTTTGCAGACCAGCATCAGATCCAGATTCAGCAACAGGTTCAGCACTGTACTGACCTCTATAACTTTCTAGAAAATTTAAAAAAAAAAACAACATCTTGGGTCTTTGTCTTAGAAAACAAAAGAGAAAGAAATCATGTCCACAGAAAGAAAACTCATTGTTTGGTTGAAATTTGTATTTGCAGTTGGTTGAATCTTGACATTTTCGTGTCCTCTGCTTCTGGCCAGTTTGAATACCAATTCTGTTGGCTCATCTTTGTCAGCTGGCTGCATTTTTCACTTCAAATCCATTTCTTGTTTTGTTTGAGCGAGAATAAATGACAGCAGCACAAACTGTGTGGCAATTTTGTGCAGCATTTTACAAGGCAACCCAATAAATACTGCCTTTTAGGGGTTGACTTAAACCTGCCAACATAAGGCCTTTAGTGAATGTAAATGGAAATAGATGCTGGCTGCTTGTATTTTTTTAAAAATGTGTTGTAACAAATTTTATGAGACCACTAACCATGAAAAGACATTGAAATGGTTTCAAACCACTAAAAATAACAGATTGTAAACAGTAAATCTATCCTGTGAGATATTGTTTCCCAAAGTTGCCATTAAAGACATTCTGGTTTTCTTAAGTAGTCTGCAACAAGAGCGAAAGAATATTGTAATGTCTTTTTTTTTCACTGGAAATAGACTATACACATTTATTCTGACTTTAGATTTAGATCTCAACCTGTTTCTCTATGGGCTAAAGTTTGAGTTAAAGACGTTTTATTTAAGGATTTAATCTTAATTTTAAACTGGATTTCTTTGAAACAGATGAGAGTTAGTCAACCAGACAGTTCTGCTTATTTGAACTGTGCTTCCATGAATTTCTAGAAACGTCTGTCAGAGCAAATGGACCTCATCATTCCAACTAAACAACATTAAACCAAATCCAATATTACTGGATCTGGAAACAAGTTGAAAATAAGCACAAACATAACTCAACTGCCAAAGTCTCTCCCTGAAAAAAAATGAAATAATTTCAAGCCTATTAGATTAAGTGGTTTGGCAGTACATTTTTTGGAAAGTTATTATGTTGTTGCTTCTGGCGTCGACTAATGTAAAATGTGTTTTTTTAATCACGCTGCTTACCATTATTGGCATCCATAATATCACTCGGACAACCGCCAGGATCATGGAGAAGCGCTTCTGTGCAAACACCACTGGCGTGTCCTCCACAGCAGCTGTCCCCCGCCCGTTGACAGACACGGGGGACATACAACTGTCCTCTTTCTCCCTGAGCTCTGTCCCGCATGAACTTGGGCTCAGCTCGTTGTAGGCACCGAAACTTTTGTTCAGGCTGTCCCGGGAGAAAGACTGGAGATCGCAGAGGGGAGCGGAGCCGCTTAGTCCCCTCGCCATCTCCAGGTAGCTGGGGTACAGTAAAGTCCTCTGGGGCTCTCTGGAGCACAGCAGCTGGTAGGTGAGGGGGGTAAAGAAAAATAACAAGCCGCAGAAACAGAAGGAATATAAAGAGAAAAGCAGCAGGATGTAGAAACTGTCGCTCTCCGGGAAACACCCGAGAGAGGCCGGCGTAAAGCTACCCCATCCGCACAAAGGTAACACACTGACGACCAGGCTGAACGCCCACACACCGGCAATCGCCCACATCACCCTAAGGGGTCGACGAACAGACTGAAGCACCCCAAATCTCTTGGTGACATAAAAAGTGTAGGCTGCTATAAGGCAAGCCTTCATATTGCTGGAAACACCCTGGAACACGTACAGAAGTCCAGATAAAGTACACAGGCTGCTCGAACCTTTACCTCCATCCGTCTCCCACTGAATGAGCATGAACAAGGAGAGGGGGACCACGCTGAGCAGGTCGTCCACCGACATGGAAGCCACGATGAGACACAGAGGGGTTTTCCTCCTCATCCGGAGGAGAGATAGCAGCGAATACACACCTCCAACAAAGGTAGCAGTGGCGATGGTTACGCACAAGCCGAAAAGCAGCAGGCGGATTTGCCTCTCCACCCCCGCGGGGTCTGTCTTCTCGTAGGTGGCCGTGGAAAGGTAGCTCTGGTTGGGCGTCGGGGAGCTGAGGTGAGTCGTAGACATCTTCGGCGAATTAACTTCTCCGTCTCTTTTTGGCACTTTTAATTGGTCAAATCGGACTCATTTGCCCGTAAAGTTTACCGCGCTGTGAGGATGCGAGGATGGCACAACATGCGCCGCTGCTCTGATTAAAAAAAAAAAAAAATCAGACAGTGGAGATGATGGAAGAGACGCGGGGCAACATCCCTCTCTCTAATCCAAATGGGAACGCACGCGTAAACAAAGCTTTCCGGTCCCTTGGACGGGATGTGGAGCCTCCGGGTACGGTGCTTGCAAGCGCTTGTGATCGCCGTTCAAACCGCGCGACCAGGACACTTCTTGGCTCCAGCTGTCGATTTACGCGCTGTCGTCATCATCGCTTCCTCTCACGGTAGTCGTTTGGGGTTGGACCAAACGGAGTCTGGTCCGATGCATCAGGCTGCGTTTTCATTTCTAGCTTGGCCGCCCTCTCTTCAGGTCATGCCAAACGCCCCCTCCCCTTCCACCGACGGCCACCCCCTCCGGATAAGAGAAAAACAAGAAAAACCTTCTAATGTAGATTTGTGTTTGCGTGTATAAGCTTTTTCAACTAAATTTGGTAACCAAAATAAGTAACAACAAACTAGAAACACTGTCCGTAGGAGACAGTTTCAGCAAATTGGCTTTCATTGATTAATTTTCAAAACCTGTCTTGCTTAATGGAACCAGGAAAGTAAATACCAGGGCCGACATAACAAGGGAAACGCAAATTAGATAAGATGTGAGTGGCATCATGTGATTGTGTAGGCTGGTGCTCTCCGTGCCAGACTGAAAGCAGAGTGAGGCCAGTTTACTGTAAGTGCATGGGTGTCTTGTTGTATTTAGTCCTGTGCGCCATAATGCTTTCAGAGTCATGATGCAAGAGGGCAAAAGACATTCAAGGCAATGAAAGAGGATTTTTTTTTTAAAAAAAGTTGTCCTTGCTTGACTCATCTGAAGGAACACTGTGTCACAGCACTGTGGAAACATACATAAACTCTGTTTGTCACCAGAGGCCTGTCTGAAATCGTTGATTAAATGAATGATTAAGTTTTAATTGAAACAGTCTGATGGTTGTTTTATATACATCATTTAAGCAGGTTAGAGGAACAACACTGGTGTACGCAACCAACTAGAGAGCATTAAACAGTATGTGACCCTGCGGCTGGACAGAGGCAGATTAGTTTGTGTGCAGCTGTGTGTGCGTGTGTGTCCATGTCCTTATCTGTGTGTAAATCCTATACTCCAGTGTGGAATTGGCCTTGTCGTGTTCTCCCCATGGTATCAAGGATTTTCAGGCTGAAGGACTCCACAGTTTGTTCAGATGGTTCATGGCTGTTCATTTATCCTTACAGCAGACATAGACATAAATAATACTCCATGTTGCAGTGCTTTGTCTATTACTGCTGACAGAGTTTTGGACTCATGCCCTTTATGTAAATGCACACATGGATCTGCATGATGACAGCCCATGCTTGTTTATGAACCCCCTCTCTATCTTTTGCTCATTCACTGTTTGATATCACCGCACAGTATCTGTGGATGTTCAGCTCTTTCAGCCTTGTGCAACATGCATTGACATGACTGCAAACATGACTGTGAGTGCATCTGATTTCAGCTCTTGCAATTGAATTAGAGTTCAGGCTAAGTGACTTATGCTCCAGTCTAATGGCTGGAGTCTCTCTGGGGCCATGAGGATGTAGAGAGGAACATATGAGGACAAAACAACATACAAAGGCACATAAACACAAACACGCACACAGTCACAAACAGGGGAACAACACACAGATGCACCAGCTGACATCACACGTCAAGGTGACCTACTTTGTGTGTGTTTGTGCAAACTGCATGCAATAGTTTGTTCATGTGTGCATGTGAGGCAGCACTAAGTGAGAGTAAAGCTCTGCGTAGACTTTCATGGACAAGAGCAAAGACTAAGTATAACAAGGCAGGACTGAAAATGTGTCAAAACACATTCACTCATCTTTCCATTGAGAAAAGATTGAAATATCAAGGTGAATGATAAAGAGATACAGGGGAAGAGATAATAAATGGCTGAAAGAATGGGAAAAAATAGATATTTTGAACTTAGCTCTTAACTACAAATCCCCATAAATGCAGAAAGTGTAAGTGTAGATGTGTGGAAATGAAATTGAATATCTTATTGAAGATTAGTATAGTATAAACAGTAGACGCTGGCATATATTATTTAAAGGTGTCCTGTGTAACATTTAAGAAAAAAATTACAGTACAGCTTCCATAAAGAGGTCAAATTAGTTGTGTGTATTGTTTCTCGAGGGTTGATTACCGTTATGTTACCTCATATACCTCAAAAAGTTACTCTTGAGCACATCGCAAAGACCATGGACATCCAGCAACTAGCATTTATCTTCTATCCCTAACCCTGGTAGGAAATAACTCTTCAGACCATTAGGTGGCAGTAGTCTGTATCTGACATTGAAAATAAAAGTCAACCAAATTGAAGAACTAGGAATGCAGATATACAAACTGTTGTGATAAAGTTGGCTAATGCTAACCATTTTCACACCACTATTGTTAACTGCTCCTGATCAAGATTATATATCAGTAATAATTTCAAATGAAAGTACTGTGGTCAGCACATGATTTTTTTAAATTATTTTTGAAGAAGAAAGAGAGAGGCAGGGAGAAAAATAATGAGACACCACACTTGACATCATGGATAATGCAGCAGAAAGACTTGAGGGGTATTCAGGCACCTGCTTCAAGAACTGAAGTTAAGTGAAACCTCTGTTTTTACATTTATTTCCCTCCCGTCCACTTTCTCCTTTTTTAAATTTATTTTTCAATGTATTATTTTTTTTTCCTGTCCATTTCCACATGTCAAAGGAACTTATGACACCGATCATCCAGAGGTAATACACCAGGATTGCATTTGTGTAGGTGAAAAGCCAGCCAGAGGATTTTCTCTTACTGACAGTCTTGACACTGATTCAGCACGCTGACAAGCTGCCAACAAGGACCAACTAGAACCAGCTAGACAGAATACTCCACAAGAACTAGGATGAAAGACCCACACTTGACTTGGTATGTCAGGGCCTTTAATGCTATAGAAGCACTAGAATGTGAAGTGTGGCGGGATAATGAATGTTGTCATGAGACTGTTCCCACTGTGGGAGTGGAACCTGGGCTGCCTGAGTGAAAACTAGGAATACAAACCACTAGAACTTATTGGCCCTGCATATTATAAAGACTGCCCTTAAATTTTTTGATCCTTTATGAAAATGATTTGACTTGACCACTTTTTTGTTTAGCCAAACTCAACCAAAGTCATGAGAGTATTCAAGGACTGCTCTGTAATCTGGTACTAAATTGTCACATATAGCCCCTTCTAAGCAGGAAAACTCCACACATTGATCATATCTCAGCAGCAGAATCACAAACAGAAAAACTGCAGCATGTTGTTCAAGGTTGTAGCTTTAATATCCACCTTTTATGAGCACCATTACATCAAAGAAATATACTTTCTCTTTCTGCCTGCTGATACATAAAGCTCTGATGATGATGCTCTAATGATTTACCCTGTGCAGTCCTGTTTGACACTGACAGAATCTTTCTATTCCTTTTAGATCGTCGAGGCCTGTGTAGAGAGCTACGGCACATTAAAATCTGTGAAATGAAGCCTGTTATGATGACGGATTTTGTACTTGTGTAAACACAGAAAAGGGTGTTTGGTAAAACCTGACAATTTCATTACTGTCTATTTTTATTGCTGCATCTACTTCAAAAGGTATTTAATGGACTCTCATAAAGCCAAACAAAAAAACACATTTAAACTAATGAGGCAAGAGTTTGATTGGAGAATAACAGCCATCTTACATCATCTAATAAATCACTCATTTGCAATATTGGCTTGGAAATGAAAATGAAGCCGCAAGAATGCTGTGAAGTCAAACCTCATTGAGTCTCTGCTGCAATTCATCTGGACCATGAAATGGAAGCAGCTAATCAATGATAGATGACAGTAATATGCTGTATTAATACCCGTCATGTACATTAATATTGTACACTGTTGTACTTGCACTCACATATCTGCATGCACAAATCACACTGCCATTACTCTGTTGCTTACTGGCCTCTGGTGGTGTACACTAAATTCAGCAACAGCACGGTTTGTAACTTTAAACTGTAGAACCGCTGGAGTCCCACAGCCCCTCTTCCTCTCTCACCGAACACTAATCCACCCACACCTGCACACACACACACACTCACCAAAAACACACACGCACAAGCACATAAAGTGTATTCACACAAAGTCTAAGTGCATCATTATCCTAAGTCGCATCAAATATTAATGAAGCAGCACTTGACACTGAGATACAGAGACAGAAACAGAACGGAAGATTACATTTGCATAAAACACAGAAGTAAAACTGAATGAGGAAAGGTGGAAGAATAGGTAGTGCCATGAATTCATAATATCTCAACCCTTTAGTCTCCGCTGAGGTGCTCTTTGGGGTGCAGCAAAATATAGACGGAACATTTTTGACTGTTTAATTAGACTGACTTTGATAACCAAAATATACTTGATGTTAGCAGGAGAAAGAGCTGCTAAGGAGTCACACGGGATCAAATTAACCTTTGTAGGCAAATCATCTCTTATGCTGCTGAAATCACAGGTAACCATCACTTTACTCTCTTTGTCTGAATCCCATTAGTCCTTTGTTCTCATCAAAAGCTGCCAGCCCAGAACTAAACATCGCTGGATCACAGTTGAGATTTGACCAAATCAAGCCAGTGTTTCCATTAAGTTGGTGGTGATGAAAAAAAAGAACTAAAGGAGTGGTAAATATTAGACTTAAATTCATCCTGCTGCAAGTTAAAGTAAGCAGCTGTTTTTTATGAATGTATCAGACGTGACAGCTTTGGTCTACAGATGATCATGGACATGGTGGCTTTGTGTTCGCAAGATTTTCTGCCCCCTAGTGGCTAGACATTAATGCAGCTCTAAACTGCTGCACTCTCCCCCAGACAGTGCCTGTATATTACATAGTATATTTGGTCAGGTTGAGCCAGCATAAAGCTATATATGCAGCTTTTGTGTGAGAAACAGAAACGGGAAATTGAAACAGAAATGAAACTTTTTAGTAGAGAAAGACTACCAGATGTCTTACAGAGAAAAAAATCTGCACATTTCTTCAGTGTGACAATAACTTTGCCCCTAAAGACTCCTGCAAATTAATTTTTTATATATTTTGTGTCACAGTATTCAAAAAAGCACTCCTCAAACACTATTCTGTAAGTTAAAATGATTTAAATTACAGGAGAGTAAGATCTCATTTGGAGTTGTGCCCAGCTAAATGAGCTGTGTATTTTTAATTTGTCCTTTTTTGTGAGGTAATGCATACTGAGCAAACATCAGGAAACACTTATGCTGCGGCAACTGAAGTTCAAATAAATCTATCTAAATTAAAATCTCATAACATTCAGTGATATATTTTAACATTATTCACACAGAAGTACTTGCATGTTTTGAATGTATATTTAAAATTCAGAGCATAAAACTCAAAATCCTCTGGCTGTAAGTTTGGGCTTGAATATCTTTGAGCACAGGTGTGCAAATCCACAAATGTGCACATGTGCATGCACTTGTAGGCTCAAGGACTCATGATCTTTGTGTGTGCATGTGTGCGTGCGTGTGTGCGTGTGTGTGTGTGTGTGTGTGTGTGTTTGCATAAGTACACATCTTTGTGCACATGAAGAGCTGTCATCTATAATAAATGAGGCAGTGTTTTTGAAGGCCGTACCTTTGAGCATATTTCCATTACCTACCGATGTATTCATTGTATGAAAAAAGAAAAAGAATGGAAGTATTTGTTTCCTTGTAAGCATGTAAATAAGTATATGTGATTCAAAGTCAAACCACAGCAGATGTTTTCACAGAAAACTGACTGGAGATTATGTGCATAAATAAGGACCTGTTGCCTTTTACTGTTTGTCTCACACAGAAGTACACACACACATACTGATGGTTTTATAGTAATTTATTTTGTATCTTTTGCAAACGACTTGCAAAAATGACTAATGGGTGGGTTAAGAGAAGGTGACATTCTCATCAGTGAACCGAACTGCATCACACATCACTCTTAGTAACAATGATTTTTAGGTGAAGTGAGAACAGAATCATCCAACAGTGGAAGTGACTCCCACAAACACTTCATGCAAATTTAACTGAAGTGAAGTTTAATCAGGTAATATTTCATAAGTTAGGAACAACATCTCTTTGAGTTATTCAGAATTCTCAGAGATTTAGTTTGGTGTGAAGTTAAGCTGATTTGCATTTGCAAAAGCCTTTGCCTCATCGCTGAGCTGGAATAACTGCCGTGCGGCTGTTAGAAATCAAGCTGGTGAAAACAAGGAAGAAGTCAGAAGTCATTCACATGCCATGCACCCCAGGTTTAACATGATATGTTGTGCAAAGGAAAGTGGCAAAGAAAAGCTGACTTAATGACTAGAGAAGCACGACAGGACACAAAGGGTCACTGTGTGATTTAATGAGCAAGAAAATGAAGATGAATAATGAAGTTCTCCATCTGAAAGCATAGCGCCATGGGTAATTTTAGACCAGTATGTTGGAGAGCCTTCTAAACACTGCCTTCAAACACACCAAATGAGGGGATATTTCTAGGAAGAATGGTTGTAACTCCTCCTCAGAGTTTAAAGACTCTGAGCACTGAAGCTGTTCTTGTGCAACAACACCTTATTCATTTTTCACCCATCTCAGGATGCGTCTATGGGGAGCCACAAGGTACAATGTAGCTCTCCAAAGTGGAACATATGAAACCTGTTATCCACACAACTCAAACTCAAGACTCATTTGTCACTTAAGAATTTGCTTCCAGAGTCAGTGTGGATTCATAAAAATGATAAAATTGAATTGTTTCTGGTGGGTGATGTAGGAGACAAATAGACTTGAGGGCTTCTGATAGCACTTTCTGTATGGACTGGTCTTTGGTCCATGCTAAATAAAGTATTTGTCCTAATATCAATCGATCTGCTGGCTATATAACAATAAAATAATTGAATATACATGTAGTTACCTTGGATCTAATGTTACTGTATTAGTAAAATGCATACAAATGTGTCAATATGTATGCAATTTATTTAAAAAGTAGAGTTTTCCTTCTTCTGCATTGTGTCTTTTATCCACTAAAGACTGTATAATGCGGGGCTGCACGGTGGCTCTGTGGTTAGCAGCAGCGCCTCACAGCTAG
>JAPZDZ010000024.1:16956183-17017838 GCA_029783805.1 Acanthurus tennentii
TGTTTTTCTTCCCTGTTTGGAAGTGAAGCCTTTAAACATGTTGATAATCTTTAATAGGTTGTTAATTAATTAATTACAGTCCAGGTTCTCTGTAGTCATCTGGTCTAATCAATCAAAGGGATGTTTTATAACTTGTTGACTTAAAAGTTGTTCTGGAACTGCTGTGATACTTTCACTTTTCAACACAAGCAGTTTTGTCTTCAGTTGAGTCAATCATGGCTGTACTTCCAACTGGAACGTCCTACCTATTTTGTAGAACATTTAAACATGCAACAAGATAAAGGGAAAGTCACTCACACATACATTAACCTTTGTCAGGACATTTGTGTGCTAAGATAAACTGTAGTGAGACACAGTGTAGTGCTCTGAGAGGCTGGTGCTAAGGGAGTAAGAGAACATGCTGAGTGGGTATGACAGATAAGAGCCATGTCAGCTGTCTTCTGGGTCAAGTTCAAATACAAGAACACAACAATAAACAAAAAAACAGACAAACAAATGCTGATTTATAAAGCAAAGTATGTTTAGTGTTTTAAAGTGTCACATGGGTAACAATTAAAGCAACACCATGTTCCTTTTTACCAGAAAAAAAATAGCAGGTTCAAAGTTGTGATGGTACACTAATTTAAAGTGTTTGGAATATGCATTAGAAAAGTGGCATGTACAGTAATTGATTACTTTTAGGCAGTATTGGAGTAATATAACGTGCTATATGTAATAAATTCTGGTAATATAACTACATTTACTTTGTCCAGTAACTGTAACCCAAAATTAAATGGTCATGATGATTTAATCAATAGTTTATCGATAAAGTGCCACTTCAGTGTGCCAGTGCGTCAGAAAAAAATTATGCCATGAAGAAGAGTTGATTTGTTGGAACGGCAAAACTGCTGCAGCAGAGTCAGACTCAACATTCTGTAACTGGTTATACTCACAAGGTTTTGGCTGCTTAACTGTTCTTTATCATCACACTATTGTGATTTCTTTACATAATAGTAGCCATTGCTTGTAAAAACAGTATACTAGGCTCTACATTACCGCCCCCCACTGGATTTGTAATGAACTGCAGTTAACTTGAACTTGAGTGCTTTGATTGTTTGCCTGCAATCACTAACTTGTTTCTTTTTACAGGAAGTAAAATGGTTAAGTAACACCATTTTAAATAAAAGTAACTACTAATAGCTAATAAATGACATTTTGGAAGTACTGTAAATGTAACACTGCCCATCTCACACGACAATGACTATGACCGATATTAGTGAAGCTGACTCTTAGTGCTCTCTGGTCTTTCCTCAGATTTTATCCTGCTGCTCTGCCTCAACTTGTCAGAGTAACCTCAGACTGGCTCTCATTTTCTGGTGAGAGATTCACACAATTAAAGACAATGCAAGACAAATGCAGAGGAGGACTTTTTGCAGTTGGAATAGAAAGTAATATTGGGTAATTTGTGAAGTCATATCTTCCATTTTAGCACATGCTCGATGCTCTTTCCGAGTAAGCAAAGTTCATGACTTGCCTTTTTGAAACCTTGAGCCAAGTCAGGCCATTTTGACAGAAGTTTAGGCGGCAGCTTGTTATGAGCATGATAATGCCAAGAATTGCATTTGTCTCTGGTTTAGATTACTTAAGCCTGGCATGCTGCTCTTCTGATTCATATGCAATTCTTGCGCAAACTTGGACTTTTGCAAAGTAAAAAAAAAAAAAAATCTGATTATGCAGTTTACTCAAAGATGTAAGTTTTCAGGCCTTAGCATTTTCATGACGCTACATCCTTACATCTGTCAACATTGTTCAGAAGCCTCAGACTTTTTTTTGTTACAGCAGTGTCGCTGCACTCAGAAACTGCATGGGTGCCAAATCACAAAAAGACAAGAATTGAAAAACAATCTTTAACAGCTACTCAGGAGGTTCCGCGCTTCATCACAGTTACTGCTGGGCCAGATTTAAAACCATTTACACATAAATACAACAATCAAGTTCCTCTTGCAGAGTAATCATGTTCCTGGTACAGCGTGGAACCCAAAGCATAGAGAACAACACAAACTGTACTGGACTCTGAGAGCTGGGAGACTTCAGTCCAGGACAAATTATCACTCTAAGGCTGAGATCAAAGAAAGCAACTTGACCAACTTGACCTTCAGCTGTGTGTAGCATGTGAGAGTCTCTGGGAGGACATGACTGTGTGTGTGTGTGTGTGTGTGTGTAAAAGAGAGACATAGATAAAACAAGGACACACACTGTTATTTATGCAAAGCTTGTGCGCATTCAATCAAATCCAACTACAGAGCAGCAATTTTAGAGCGACAGTTTGAACCTGAAATTCCAGTCCCACCTTACCCACCTATCAGCAAGAAAATGACAGCAGAAGCAGTTTGGAGGATCAGGTCTACATGAGGAAAACTGGTTTGGCAGAACAGCTTTTTCTGCTGCAGTCCGTTAAAAGGGCATGAGTAAGCTGGAGAGTGGGTTACACGCCGGGCCCATTATTCCTTTCTCATTAAAAATGAAAGAGAGTTTAAGCCTATTTGTGTACAATTACTATGTGATTATTTAATCTAATTTTTGTGATTGGACGAGGTGTCTGCATGGCATGCAGATGCAGCACCTGGCAGCTCCTTCAAAACTGCTGCATTTTTCATTTTATCAGTTATTATTTTTTTTTAGCTTTATTGCTAAAACACATATGATTTAAACCAGAAATATGTCTCTCCAAGGTACCTGCCAACACTGAAAAAGGGAGCACGGGGTTTGAAATAAGAGCAGCAGGTCACTGCCCATGGCTACTTCTGACCCCCCGGCCAGACCAGCTGGTCCTTCCCAGGAGGAGAGGAAGGAGAGCCGGGATAAGTGTAATTAGCCAAGCTTGGACTCCGGACTAGTCCTGCTAACATCCGGTTGCAGGAAAATCTTAGGATAAAATTGGACTCAGGCAGCTGAACAACAGAGATGGTTGTGCCCACATCTTTTGAGAAATCTGTCTCCAACACAACTTTTAGGCGGTGGTTGTTTAAATTAAGTTGATTAAGTTGTTACATTTGTTGCATTCGATGAGAGTACTGTATTCCCAGTCAGCAGTGCCCTGCACTCGTGTTTCACATCAGTGCCGCTTGGTGCCGATGTCAAACATATAATAATTAAGTATCTTGTTCACATTCCATTGGATGCAATTCAAAAAGACATTTCCTGTCCCAACAGCAACTGTGTCAATTTTTTTTACTATTAAGAACAAGTCAATAATTCAATTTAAACAGTATTTTTTTGTTGAGAAATAAACTATTATGAAATTTACAGACCCTTTTGTCAATGAGTAAAAACAAAACACACGTTAGGACAGGAAAGTCTAAAATCAAACAATTCTGTCTACTGCATAATTGGATCCACTGGAAAGGTAAAGGGTGGGAACATGCATTGTTTTTCACAGAATCTTGTTGACGCAATCACTGGGGCACTGCCAGGGCATTTACAAGTTCAACAAGGAGTGGCTTTTAAATTGCATTTAATTAGTTACTCAGAAGCAAAAAAAAAAAAAAAAAGAGAAAAAAGTTACATTATCACCTTATGAAGCTTTTATCTCTTATGTGTCAGCAAACAGTTGCCCATTTACAGATCAACATTACCATTCATTTGGAGTCATGTAAAGCCATGGGGAGTCCAACATGTACTCCACTTTCTGTACCTCACCAACTTCTGAGAAGAATATCTTGTTATTTTTGGCAGCTAAATGCTTTTTTCTTATTCTTAAATTCATCTGCTCGTCACTAACCTTGTGTGCTTGCTGTTGCTGGGCAGGTAGCATGCACAGTTTATCAGAGCTTTTTCACTGAAAACAGCTCCCTGCCGAGGCTGGAAATCAGGTTCATGAGAGGACTGAGAGTGAACCCAAAGACTAATGGCTGTAGACCTAAAAGAGTAAACTGAGAGATAAAACGCTCCGTAGGGTTGAGTGGGTGATAATTCTCTATGCACTCATCACTACAGGCGACCTGCTTCACATTACTCATAGTGATTTGGTCCATTGTTAATGTGAAAACATCCATTAGTGTAGTTTTAAATAAACTAAAACAGCAATATTTATAGGTGCAACTGCAAAGTGTATGGCTGCATTTACTGGATGGACACACATGGCATGAGAACATTATGCAGAGTAAGTATGTTGATTGCCCCTAGCATATGAATAAATTTAACACGTGGATAGCAGAGGGAGCAGAGTAGAGGACTGTTAGGAGTAACAAGACATATCCAGAAAATGGACAAGTGTGTAACACAGCACAATGAGCATCATGATTTTTGTGTTTAGTGTTTCTTTGACTGTGTCCCTCTCTATTTTAGTGATATGATTTTATCTGAGAAACATGGGAGGGTTTTGAAACAGGGTGACTAAGGTCGATCCTTTTTCACATCTCCAGATTCCTACAGATCTCAGCTTGCAAAGCAAGTGCAGGCCGGTGTAGAGAATAACAACTGATAAAAGAAAATGTCTAATAAATAGTGCCTTTGTTCATTACAGCTTTAAACCGATAACCATAAAAGCAATGACGCAGTGGAACACACAGGCAGAAAAAGAAAGAACAGTTTTGTCCTACAAATGCATTTCAGATGAAATTGGAAAAACCTTGAAAATGTTGTTATGAAAACAATTTGCACAAAAATAATGTGTATCCAAAAAATAGCTTGCATTTATATTTGTGTGTGTGCATGTGTGTGGACAAAAAGCTATAGTCACAATACTGAGACGTACCTCCCTTTAAATATAATGCTAAAAGCTTGTTCTCTAGTTGGGGCAATGCCTCCAACTGGACATGTAGTGATTATTGTTAAGGTCGTTTGAATCTCCTGTGTCCCATCAAGTGAAAAAAACAGAAAACACATGAGTGTGTATGTGTGTAAAATGAGTACATTTGATAACTCAGCTAAACTTCAATATTGTGACTGCTTCCCATGTGTGCACTTAACTAATGTTTTCTTACATATTGTATTTAACACTGACTCACATAAATCATTAAAGCAACCGCAAAAAAACCCCAGAAAAATTCATAAAAACAAAGTACTTTTGTAATTTTGTGTTTAGACAGGCTCAAAACATTCTTTTCCTTCATCCAGTTCATCATAGATAACAAAAGCAAATGAAAAAAACTCCCAACTGTCTGTGCCAGTCTGGAAATATTGGATAAGTTGGCACTTTTAGCCATATTCCTCTTCTTATCTCGCTGTCCGTCTGCTGTGTTCCTCTTCTGGCTGCCTCATGACCGACACCAACCTGAGTCTGAAAGCCCCCTCTCTCTGAGTGACAGCGCTGAGGTTATTAATGTGTGTGTAGTATATCTGAGTCCTTGCCTGTGTGTGTGTGTATGTCTGTGTGGTTGTGCGCTTTAGTGCTGGATCGTGTGTGAATGTGTACTGACAGCACACTTCGAGCAAAACTGGACAGCCCTTCTGTTGCTGATAGGAGAGTCAGTCCCCTGACAGTTTCTGAAGGATGATGCTGATAGAACAACCCGTCTGTGTGACCTTGAAACCAGAGAACCTTTGACCTCCTCACAATTACACATCCACTAGCTATAATGTAAATGTTAGTTCTTAAAAATTCAGACAAACTTGCTGATCTGTGTGATTCACAAGCATATGTGAACCAAATGCGGAACTGTCTGTTAGTCATGGTGTTTGCTTCCTTGCAATAGCAGTTCTCTGGAAGATATTATTCATACCTTGGAAGCTGTAAGTGAACGGTTGACGTTACAACAATAATTGATGGAAAAAAAACAAAAGGCTGTCACTTAAACTCTGATGATGAATCATAGTTAAAGTAAGACCAGACATGTTCATTTGAGAAATAAATTCCACCAAGAGGCAATTAAAATCTCGTCTGTCAAGTCGAAGTGGCAGTGTTTACAATAAAATTGTGCCTGAGTTCTTGCAGTTTTTATATTTTATTAGTTTTTGCTACTGTTTTATTCTCAATTTATTTTGATTTTCCGTTTGTTCAGTTTTGCATTCTGTTGTTTAAAAATGTTAAGTTTTCAGTTAAATTTTTACTTGTTTCAGCCTTTGTTTTGCTTTTGTTTTTGTTTTGTTTTTAAAATGAGGATGTTATTTATCAGGGGCAACATTTTAAGGCCCAGTGTGGAAAGGGGATGTACTTGCATAATGGAATATGATATTCATAAGAGAGTTTTCATTAGTGTTTTATCCTCTGAAAGTAGAAATCTTTGTTTTTCCATTACCTTGGAATGAGCCAATTATTCTTCAAAGGATCGTCTTTCACGTATAATAGTAACTTGTAAGAGCATCATATTGTTCATGCTAGCTGGGGCTAAGTGGTTAGCGCAGTTACTTCAGTAGAAGAAAAAAGTGACAGAAATAGCGGCAAAACAAGAGTTAAAATTGGCATTGGTTTCCACCACTGGAAACAGGGAGTGAAGAAATGAATTTTGATGCTAAACTTGCAACGTGTACTTTAGACTGGTCTGGAAACAGATGCTAATGTGATTACTGGCTATGTACCTACAGCAAAAACACAAAAATATTACCTTTTAATACCACAAGTCACTGTCTCTGGGGACAGAAAAACAAACTATTGTCGATTTAAAAAGAAGTCAGGTAATAATTGGGCTTTTTTAGTCCTTCAGTGAGCAACAGAGATCTGATTCCATGCTGTACACGGTGTGAATCTGCGGACAGCAGGGCACAGTGAAACTGAAAGGAGTTTGTTACCTCGCTGAGAAGTTAGAGTTGTTCATCCTGTCGCCTGCAGGTAACACCTTGCTGTCTCTGCTCCTTCTTGTTCCATCAGTCCCTGTAATATTTCAAACTCATCTGGTGTCAAAAATGCTGAAAAAGACCAACGTCTTGCTTTGTAGAAGCATTTTTGATGGAAGATAACGGTAAATGCAACATTCACTGACAAACTTATTGCATTTCCTGTCACTGATTAATATTAAAAATAAGTCAACTATTGTTTCAGCAGTTAAATTCTTTTGATGTCAAGCTTCAGCTTTACAAATGTTCATTTTTCCACAGCAGTAGCTTTTATCAGTGTGCTTTGGGGTCAGTCACCATTGTGTTACCTTACTCTGCAATAGAGAATGACTTAACAGAGCTTCATTTAAATACAAATCTTCAAGATCAAATCTTCAATTACAACAACCTTGAACATTTCTGATGCAATATTACTATTTGATGCATGTCTGTATCTGTTTAATGTTTTTTTTTTTTTTGCAGTGATTAGTTTCATTAAAAATATACTACAAGGCATGAAAAAAATGCAGAGTGCATCTTAATTTGTGTAACTGTGTCCGTGTTTGCACACATATGCCTATTTTTGTTTAATACCTGTGTTACCTTGGGCACAGTGCAATTAAAATCCAATACTCTCCAGGAGTCAATAACATGCTGGGTTTACTGACAGTGAACAGAGCTCAAATGGCCGACAGAGAAGGGGCGAGGGGTACATTTTAAGAGCACAGCAACAAAATGATGGAAAATATGATCACAGAGGTTGTAATGTCGTCAAATGTGAACATCCTTTAAATACACTGACAAGCAGCCACTGGGAAAACTGCTGTGAGTTCAGCTCCACTGATATTCAAAAGACTCAGACACAGATTGAAATCCCTTTGAGAGGAATCAAGCTGTTCATTATCAGAAGCATTCAAACATGGATAGTATGTTAGGGTGACACTAAAATAGACTCGCATATTTTAGTGTCACCCCATCGTGCTACACATGTTTCAGTCAGGCTAGTGTAAGCATTCATCTTTTACTTTTAGAATAGATAATTGGCCATAGAGTTGTAATGAAAGTATATGCAGAGATGACATCTAATGGCAACATGATAAGGACATCGTTTTTGTCTATGAAAGGACAGATTAAAGTCTCCCACTAATAGCATATGCAGATGTCATCCATAATGTCACTTTTACCAACTCAATAATAACTTGAGGTAAAATGTTCTTTACATAAACATATAATTGCACATAAGAAAATTTCTATGCATGTTAACATAGATTGGTTGAATATAATCGGCCACTGATCACAATGATGACAGCGCTGTCATCCAGTAGGCTCCCTTGCTTCCACTGAAATTAGGTCATTTATTCTCTGCAGTGACATACCCTATTTGCTTTCTTCTCACTTTGGTGCTAACTTTCACTGCAAGACCCAACATCCGCTCACATTTGCACAGTTAATTGCTCTTACAGAGGTGACCCTTTGATGAACTTTGGCATTCAATATGAAAGAGGTCATAAACACAAGGCCACATGTGATCAAACAGACACAGAACAGAATACAGTGAGATCCGGGTCCTATCAAAATGTTTAAATATACACACTGGAGTTCTATTTAAAATATATATATATGTCTAAAATCGCAAATGCACAATTTGCATGCTGTGAAATCCCCCTCTCAGTCTGGCTTGAAGGTTGCACCCAACGCTAAAAAATGCAGCCTATGAGTTAAAATTTCTTCTAATTATACCTACCTTCCCAACCTAACTCTCCTTCCTTCCTACCTATCAATCTGACAGTCAAGTCATGTTTCAATCAGGGATTAAAGAACCAAACCAGGGATTAAAGTGTTATTTTGTGTGACAGGAGGGGTTCCTTGAAAGAGAGGTCCAGAAACCTTCAAAAATCTCTAAAAATAAATGCACTGATCGTGGACCATAAGCACAACCATAAAGTGTAACTACATTAATAATATGATATTAAAGAATCTTGTTTTAGAAACAAACCATGTATGTACGCTAAATACTCTGGCAGTGATTTAATTAAAAAGCTGTTATTCACTAGTAACTCACTATAATGAAACTCCAATACAATATGATTACAACCGGGATTTTGCCGTGAGCACTTTCCAACCGCAAAGTGCTTTGGATTAAAAGCTGCTGACAGCCTTTCCGAGTAAGTACGCTGGCATACACTATACATCGCTTCGTCACTCTGTTCACCTGAACCTGCGCTCCGGAGCTATTTGGGCGCCGCTGACAGCGCGTGCCGCTGACATGGTCACTTCTAAACGCCGCCCTGACGGAGGAGGTGACGACTGGGTAGACGGGGAACTTCAGCAGGCTGCTCCACTGCCTCATTATATGTCATAGGCTGTATAAATATGGGATCTCCCCCCTGTGGATCACACACTTGACCAGTTGCGCCGCGCAATAGTCTGATGGCTCATTGGAATTCAGCGATCCTCTGTGGGTAGATGTGATAGCACTACAGTATATTAGGTAGTTGAGTGAAGGTTCCGTGCGTGCGTGTGTCTGTGTTTGTGTGAATGTGCACTCCTAGAATAGAAAGCCAAAGGAAGAGGGGAGAAGAAGAAGAAGAAGAAGAAGAAGGAGAAGGAGAGAGACGGGAACGGTCTGTGTCTTGTTGAAATCCAGGGTGAAGCAAATAGATAGTCTGTAGTAGATCGATCGCGCTCCCTTTGTGGATTTGATGGATGTTTGATCAGTGGATGTGATGCCCATATATATCATCGACCGAAAATTTCCCGACACATCTGGTAAGTCGCTCACGCACCCTGAGCGCTTCTTATTACGCGGTGCCATCTGTGTGCGTCTCTGTCTGTGTGTGTTAGGGTTTGCGTGTATGCGTGTGTGTGTGTGTGTGTGTGTGTGTGAGTACGCGCGCACTAGTGCACAATTTTTTTACATGTGCGCGCGTGCCGGCCGGGTGACACGGGACAACGTGCACCAGTTGATCATGCCACCCCCTTAGAATTCCCGACGTGCAACAGGAGATGAGGAGCTGGCACGCATCTAACTGCGTCTTGCTCACTTGCGAATTACTGTGTGTGCTGCAGCTGAATGTTTGAATCACTGGAGTTTTACCACCTTCTTTTATCTGGTCACACTTTAATCTGCATTCAAATTGTCCCAGCTAGATACCCGTAGCTTAATTTGTGGTTCTAGTCCACTATATTTCAGCTGCATGTACACTAGTAATAATTTAAGTTTCTATATCCATTTAAAAGTTTTCCTATTCTAGCCACACAGCAATTGGAAAAAAAAAAAAAAAAAAAAACGTTAGGAAAGCAATTTCAGAAGTGAGCTTCATTTGAGCCAAATCACAGCACCTTAAGGCATTAGGTCTCCTCCATCTAAATATTTTTTAAAAGTGATTTTAGTCCTCAGTGTGCAGCTATAGGCCCAGACCTGAAATTATTTCCCAGAGAAAGTGTTATTTTAAGTTGAAGTAGGCCACATTCCTCTACTTATTTAAACTAAATTAGGTACATGACATTTTCATGGCTCACATGGATGTAGGCTGTAAAAAAGTGACTTTGTGGTGCAAAAAGTCTCCTGTTGACCTGTGTGTGTGTGTGTGTGGGTATGTGCGTGTGTGTGTGTGTGTGTGTGTGAGAGAGCAGACACATGGGTATTTTCAGGTGTCTCGGTGAATGATGGGTTTAATTTTGGTGGGGTTTCTGAGGTCTCACAAGACATGGGAACCTTTTTATGTTTTAGATATATCATTATAGAAAGAAACGAGAGAGTTCTGACTTTCGGTGCTCCTTGTAATTAAAATTCAGACACTGCAGCATATACCTTTCACAATGCACTTAAAATCAGAGCTGTGTTAGGAAAAGTCAAACGGTGACTGTGACCTGCATCAGAGGCAGCGACATCAGCAGGAGAAATAACAGCTCATCTTAGGAATAACACACATTTAAAACCTTCGTCACTCCTCTTCCTCTCACGCAAACATCCTTATTGGTGTTCATTTGATGCGCACGCTATGCTAACAGGTTCCTTAATTGACCCAGGGTGGAGCAATTCCTACTGAGTCATGTAAAAAAAACTCCACAGCAATAAACATTATTTATGAGTGATAAAGCATGAGAGAAGCATGAGAGGAACATACAGTGAGTGGTCCTTAAGATTAATACACAACATGTCTCATTACACCGAGGGGGAGTCACTTAAACATGATTTAAGACCTCTCAGTGTCCCACTTTATTTTCACGCCCCCCCTTTTCCGCTCTTTTTGCACATTCCTTCACACTGTCTTTATGTCCCTTTCCCGTTAAAATAAATTTTCGCAGGCATCTCATTTCTTGGCACGCAATTTGGATTAAGGCAAATGCATATAATGTATAGCCTCTCCAACGTTGGCTTGCACACATGGTTTTATTAGAGGTGTGGTATGGCTGTCAAAGTGATGTGTTTGTTTGCAGAAAAAGAAAGTTTCTGCCAACTCCTGCAGCCAGAGAGAGAGAGAGAGAGAGGCTGACAGGAAGTTCTGATACACATATCAACTCGTGTCATCCTGCTGTCTCATCTCCTCCTCTAATGCCTTCAATCACTCATTTTCCTCCAACATTTCCAGTTTCCTTTGTGTCCGCTGTTGAGCCACATCTTTCAAACGCGAGCCCTGCAAATGGAAAGTTATCCATTGCCAGTCTCCTTTGGTAAATCTTTTGACCTTTAGTGAAATCATGCATGCAGAAGTGCTGATGAAGTGTCAGGAGTAAAGGCTTGTTGGAAAGCTGTGGTTGTAATACAGAGTAATGTCTAATTACCAGGCTGGATAATGGCTGCAACCAGGGGCAGTTTACTGTACATTAGCCTATTGTTTTCGTCATGAAGACGAATGATAGGGGATTGACACACAGTAGGACTGTGGTTATGTGTGACAGTGATGCAGGTGGATGTGTGTGTGTGTGTGTGTGTGTGTGTGTGTGTGTGTGCAGTGGGTGATGCTGTGTGTCTGTGGTTGTCTGCTTGGTCAAAGGAAGCTAAGAGACTTTGGTCGAGCTGTGCTCTCATCTCAGCCAGCCCGCAGAAAGACCCACCCATCTGCACAGGCGCTTCATGACACCAGCTTGTAAAAGTGTGTGAGTGCATGACTCTGGATGAGTGTGTGTCTGTGCAGTGACTGCGTATATGAGTGTGTGTAGTGTGAAGTGTGCGAGCATGTGGCGTTGTTAAGGGATTAAGGATTAATTGCATTCAGAGATAGACTTAACTGCTTGTTGCATGAACTTTGTAAAGTTCTCTCTTGGCCCCAGAGAGGAAAACAACAGTGCATAGAGAGGAGCAGAGGAAAGGTCTCTGGTGTTTTCCATTCTTCAGAACTGTTGTTTCTTGTTTTTTTTTTTGTTTGTTTGTTTTTGTTCTGGAGTGTACCTCCACTGCCACTAGAGGGTAAGAACCTCCATTGTTCTCACCTTTTGCTCAAGTACTGGTTTAAAAAAAAAAAAAATACTGTTTGTTTCCTCATATGATTTCTTATCTCTGCCATGTGTCTTTCATTTCCCGTTGAGGCTTTTTATTTCCTCTCTTTACCTTGTGCTTAAAAAAATCTAAAGACCAAACAGGGAATTCTTTATTGATGTCAAAACTAATAGTTTGCCATTAACAAAAAGCCTCACTTTTGTGATTCTGCAGCCATCAAGTGTGTTTTGCTTGATGACTTTTGAAATAATTTGTTTTGTAGAAGAGGATATTTGAATAATGTTTACGTGATTAAATTGTGTGTGTTCAAGAAATATTTGAGGGTTCTACAGATGAAAATTTCAGTACATAAAGGATTTACACTCTGACTTCTATGTTTTCCAAGTCCCTTATCTCTGCTTGTGGTTAAGATTGCAACTAATTATTTCTCCTATTAATTCCTTTATTTACTTTTTTTTCCCAAATAATCCATTATTTGATTAGTATTGCTTGCTAGTATTGCAAATTGCTTGTTAATCTTTTAGAATAAAATTATTTAATTTACACGACAATACAAACCAGAGAAAAGAAGCACATTATCATATTTAAGAAGCTGCACAGTCTGTGAATGTGTGTTCCATGATAAATGACTTTCAGTCAATCAGAACTTTCGCTGGTTAATCAGTGAATAGCTGACTGATCTTTTCAGCTCTAAGTACTTCAGTGGTCTCTCTTTCCCTTTAGGTGAGTTGATACAGCCGGCAGCTGAAGAAGGAGACCTGAGAATGACAGAGACCAACCCCCCCAAGTCAGCCAAGAAGCTTCGCTGGACCTCCCTGGAGATCGGTCTTATTACAATTGTCTCGTTGCTATTCATCATCATCATTGCCTTCATCATTGTCTTTGCAACACAGAAGACTGGTAAGTGCTGAGGCCAGGGCTCATGCAGAAAAAAGGGAGAAATATCTAAAAAATATACGAGTTGCTTACAGGAAAAAATTCTTTAGATCTTTGTCAGACTCTGACAAAAGCAGAGTGATCAAAGAAAAGTGTGTCATCTGATCACAAACTAGTTGTTGGAGCCTTGCAGTGCAGAGGACATTCTTTAGTGTTTTCTGTCAGCATGATATTACAGTAAGTGAACCTTTCAGGACTTTTGAAACACGCCTCCTATAAACTGTGCACATGCATTGACCATCACTTCCAGCTGAGTTTGTGGTTAATGGTAAGCATGAAGGAGCGTGCCAAAGAAGAGCTTTTTGTTCAGGTGAACAGAAGACACTCGAGCTGTGTGCTTTTAAAGCAGAGTGCAGAAGTACAGCCACTGAGCCATAAAGAAGAATGCAGTGTGCAAAAGTCCTTTTTAGAGTTGCCTTTGTGTTTCTCAGGCATTTTATACAACAATGTGTGTCCCTAGAAACGTTGTGCTATTTCACATTTCACACTTTTGTGTAAATTATGAAAACTCCTGTGTCCTCTATGATGCAGTAAATGTCATCAAATAACATGATCAGTAATGGAGTATTTAAAATGGGCACAAAGTAAATCAAAAAGACCCCTAATCCCCTTTCCTCACACTGGGAAACCAGTGAACCTGCTTCAGATCACACAGATTTATTTTTTCAATTATAGGTATCTTGACAGTTGCTTTGTTGCTTTTTGTAGTTTGAAATCAAATTTATTAAACTGGCACACTGAGTTATTATCAAAGTCTTTCTTACACAACATCAGGAGTCCAAAGACGACAGATCACTGTGATTTGTTGCGAGAGAAGATATATCTACCAGTCTATTATGGATAAGAAACAGTGTATTTATAGATCTATAGATTAATTATTGACAATGGAAGCACTGTGAGGTTCAGCAGTACAAGAATGTCAAAACCTGAAAAAAAAGCCAGTCTACTAAATCTACTGATGTGTGTGTGTGTGTGTGTGTGTGTGTGCGTGTGTGTTAAGCTGTTGGTCTTGGGGTTGATAAATGTGTAAACTGCCATGTCAGGGAAAAGAGAAAGTTCAGTGACCCTTTGTTTGTACCTGTGTGTGCACTCACCTGTATGAACAGCTATTCATTCACATGTCACACTCAAAGCACAAGCTGTCATATGGCAGTTCGTCGATGTGTGTGTGCGTGTGCATGTTCTTGTGTCAGTAAATGACAGATTTAGTTTGATTAACAGTTTTGCACCTGAATTATTCTTGACAGAGTGAAGCAACACTTCTAAACAGATTAGGTTACGCGTGTGAAGGATGAAATATAGAGATGTAAAGATGAAGGAAAAGGGGAAATAGGAAGGAGAGAATGAGCCTTTGACATAATGACTGATGACAGCAAAAATCTCACTGAGTGATGATGTGTTGTTTTTTTTTTTGTTCACATTTTCCTTTAGATGAAATCTGCACCACAGCTGACTGCACGCAGTCAGGTAAGCATTGAGTGTTTGTGTGTACTTTTTTTTTTTTATTGTCTCATTCTAAAGGCTTAGATATATTTCACAGAGGTGGACAGAATGGCAAAACTGAGACTGCCGTAGCCCAGGAATTTCAAACATACTTAGAGAAAATGGTTTCCACTGTGAATATATTGCCTCTTGGTCAAAGCAGTGACCAAACAAAGAAAAACAGTCCTGATCAACAGGAGCGTGACGCAAATGGTTATTGTTCTCTCCCCTTCCCCAAAATGTACGCGAGGAGTTGAGAAACTGCTGATGGATGTAAACATGTATGCACAGCTGAAGCAAATCAATTAAGATTCATTCATGAAATGTGTGTTCAAAGTTAAAGAATTCTCACACATCGGAGCTTTTTTGAAGCCTTTAAAACTTAACTTTAATAGCTCCTTGACAGCAGTATTGCTCTGGGATATTTTTTATGTCACACAAATGCACTTTTTAAATGATTTCAAAGTCTCTTGCTATAGTTGCAGCATTCCTGCTAACAGACATGTAATTGATACAGACCACAGTCCTAATACCTCCTGTTCTGCAAAATAAACCCCCCCACCACCCTGCACATTCTCCCAAACCCCTCAAATGTAAAATTGACATCATCACTTTATCTCCTTTGCTCACTGTTTGTAGAAAGCGGTTGATTTTTCATGAAAAACAAGGCCATAGTAAAATAAAGATAACTCTAACTCCGGTTTCCAGCAACAGACGGCAATTAATGTCAGATGCATTTTTGGAGAACCGATGTCCCAATTCAGTCAGATTTGACAGACAGCCCCGTCACTAGAGATCCCTCAGCTGCCTCATGTAATTAAATTGCAGCTCAAAAAAGTTAGCACATTTTCAGTACTGGTGCAGAGCAGAACTTAAATTATTGGGTTTATACTTTCATACATATCACATTTTATGTTTTATGGTTAATTACATTTTTTTAAAAGGATTTTTGGAGAAGCTATTAAATGAGCATGGAACATTTTGGTCAATTCAAGACCTGAGGTAGTCCTTAATCTCAACTGCGTTCGCTGATAGATAGATGAGATGATTTTGTTTCTCTCTATTCACAGTTAAGCTTCAGTCAACAGTTGATTAGCCCGCCTCGGCAAAATGATTACATGTTGGTGGAAACAGCTAGCCTGCCTCTTCCAGAAGTTATGATGACAATAAAAGATACTAGCTGACATACTTTATTGTTTGTATCGCTCATAAAAAAGTTTGTGTGACCTCGTGGCTTTACAGAGGTTATGTAACTATTTCTTGGCCGGTAACTTCACGGAGTCTCTGCTGGTTGCCTGGCAACCTCAAAGCAATGACAAGACGGCCCCTGGCCAAAAATAATCCACCACATCACCCCTGATAATTTATACCATAGCCTCAGTTGCCAACTAAGATATACATTTTTTCGCATAAAAAATAATTTTAGTGAGCTTTGAAGGTTCCAGTAGGTGTGATTTTTACTTTCTGACAGCAGCCTGTTAGCTGTTACCTTACAGTGTTGTTGCTAAGCTAAGCTAACAGGCTGCTGTCTGTACCCTTATATTAAACAGACACATGCCAGTGGTACTGAGCTTCTTATCTAACTCTCGGAAGAAAACAAGTAACACAAAATGTCAAACTATTACGCGGTGAAATGGAAGGCTTCTGTGACTTGTTACATAAGCTGCATAGATTTTTACAGACCTGGTTATAGGACATTTCAAGTGCATAAAGTTAAACCACTATTGCTTTTGATAGCATCAGCTTTGGTTGATTTCACACTATAATTATCTATCCTGCTTTGTATTATAGTTCTATGGGCAAGCATTTCCTCCAGTTCTCAGAGCTTTGTTACCTCTCTGTTCGCACAGCGTCTCGTCTCATCGAGAACATGGATGCGAGCGTGAACCCGTGTGACAACTTCTACCAGTACGCCTGTGGAGGCTGGCTGAAAAAGAACATCATCCCTGAGACCAGCTCCAGATACAGCACCTTTGACATCTTACGAGACGAGCTGGAGGTCATTCTCAAAGGTCGGACGCCTACGCTCACACCCATCCACCCACTCGTTCACGCTAACAAAGATCTGCATACAACAAGACCATAAGACAGACAGTCAGAGGGGCTCATTTGTGAGAGATGTTAAGACCTGCGGTGCCTGTTTTCAGACAGAGAATAGGTTGATTCAGTAGCTGGAGAGTATGAGGACTGTCCCTCAGTGACTGTGGCTCTGTAGATACTGCAGATGCCATGGGAGTTTGGCTTCAGTACTAACATGTGAGCTTTGACTCTGTCAACTGAACTGACATTAGTTGTGTGTGTGTGTGTGTGTGTGCTTGCGTGAGTAGACATTGCTTTCAGGCTGTTAAAGACGTCAACAGGAGGTGGTGAGAAAAATCTTAACAGCAGGTTTGTGTGCGTCTCTTAGGAGGTTTTAGAGTCTTCTTCATGTCCCTGTGGCCTGGTTGATGCAGAAGGGGGTCAAGTTACGCTGCGTATGTGTGTGTGCACTTGTGTGTTTGGGAGTGTGTGTGTGTGTGTGTGTGTGTGCAGTGGGGATCCATACTTCAACTCAAGTTGTCTGTAGGAAGGCCAGTTGGGTCCTGGGTGGTAAATCTTCAAGGGGCGCAAACTTCCATGGACAACTGAAACTCTTCATCTACCATAAATTTACGATTTATATGCCAGTCCCCTCCACTATAATGAAGACAGTGTAGACTGGCTGCAGGAGAAACGGAGTGATTCAGAGGGCTGAGAAAGATTGATCCTTAGTTGGAAAGGAAAAACCAGGGTTTAAAGTGCAGCCTGTCTCGTGGACTCAGATAATTTTCACTGCACAGCCTCGAGCACTTTATCTGTCCAATCTTGATGAAAAAACATGCAGTCTTGTGTTTTCGAGAACTTTTTTTTTTCCCTTTTGCTTTCTGCCCTTGTGTTGTCAATGATGATATACAAATTGTTTTCCTGATTGTGGGCGGTAATGAATGGATTTGTTGATTCGATCCATATGCATGATAATTAGTCTTTCACTGTAATTGCTCATAACAAAGAAAAGTTAGAAAGCCTATAATGAGTCTTTAGACAACAAAACATACACATTTTTTTCTTAAATCTGAAACCTTTTTCTTTTTTTTTGTCCTAGAAAACAAATGTCTCAAACCTGTTCTTCATTTACTGACAGCTCTCACTGCCCTCACTTTCCTTTTACTTTCTGGTAGACACTTTTTTTACAGATCAATACAACATTCATTAGGTTTTAGAGATTGCTTGTAATGTAGTCAGCATTCATTTCTGTACCTTGTCTTTCAAGGGTGCTTTCACTGGAAAAAGTGCATCTTCATGCTCACTGTGGAGCGTAATTATAAACCTGCATTATTGAAATTCTAGCTCTTTTTTTCCCCTTCACAATGACTTGCTTGAAAATGAGATTTCTGTAGGATTTTAGAAGTACTGCAGATTTTTCTCATTTTATGCCTGACAAACAGCACAAGTGGGTACAGAACTGTAAGGGAAAAGCATAGTCAGCTGCAGGAATTGTCAAAATAAAGGATGCATATTACTTTCTGTTGCTTTGTATATTGCTTTATAACAACTTAAAACCCATCTGTTCTGCTCTGTTCTCCTCTCTTCTCCATGGCAGTCTTAACACCCATAAAAATCACACACAGGGGGGAAATAGGAAAATAAACATTGCTCAACAAGGCCTCATTTTAAGCACTTTGTTGCTATATGTGCTTTTACGTACATAGCATGTCTCTATGTCAACTTGTGCCGTCATTTCACACTTTGTTGTGTATTTACTCCGACTGAGCAGATTTATCAGAGGTTTAACGAGAAAACTTGTTGCCTTTCTTAAAGAAAAATAGTGATGGAGACCAGGCACAAAAGAGAAAAAATACATGCTTGCAACTTATGATGAAAAATTGAGCAGAGAGCAAAAGTTGGTGTTTTAATCATTTACTTATTTGCTCTTAAGGCGGTTTTAACAACAAAAGGTAATGAAGTCACCAAATAATTGATTCCAGTTATTCAACAGCTTAAATTCCCACCAACTGTCAGCATTGTTCTCCTTCCTTCAGGGTGTCTGGTTCACCACTCAGAGCTGGAATGTCTGCGAGTGTACTGTACACACACATGTTCAGGTTTACTTTGTGTGAAGGTCTGTGTGTGTGTTTTAGGGAGAAATATAAAAAAAGGGAAAGCTGTGTATGTAAGATTGTACTTGATACTCTAGGTTGACTTGTGTGTGCAATCTGCTTTTCTTTCACGTTTACAGTAGCGACTAAAAACCTACTGGCTTTCCCTAGTTTCTTTTTTTACTGACGTCTTGTGCATGTCGAGATTCAGGCCCTGGCAGCGTGAGGCCTCAACAGACAGTTTTGACCTCTACTCTGGAGGTGACATCAAACATGCAACCCCTGATCCCGCGGCTGGCTGCTGCTGCCTGCTTGAATACCACCGCCTGCTGATGGACAGATCCTTTTTCCTGTCAACAGCTTCAGGGGTCTGGAAACACCTGGACACTGCAGAGTGCCGTAGGCTGCATGGAAGCAGTAAAAAAAGGGGCTGCGTGCATGTAAATGTGCGTGAATAGCTGTGTAGATTTGTGGTCGCTTGTAAATGCCTAGGATTGTTTTCTGTGGTTGTAAAAGGCCATAAATGATTCATTATGAGGACCTGCACTCTGATTGTAACAGCAGCTTTTGTGTGTACTTTTACTGCTGTGTATACACAATTGTGTGTGTGTGTGTGTTTGTGTTTTTCTCACCTCCCCCTTCTCAGGTGTGGCATACTGTGCAATAATTTACCCAATTGACTGTAAGCTTTTTAATTACTTACTAATCTGTGTCAGGAATTGGAAGTGGGAAGTAAAAAAGGCAGAGAAGGAAGAAGGGAAATACAAAATAAACAAGTTAAATAAACAATAAACACAGAGGTGATATGAAAGACAAAATGAGTGCAATATAAAAGATAAGACAGGTGAGATACACAAAAACCAGATAGGGAGGTCTTTGAGCTGAGGAGAGGACGAGCTTTAAGGACAGGTCATGTGAAAACAGTATGTGGCAGTTATCTCCAAACCCTGTCTTTGTGTGTGTGTGTGTGTGTGTGTGTGTGTGTGTGTCCATCTGTGAATGAATGCATGTGTGCGAGCAAAATGCTACTCTTCTCACATGACTCAAGGGTTAAATCTCATTGCATTGAATTACCTCATTGCACAGAGATGATTCTCGTCATAGGAATGCAACACACCGACCAGATTATGTTTCCCGTAGGATCAGTCATCACCTGGAGCGTTGGAGCATGTCTGTGACGTCAGAAAAGTGCTCAGATGTGAGGTGTTTGTCAGGCCTGCTGTTCACAGCTTATGACATGCAGTACACGCTAAGAGACCGAATGTCTGTGTTTTGCCTGTGATAACAATAATTGAAACAGATCTTATTGCACACAGTGCTGACGACAATTAAACTTTTGTGATAAATGGTTTGTTCACATGACCTCCATGATATCAGAATTCCATTTGGGACCATTGCACAACACAATAAATACTGTATTTCTCATAAACATGTCAAATAAAGATAGCAGACTAGAGATTCGTGGCCAAGTAAAATAATATGAATATTAATGAAGTATTTTCTGGCCAACAAAAATATATATATAGTTTATTTTTTTCTTGCCAGGATACTCATGATTAACAGGAAAGAGGTTCAGAGCTCCACCAAGGTAATAATCTCCCCTGTTAGCTGTCGGATAGCCAACATTGTACTGGGTAAATGACAGGAAGAACAGGCTTGTGGAAAAATCTGAAGCTCACCAAAATTAAGGATTTTAAACTTAAAAGAAGGCTGTACATAAAAGTGGTGGTTCCCAAGCTTTTTTGTCTGATTAACCCCACAGATTAACACAAGCGCCCCCTCCTTTAGCAACACCTGCTGTGTCCCTAATGTAATTTTTTAATGGATTGAAAACTCTTAAGAATTTTGTGTAAGGCTGTTGATTTCAAACACTTTTTTAGTGTTACAGTATTATTTGTAAAATTAAACTTTGAGTTTGTCTGTATGTTTTTTGGACAAAGTTTTCATGATCACCAAATTAGAAACAGAAACTCTTAACAGGAGAAACCAGGTGTTTCCATTTACTCATTACTTTAAGCCATCTCAGTTGTTTGTCCAATACTTAAACATCCCCTTTAACCACTTATTCAAAACTTTTAGTAAATTATGTCTAAAAATCCATGACTTTTAACTTACTATTTCAGCTGCTGAATCCTAAAGTGCTAATGATTTCGTCTTACACTCTGACAACTGCAGATGTACCCTCTAGGATACAAGAACCCCGGGATGGGAATCACTACATTAAGGGAAACTGTTGAGTTGAACAAGTGTTAAAAAAACTTCATTTCAAAAAATTTAATCTACAATTTTTCTCTAAAATGAAAGACAGAAGCCCCATAGATCATTTAGTGATATTATAGGTTTATATAAAGACCATGTATTGGAAGTGTGAGAAAACGTGTTTCTCTGTTGTAAGCTGCTGTGGCAGAGTGGTTCTTCTCTGTTCGTGCCAGTTAGCATACAGCTTACACCTGAAAAAAGGGCAAAGCCAATCAGAGGCAGAGAAGATCTCGCTGCTTGGCATATTCGACATGTACGTTCAGTCAGTCTCTCACTCAATGTCTCAGACTGCCAGAAAGTGGTCCATGGCAGAGACGATGCCCTCATCACTGTCAGCCACTGAGCCTTTTCTCAGGGAAAGAGGTAGCAGTTTAAGGGTGTCGAATCAGTTGAATGGGGCAGGTGTTGGATGACTTCAAATCCGGATTCCTGGATAGCAGCCATTGCTGGCACAAAGGCACAAAGGTTGTCCATTTTCTCAGTGGCTCCTCAGACTTGCAATTTTTTCAACCACCTGAAACAGAAATGCTGCAAAAACTAATCGACTTCGAAATTTGTACATAATCACTCAAAGTTGGACAGCACGTGCATGTTTAAAGAGCTGTATAAGTAATCACCTTCTACCTTAAGCCAAAAGCATATCAATCACCCCTTATACCTCAACGAAGCAATTTACGCCTTCATTAAAGTGGTTAATGGAGCCTCTAATGGGCTGTTGTTTTTTTTCAGATTTCTCACAATGTTTTTTTTCACTACAAAAGTTTAAAGTAATGACGGTGGAACAGTTTTTTAAAATGTTTTCTATAACACATAGAACAGTAAATGATTCATTTGTTGTTGATTGAGACTCATCGGTCTCATAAAGTGTCAGTTCATTTCAGTTACAGCTTCTACGTGTCACATACAATACCCTGTGGAAATGCTTCATAATGATGAAGTGAAAGCAAAACTCTTCCTGCAAACACTGCAACTGAAATGGAGAGAGGCAGTGGAGGATAAAATAGCAATGTGTAGAGGGGAAACTCAAAATTCAGATTCAGTATCATGCCGAGTGGTTTGGTTCAAATTGACGTGATGTCTCAAACAAACATCAGGTGGCACAAAATCCATTCTCAAATAAATTCAAACACGCACGCACACGAGGAAAGAGAGAGAAAGCGTGTGTGTGTGTGTGTGACAGAAAGAGAGAGAGAGAAAGTGAGAGGCTAAGCTTTTGCTGTGGTTAAACATTAGCACCAGGCAGTCAGTAATCCAATCACACACACATGATCTGTGCCCTTTTGCAGGAAGCGCCCTGTGAAGTGTCCCTATCTCAGGACTTCATTAAGATTAAATGAGCACATAAATAGTGCACACATGGTAATGAGGAAACGGGAGGATTAGAAAAATGAAAGGGTAGATAGAGGCTGAAGTAAAACACAGTCATGTGAGGAGAAAAATAAGTAAAAATAATGGAGAGAAATTACTTGAAGCACTAAAAAAATGAAAGCAATACAGAACTAAGTGTTTATTTTAATACCACTAAGATAATCTGATGTTGCATTAAAGGAAATAAGAGACTGAAAGAAAGACTAAACCCTTTTTAGCAAGCTAACTGCTTTAATTGGCTTAATTGTGACTGGTTTGACAGTTTGTCTGTTGAATATAACAAAGAAACTAAAAGATAAGTGTAATTTTTTTGTCTTTATCCTTTAATCCAAACTCTTGGTGACAGGAGCGATGTCTTGATGGACTCAGGGGAGAATTTTTCTGTCAGTTTTCAGAGTAATTTAAAATCCACCAGCTTTCCTGTATTGATCCAGCAGTTGCACTGAGATGTGCAGCATGACAGTGTATATGTGTCACATTCGTGAGAGATAACTTTAACTGTAAAGACAATATTGAAGTGGTGTTTGGACAAGAAATGGTCCAACAAATGAGATCCAATGTGTTTTTAATCTTTGTGAGCGTGGGATTGATCCACTCATGTAAACTCTTAGCAAGAAAGTCAATAAGCATTTTTCTAAAATGTTGATTTAAGCCTATTTCTTGTTCCAACTCTCAGATTGTTTTCATCTAGAAATTAAGTTTTAATGATGTTAACCCGTGTTTTTCTCACAAGTTAATATTTACTCAATCATTCACTTATTATTTACTTTAATTTGGAATTATAAATCACTTTAGTTGTACAGAACATGTTTTTAAGTGACATAATTTATTGCACCACATTTTATTTCAATCAGGCACAGTTTCAGGCAGGTTGGATCACATATGCTTGTGTTTGCCTCAGAATTTGTCTGGCAAGGTAAAAGCCATATGCCAACTCTAATCCAAATCTTTGTATTCTTTAAGGAACAAGTAATCTTTAGTCACTGCACTGAAGCACGCAGTGTTTGCACAGCTTGACTTGGCTAGCTAAGTTGGTGGATGACTGAGTTGTAGTTTTGGGAATGCCCAGAGGAGACATAATCTGAAATGCCAAGCTAGCTGATACAAATAATTTGTGTCATTCTCAAACTTGAAAAAACTTAAAAACCTGAGGATTAGATTAGTTTGAAATACTGTTTGTTAGAGCTTGTAGATCATTTTCACATGTATATTATGGAAATATATAAATGATCCAATTCTGAACAGTCAAAGTAAACATATTGAATTCACAGCACTTTTTTCACAAACACACAAATGGAATAATGTGATATAAATGCAAATTTACAAGGATTTCCAATTACTGACATGTTTACTCATTTTCTTTTTTGCCCTTTTATGCCTTTCTCCTGTATTTCTAGTGAGAAGAGAAAAATCAATCATGAGGTCAATTATTTACACACCTTTGGATGCACAGAAAGTTTATCATATGCATTCAGACTTTAAAGACATCATCCATAATTCATGATGCGGTCTTTATAAAAGAAATATACATGCGTCATGGATCCTACGCACTCCACATTTCAACCCACAGGATTTCCGAAAATCTGAACCTAAAACTTGACAAAGCACTTATTTTCCAGGGCAGAGGCAGAACTGTAAGCCCAAAAGAAAACAAAAACAAGAAACATTGTAGGTAAGAACATTATGCTTATTTCTTAAGCATAATGGTTCATTTTCCAGTTTAGTTTAACCAAGTATTGCAGTGCTGCTGAACCATGACCAGGTGGATTTCTAAGGATCAAATTAAAGCCCTCCCAAATCTCTCCAGACTTAAACACTTAGACCATGTGCTGTAAATCGTGATAGCCGGCACTAACTTGCTGAGGTGACTCAGTCAGGATTTGAGCTCCCAATCCCTGACAGGACAGGCCCTGTCTGATTTTTCCTTTAAAAAGAACACTGCTCCTCCCAGGAGCCCTGGTATGAGAGTTGAACTGCGGTAAACTTTGTGATGTTCGAGTCAGGCTCCTGATTTTATGGTTATATAGCACTAATGACAAATCACCAGACAGTTTAATCTGATGTTGAGCCGGAGTTAGAGATGCCTGTTGAGCAAGCATGAGGTTTTCTTCTTTCAAAGGACAGAGAGTTCAGAGTCTCTCACACAAACACTTAAACACCTGTATATTCACGATGGTCATTCTGAGAAAAACGCGAAAATGACCATGTGGGTGTTGATTTGATCCTTGACGATATCAGTATTTTTTAAAGCTCAGTCTCATGTGCAATGCTGCCTGAGGAGCGACGGCTTACCTGGAGGGAATGGTTGAACTTTTAAGCTACAAAAAACTCAGTGCCTTGAGGCAGCATAGAAAAGGGGTGCATGTTGGTCCTTTTCTCCTCCCACTCAGCTGAGCAAGTTTACGCCCTGACACTTATCACTCATTTTGATTAGCTGTCTACCTACAAACACTATCTAGCCTGAGGCTGAGCTAACTGGCGTCCATATGCCCACAACAGGTGTTGAAGAGGCAATGAACACAGGCAATAACAAGCAGTGGTGTTCACTCTTGTCTTCAAATGGCCGTTTACCGCCACACCTTCAGCTTTACTGCTCCTCAATTTTATTCCACCTTTTTTTTTTTTTTTTTGCTGTGACTTCCTTGCTCTGAGGTCACTAGCTTTGCCCTGATTACTGCTGCCATGCTGAGAACCCACTTTAAAGTAACCAGAGATCGGGCTATGCATCGCACAGATTCGATCTAATTTGCGGGTTGACCTCTAAAACAGATGATCACAATGTTCCTAATCATGCAAATGAAATGATTAACTGCGCTGGAGCTAATAGGCAGCTTGTGTCTAATTATTTATTAAGAAAGGTTGGCCATGCATGTTTGAAAGCAACATTTTGTGATTATGTATTAGTGCTATTACTAGTTATGCATTTGATGTTTTTAGTTTTAAGACCATTGATCTGTTCAAACTTGGCAAGTGATTTTAAACTTATATTTAAGGTTTGTAAGCCAACTAAAGTACAGTTTGAAAAAGTCAACACTAAAGCTTTGCTCATTCTCTGAACTGAATATTCCATTTCCACACAGACCAGTTTTGTTATGGTATGGAAGCTTTATAACAGCTGGCATCTAAAAAGGATGTCATTCTTCAATAGTTCCTCAGGTACTTAAGCTGCTGTCCTAACTATGAAAAACAAGAACTAAATTGACAGTTTTTTTTCATCAGTTTCAAAGCATTTGCTTGTGCATGACAGGTTTTTTTTTCATTTAGGTGCATCCACAAAACATTTTCTCTTTTTTTCCCATATGAATAATGTCATATTGTCTGTATTATTGCAATGCACTGCAGCAGTTTTGAGGTCTTCACTTTATTTTTGTTGGCGCTTTCTGGCACATGGACAGACAACATGCCTTTAATAAAATGATAAAATGCATCTGGACGACAGCTGGATTCTATTTTGACTCCACAAAGATGAGAACACGTTGCATTGTACCTGTGATCATTTACAACCCCCTCCCCTCAGTTCACATGTACAATCACTCCTTTATCTTCCTTATCTCTCTGTCTCTGTTTCTTTGCTTCATGCTTGCTCTGTTTCTCTGCTCTGTTTGTAGGTGTCCTTGAAACCACGAAGGAGGGGGAAGCCGCTGCTCTTACCAAGGCCAAGACCCTCTACAAGTCCTGTACCAATGAGAGTACGTGTTCAGACATCAGATGTCACACTTATCTTTTTTGTTCTTTCTTTTGTCATCGAGTGGACATTTCTTTCTTACTGTTATCAAAGGTTATGCGTCGCTCAGTCCATGTGCTGCCTTGTCAAAATACAAAAACTGTGATAACAATTCTAATTAATTATTCATTTAAAGTAAGAATTAGAGTCTTACAGCTGATGCATATGAATGCTTTCTTCAAAAGCACTTTGTCTTAAAAGTCACATCAATGTATAAAATTTGCATGGATTAAATATGCCTGAAAGAGCAATATGTGGATCATAACAAGATTTCTTTTCTTCTCATAAAAAAAATCTGAATTTTAATTGGTATAAAATAAATAGATTCACAATTTAAAGCAGATTTTTGGTTGTTTGTATCGACACTCCATTTAAGGCTTAATCGAGCTCAGAGGAGGGGCTCCTTTGCTTGAAATGCTGCCTGATGTGTTTGAGTGGCCCATAGCTGTGGACGACTGGGAGACCAATTATGGTAAAGTAGGCTACTTGTTTTTCATTGTCACACTCAGCAGATGTCATGCACAGGAAATTCTTTCTTTCTCACTTTCACTCTGCTCTCCTCTGTTTATTCAGGCAAAACATGGAGGCTGGAGGACGTCATCGCCAAGCTCAATGAGAAATATGGAACTCAGCTCTTGGTGAACTTTTTTGTTGGCACCGATGACAGGGACTCCAATTCACACATCATTCATGTAGGTGTGCAACTGTAGCTCAAAAAGCCTCCTGTCTCACTCGCACATAGTCCCACATTCCTGCAGACACTCACAAATCACATCCATCCGGCTTGAAAAAACCCACCTACTAATTTCCTCAAACCTGGTTTCTTCAACAGTTTGACCAGCAGACAAGCCTCGGCCTCTTGTCAAGAGATTACTACGCTTGCACCGGACCCTATGCAGAGGTAAGCTTCTGGTTACCTGTACACACATACAAATGCTAACACACTTTTAATATAATCTAGGCTTTCAACTGATGCATGAAAAAAAAAACAGCTCCATGTGCTCATTTGGGCGAGTGCCACTGAGTCTGGCTTTCATGTCCCCAGGAGTTTGTTCCAGCAAGCATGATGCCCAACACACGAGGAGGTCATCAGTTAGAACACCAGTACCTTAATTAACCATGTGTTTATTCGTACGCTTACATGCCTTTGCCCGCATGTGTACATGATGAATAAAAATGCACTTTGAGACAGAAAGTGATAATTAAAACCAGGGGCTTAACAGTGCAGATTTTGTTGTATCTCAATCCAATCCAGATGTGTGTGATTACAGCAGACATCCTCTGCTCAGGTTTAACTTCACAGTTTACCATAGACTGCTGATTGATATACAGAAAGCACCTAGCTTGGGGCTGATTAAGTGTTTGTGCATGTGTGTATCTGTGTGTAAGTGCCTACTCTCACTTCCAGTTTTTGGTAATTGGTTAAATTCAAACCAGTTACCTCCTTTGTCCATGCTTTGAAGTGGATTTAAGATATGGATATCATGAATGAGTGTGTGTTTCACAGGCATGCCGGGCCTACGAGCAGTTCATGATTGACTTGGCTAAACTGGTCCGAACTGACCGGGGATTGGCCATCAATGAAACCAGCATTAAAGAGGAGGTGACCAGAGTTATGGAACTGGAGAGGGACATCGCCAACGTAAGCATGCATTCACACTTTACATTTTCCCTGCACGAGCCAAGATAGTCTGACCTGAAATATGGAGACCATGTTCTCCAGTATCCTTGCATGTCTCATCCTCCATCTCAGCTTCACACTACTGAAGGATTTTGTGAGCAAACAACCTCTGACAGAATGACCTTCCAGTCGGTCATTCATGGCCCAGACCTCTCTCCTCTCACTGAGTTTGTGGCTCCAGTCAGGAGCAGCTGCCATATAAAACAAGCTGTTAACCAGCCTGATCCCCACACAACAACTTTTGTCGGACATCAACAGGTTTCAACAGTCCACGTTTGTCATTCTGTGCTGCTCTGCTATGCTTGCTGCCACGCTTCACTTCCCCACCACTCGGCTGCTGGCTTTTACAAGGCCGTTACCATTCAAGCTCTGACATTTACAGACCCAAAGTCTCCTGGGACTTAAAATATGTTTGTTGCTGTTGGACCTCCACTGCAAATTGTATGCACATGTCAGGGAACAGGGGTTTTACTTTGCGACAGCATTTTTGATTTTAAACTTCTATGTCTCGCACCCTCCTAGGCTACCGATACTCCAGAGGATCGTAACAACCCAGTGTTGCTTTACAACAAGATGGAACTGGGGGATCTGAATGCCAACTTCACTCTCGAGGTTGATTCGCAGGTAAAAATGCTCTCTTTTAGAATTCTATCTTGTTCTGCAGCTTTTCTTTTTTCTTATGTTCTGTATCTCGCTCTTGTCTGTGCTTTTGGACTCACCCTGAAGGTATTTGACTGGAGTAACTTCACAGCAAAGATAATGGGTTCTGTCAACATCAGCGTCCCTGACACAGAGAAGATCATAAACTACTCCCCGAACTATTACAGGAGACTCAACCATATCTTGGGCAAATACACCAAAAGGTCTGTTGTGGAGTGGGTAGTTTTGTTTTGTGTGTAATAGCCAGCATGTGAGTGTGTGTTTGTGGGGGCGGCAGTGTGCTGCATTCAATGAAAACAGCTGCTCGCCCATTACTGACATACTGTAGCTTTGTGTGAGCAAGAGAGTTTCTTTGAACATCCTTCCTCTCCTCACAGGGATCTGCAGAACTACATGGTGTGGCGTTTTGCTATGAACATGGTGGTGGGCCTGAGCAGAGTTTACAGGGACACCAGGAAAGCCTTCCGCAAGGTACACTGCCAGCACCCTGACACAAAACCTGTCTGCAGATGAGCACAAGAGTCAACTGGCACTGAAATTTAGTCATGAATACCACCACTGAAATTTGAGAGTTAAAAAAAGGACAATACTCTATTTTTCATTTATAACAGATACAAAAAGAAACGTGTTTGTTAATCCCCTCAACTTGCCTATTAAATAATAACGGCCATTATGCTGGTTGCTCTATGAGTTTGTACTCAGTTATTTGCGCTAAATGCTAAAATTAGCCAAGCGACATGCTGACATTGACATTCAGATGTTTGGCTGGTGTTATGTTTACCATGGTCACTCTCTTAATGTGACATGTTAGCATGTTTAATTTGCTAATTAGCATTACATTGAAAATAGGGCTGAGGCTGATGGGAATGTCCTTAGGTTTTCAGGTACTTTGTAATGAACCAAAATTGTTGAAAATTCATGGTGTGGCCTGCAGGTAGCACAACAAAAAAAGTTTAGGGATCACCAGAGTTATTATAGTTATTTCTATGGGGGGGCATGAATGTCTGTACAATATTTTATAGCAACTCATTTTGTAGTTGTCAAAATATTTTACTCAGATCAAAAATGTCAACATCAGTGTGGCATGAGATGAAAGGTAAAGGTATCACCAAACTGAGTTTAAATTATTTTGGCAATCCATCAGTAGCTGACATATTTTAATCTGGACCAAAGTCATAGACTGACTGAATGACATTGCCAGCCTCAGGGCCACACTGCTAGCATGGCTAAAATTAAACCTGTTGTTGCCTTGGTGAAAAAAAAAAAGTTCTGTAATTGAGTTTCTTGTTACTTAAAGAATCAGCAGGCATAAGTGTACACTGATATGTGGTATCAGTCAGGCTCTAATAGACAGTAGATGTCCATACTTAGCTCCATTATTTCTGTACCACATTTATAACACGTTCTAATCCTAACCCTCCTCTTAATCTAATCATTTCCCTTTTGCCCTATTCCTTATAGTCCTAAGTGTAATGATAATGCATAATGGAAGTGCAAATAAAGAACTGCCCTGAGCCTCTTTACTCAATATGCTGAGTGGTTTATTTTGCATCTCTAATTGATCGGTGCCTCTTTGCTTTCCCCGCAGGCTCTGTCTGGTACAACATCAGAGGCAGCAGTGTGGCGACAGTGTGCAATTTATGTCAACAACAACATGGACAACGCTGTAGGACGACTGTATGTGCAGGAGGCCTTTTCTGAAAAGAGCAAAGAACTGGTCAGTGGGAGGTGGATTATTTTTATATTATATTTTGAAATTATATTGGATTTAATGAAGGATAAGCTACTACAAATATCATCAAGAGAAACTCCTTTTTTTACAGAGTGCATTCTGTGTAGTACAAAACTAAATGCTGTATTTGCTTGTCTAAGGGCACTTGAAACTGGTGCAGAATGATATAAATGATTCTTCATAGCATGTGTCATTTGTGTCATCAAGAACAGTGTTTATGTATTTCACTGCTCATACATAAGGTATGAGAATATGTTTTTCAAGCACATCCTATTTCTTATTTTCGTCTCTGACCTGTGTTTTTGTCACCTTTGTGCCTCAGGCCTTCACCACATTACTGTATTTTTTCATGCATCCATTGAAAGCAGCTGAGCAAGGCGTCCTTGTTATCATGCCCACACCACCCACACTGCAAATCTTAACTCTGAGGATGTGTGTATGTGTGTGCTCTGGCACATGGCTGTGTGGATGTGAATCAGATTGTGTGTGTTTGTGTGTGACCGTGTGCATCTGTTGTAATGCTGAGTGTCAAACACACTATGATTCTCTGTCATCTTCTGGATCTTCGCCCACCTTAGCATATGAATGTGTCTGTGCGTCTGGTAAAAGAGTCTGTGTATGTGTGTGTGATATATATCAACGTATCAACACCCCTTTCCCCAAATACATGGTCACACATACATGCAGCTGGCACACATACTGCATTCCTAACATACCAGCGTTCCCCATCCCACAGAGATACATTCCAGGTATGATCAGCAAAATGACACTGTGGACATTTGCACAACTGCTGTCCTTCATAGTAGTAGTATATTTTAGAGGTACTTATACTACAGTTCACCTCAACCATGACGGGGCCAGTGGGTTTACCAGTGCCAAATAATGATTCCACATACAAATTATGATAAGCTTTTACAGCCCATGATGTTTTCTTGCACTTAAAACACCTGATAAGTGATAAAGCAGTACATGTTAGGAGATTAGATAACTATAACAGTAAAACACTACTTACAAATCAGAAATGCTATTTGCAACATTTAGGCACAAAATACTTATTCATTGAAACTCTCTGGACTTTAAGTGTGGCTTAAAAAAATGTAGTCAATTTGCTTCAAATCAGTTGGCCCAATTTTAATTGATGGGTCACTAAATAAAAAGCAGTGTTCAGTAGTTTCGTATGCAAGACTTGTCCTTGTTTATTATTCAGAGAAAGACTTAATTAAATCAAATTAGTTTCCCTTAATGAGAAACTACTACATCTTTAAGGCAGACTATTATGATGCATACAGATTTCATATGCTTACTATTTCATATAAACTCTGCATTTGATCCATGTAAAATATATTACTGGGTTTCACAAACAAACAACCATGCATGCGACCACAAACATCTATGCATGCACATAATGCAAATTTAATTGCGCAAACACACACATGTTGCATGCTAAGTGTTTTTTGGAAAAGCTTCATTGCTAGTGGTCCCTGTGGGTTTGTGGTAAACCACATGGTGAGTGGTCACGCAGTGTATATGCGAGAGGCTGCTGATATGATGAGAAAGTGGAATGCCTCTGTAAGCTGGCTGTGGTCTCAGAGCACAACTGTGGTTAGAGGAATCTGGAAGGGTGACCTTCGCTGTCACTTTAATTATTTACCCTTCTTACTTTCTGCCTTCATTATTTCATTGTTTCAGATTCCGTTTGTGTAAATTCTTGTTTTGTTGTGCTTGTGGGCAAAATTTGGCTTTTTACCATCCAAAAACCATTGTACGGTACATGTTGTGTAGTGCCATCGTGGTGGCGTCAGTCAGTCTGTCACCCTGTATGTAGGTGCATTCTCATGAATACTGAAACTCAAGAGCAAAACAATATGTAAGAAATAAACTTGCACCACAGAAACTGAAAAACTAAACTTTTTGGGGTGGATTTTGCAGTAACCCACTCTGTGAATTTGCATATGAAAATAGAAATTCTCATTATCTTTACACAACTACTGTTGTGCTGCTGTGCAACATGAGGACAAGTATGTTACCTACGCAATTTTATGTATTGTAACAATGCAACGCAAAATTGCTGGGGGGGAACTATAAGTAAATTTAAATATTTAAAGGTCATAAGATGCAGAGTGTAAATCGGTAGTGTTATAAATTATGCATCTACATATTTGCAGCCAGAACCGCAGACATTTACTGTAGAAAATATTTTACAACATGAGACTAAAGAAGTAGAAATATCCTCATATCTTTTATTAACACCATCATTTTAATTGTCACTTTTAGTGACTAAACATGAGGTTATTTTGATTGAAATTGCTTCACTGCTCTTTATTCATACAAAAAAAATAATCAATGATCTTTTTGTTATTCTTCCATTCGTCATATTAATCATACAAACATTATTACAACAGTAATATTACCCACGGTCATCTCACTCCTACACAGAGGGAGTGTAACCCTGAGTGCTTCCACTTTGATTTATGACTATGTAATGATGAGGCCTGAATCAGGGAAGTGTGTTTTTATGATGGTGTTGCTCAATATGTTGCAAGATTTTTATGTGTGTGTGCTTTCCACTGAATTGTCTCTGCAGACCTTATAAGAAAAACTCCCACGCTATAGAGAATTTGTACTGACCGACAGTGTTGAGGTTTTTTAGTATATAATATAGATTTTGTTTTTATATATATACAATGGATTTATATATGTTGACTGTTCTTTCTTTGTGTATATTTGTGTACGCATGTGTGTGTGTTGGCATCAGATGGAGGAAATGATTAAGGACATTCGGGAAGTGTTCATTAGTAACCTTGATGACCTGACCTGGATGGATGCAGAGACCAAGAAAGCGGCTGAGGAGAAGGTAATGGTTATAATAAACTGCACTGTTTTGTGTTATAGTCTGTTTTTATGAATATGTGATGACTAAGATGTTTGTTTGTCAAATTTTATCCTCTTCTTTCTGTAGGCTGTAGCCATTCGGGAACGGATCGGCTATTCTGACAACATCATGGATGATGAATACCTTAACAATGAATACAAAGATGTGAGTGTGTGTGTAACAATGTGATAATGAATGTTTTTCTTCTTTCGCTGAATTAGTGTAACAGAATACAGAGCGGGTTTATTGAAACCACATATCAGGTCTGTGAAAACATCATCGCTGAATTCTTGGCTTTTATGAGATTTGCTATATGACCAAGTGTTGATAGCTCTCATCTCGGCTAATCCTCCTGTTTCTGTGGTTGTGTGTTGGTGTTAGCTGGCCTACAGTGCAGAGGAGTACTTTGAAAACATCTTACAGAACCTGGAGTATGTGCAGAAGAAACGCCTGCGGAAACTCAGAGTTAAAGTCAACAAAGAGGAGTAAGATTCCCCCGTGGGGGCAGAATGAATTCAATGCTCAACAAACAGACTTATTCTATACATGCAGTAATTGAAAATGACAAGGTAAAGTATTTAAGTCCATAATAATAAAGGCCTTATTGCCCAAAGGTGCTTTGGTGTGACACACTATCTTGCATTAAGCACAGTGCTTTCACATTCTCCCACACAAACTCCTACTCACAGATCCACTTCAGCCTCCTCTAAGCACAGCAGGAATGCTAATATTAGCTTGTTGTTATTAACCACAGGTTAATTTTAATATCTTCGGTTGAATGTGAATTGAGCTGCACTTTAGTGGTTCCTACTCTACCCTTTTTGTTATTCCTACCTCTTTTTTTTTTTTTTAGGTGGGTAACTGGAGCTGCTGTTGTCAATGCCTTCTACTCATCCAGCAAAAACCAAATAGGTATTTGAATAAATGCTTATGCAAACACATTTAGTTACAACATCAAGACAGCTTGCATGTGAGCATTTATTCAACATTCTACACTGTGTACAGAAAAAAAAAGCTTAGTCTCTTTCTTTCTCTGTTGTCAGTTTTCCCTGCAGGTATTCTCCAGCCGCCTTTCTTCAGCAAAGGCCAGGCTAAATCTCTGAACTACGGTGGCATCGGTATGGTAATCGGTCATGAGATCACGCACGGCTTTGATGACAACGGTATGATTTCCCACACTGCTGCTCTGTGTCCCTCCCAGGGGTAGCTTTTGGCAGATTACATTGGTATTTGGACCAAAATATTTGCCTTCTGTAACTGTTACCACTTCAGAAGCATTTTGAAATGCCAATGCTGCAGACCCCCTCAAATCATTCCTCACCACACTCATTTTCACTAGGTTATATGAAATTGTTGTGTTCAAATGTCATGATTCTTTTATATGGGTATTCAAAACCTCAAGCTACCCAGAAATACAATGGAAATTAATATTACAGAATGGAAACTTATAATTAACACCAGCCACAGCATTGTAGCGCTGTAAAAGTTAAGCTAATCTTTTTTTCTCTTGTTGATCAAATCTAACCAGCTAACTGTTCATGCATTTGGCTTCTGGCTTTAGGTCGTAACTATGATAAGGATGGCGACCTGAAGGACTGGTGGACTCCAGGCTCCACTCAGAAGTTTCTAGAGCTGTCAAAGTGCATCGTCAATCAGTATGGAAACTTCTCCTGGGACCTGGCAAATGGACTTCATGTATGTCCTGGTATATCTAACCTCTCTTCTCTCTTCTTTCTTTATTTTTCTGAAAGTTTTTTTACATTTTTTACAGCATCTTTAAAAGCTGATGCTTGCATTTTGTCACATTTTTCTACCTTCTTTTCACCTTTTGGAAACCTATCTACTTCCATCTTTCCTCCCCACTTTTGCAGGCTAATCTCCTCTCTGCTTCAGGTGGCTTTCATATTTTGTGTTGACATATCAATCTTTCTCTCTCTTTGTTTCTCCTTGTCTGCACTGTTGCTTTCAACAGTACTTCCTTTATCCCCTGGGGAGATGATTTCTTTCATCTTAAAGACTGATACTTGCGATTTGCTGAAATATAGAGAAAAAATTTGCATCTCCCTCAGTCTTTTCTCCCTGGTAATCTTTGTGGTCCCTCTCCTCATGTCCCCTCTCTAGTTAAATGGTAACAACACCCTCGGGGAGAACATTGCTGACAATGGAGGGATTCGGCAGGCGTATCAGGTAATGAGCCTGAAAACAAAGGAGGAAACTCGGTTTAAGAGCTCTGCTTTAAAGATGACAGAGGATGGCATTCAGTCTGTGGTTTGTTATCATCATGTGCTTGCTGGCATTAATAGATGTGTCATTTTGCCAGGTCACTGACTGGCTCATTAGCTTTTGCAAACACAACAATGAATGACATGATATTGCTGCTGATTCTGGCAGTTTTGACCGGAGGTGAACAGATAAAGGGCATTTGAATGCAATGACAGATAACAAATATTCTCAGTTTCGATCAGCCATGAACGCTTCTACAGCCTTAGAGCTTCTGTGCAGTCAGATAGGTAGGAGGAATTTGCAGGCAGTATCTTCAGAAATCTGTCATTTTGATGAAAACAACAGGAGAACAGCCCAAACAGGAACATTTCTATTTAAATTTAACATGCATGGTTTGCTTTTTATTTTCTAAGTTTGCCATTGAATTGTAATGATTCAGAAATGGAGTCATGAGGCACATGGAGCATGTTTACTGATAGAACATCAACATTACATTAGCAGACATTAAAAATAAAAGCCTTTTGGCTAAGTTTTTACAATCAGTAATGATTTGGCCCTAGCCATTTTTATATTTTTCCAAAAAGCGGTTACATAGAATGAGAACATTTGTCTTTTATTATCACTGCAGGCCTATAAGAACTACGTGAAGGAGCACGGAGAGGAGCCCCCACTGCCTGGCATCGACCTTTCCCATGATCAACTCTTTTTCCTAAACTTTGCTCAGGTATTTGATGGATAGATGGTTGGATTAAATGATTGCCTGATAAATTGTTTGATACACTGATGTACTGATGGATGGATGATAAATTGATTAACTGCTGGATCACAGTGATTGATAGATGAAGGATACATAAATGGATGGAAGCATAGATGGATAATTTGGTGGGTAGATGTTTGATGGATGATTTTGTGGTTTGATGGTTGGATAAATGGATGATATATCAATAGATGGGCGGATGATGGATTGAAAAATGTGTTAAATTTACTTATATGATAAATAACATTTTCAGTCTGATTTAGTACTTCATCTCTGTCTATTCAACCTTCCTCTCTGAGCTTTGCTCAGGAAGCGTATGAATAAATGGATGAAAGACTGTTTGGGTTGATGTTTGGATTGAGAGATGATCAGAGGATGGATGAATTGATTAGCAGTATTTATTGGTCTATTGCAGAATGTCTTAATCTCTGTATTTTTCGTTCAGATTTGGTGTGGAACACATCGACCAGAACAGGCTGTTAACTCCATCAAAGTAGATGTACACAGTCCAGGGAAATTCAGGTAAATTCACATCTACAGGCCACATGATCAGGACAAAATGATAGAAATAGAATTGTTGCTAACATTTTAAAACCTTGATGAGTTACAATGCCTTGTAAACTTCCCTTTATATTGAAAATACCTTTCTAATAATAAGCAACTACCAATGATCTCTCCTGTATGTGTCACAGGGTTTTGGGCTCCCTTCAAAATTTCCCAGAATTTGCCCAAGCATTCAGCTGCAACAAAAGCAGCTACATGGTTCCTGAAAACACTTGCCGCGTGTGGTGACCTGCAGACCTCTGGGATGGGGACTGTTCTGACGTGGGTCAGCCCTGCTCCTCTACAGTACCCCTCTCACTGTTGGAGGACTCATCGGGGGCTACAGGGAAGTGAAAGCTCCTCTTAGCTCTTCACCGGACGGACCAGGGCTGGTGGACTGACACTGCAGTATGCACTTCCTCCACGGAAAGCAGTGGACTGTACCCTCACGGACAGACGGAGCACTGTCTCTCCAAATCTGATACTGTAGTTCATTCAATCAGCCTGATTATTCTGCTACTCACTGGATACAATCACGCCTTGTGTTTTTATTTCTCCTCTCTCCATTTTCATATTGCTTTATTCATCATCTGTTACCCAGCCAACGTGTGTGAGTGTGTTTCAGTCAAAATACTGTGGATGGAGTTGGCAAAAGAGGGGTGGACATTGGCATGTGAATACACCACACACCCACTCACACTCACATACATGTAACAGGGCTGAACCACTGTTCTGTATGTGGGATTGAGCTGTATGCCTCTAACAAAACCTCAGCTGGTTTCAGCCCCCATCTACGTGCTGATACGCTCTACCATGTACTTGTAATGTACTCTTTCTCAATAGATAGGACTAGATTAGGTAAATTATTACAGAAAGACAGAACTTATTTTGTTGAATAGACAAGTAAATATTTAACCACAAGCACATATTACACAATATTGTTCTATATTTAATGTTAATGACTCAACTGAAGTCAACAGGTGGCTGCTGTTTCTTTGCAGTATGTCAAATAAACCAAAATGAAGTTTTCGCCTTTAAACTGGTCATGAGTCAATGAGCTGACAATCGACAGACACTAGACCCTTTTTATACGTTCACTGAGCCTCCTTTGTTTCTGCGTGGATGTTTGTCTTCATGTTTTTTTTTCAGTCTTTGTAAATCATCAAGATCTCTGCTAACTGTTTGTCAAGCAAACTGGTATGCCTTACATGACCCGTTGTGCTTCTGTTTGTGAGAGCGTGAATGTGTATGTGAGAAAAAAAGGATAAGAAAATGTAACTTTAAGGGAATAGTTTGACTTTTTTGACACAAGATTAAAACCACTCTTATGTCTGTACATTTCAGCCTGTAGCATGTTAACTTAGCTTAGCATAGAGACTGAACACAACACTTCCAGCTCTGTCCAAAGGCAGGAAAATTGCTTCAGAGCAGCTGGAAAGTTTGCTATTTTCTTACCGTTAATTTTTTTTTCTTTTTGAAAAGGTTTTTTATAGGACCTTTTAGGGACTTTCTGTTGTCTGAAGTCTAACAACAATGACAAACTTTCAGTCACAGCTGGATGTCTTCACATTTTCTATGGAAAAAGAAAATAAAATAATAAGATGTTAACTTTAAATGTTCTGTTTTCATCGTAATGCTAAAATAAGCTCAACATTCGCTGGCTGTAGCTTTATTTGTAACAGACTGACATGAGAGTGGTATAAATATTCTCAAATAAATTGTAAGTGTATTATACGGATTGTTAAACTATTCCTTAAAAGAACATAACGATTTCTTGGTTTGATCTTGGTTTAATCTCACAAAGCGCAATATTACACACATTTTTTTTCTTCTCACAAATTGAAGCAAAAGTCAACTGACAGATGATATAATTCAGCTTTTGAGAAAGAATGTTCATATGTTCATGTTATCAGTTTTAAATTGCAGGCGTCGCTGAATCTTTGCTGGAACCCAATGGACTTTTCAAAAACGCATGTATTTTTCTGAAAGTGGAAGTTGCTTCAAATTTGCAGATCCTGATTTAGGATTTATTGCTTTTGATGGCTTTGTTTTTTTTTCAGTCAAAATGCAACTAAGGCTGTGATTTGAGATTGCTGATTGTGGAAATTTTTGTAATGAATGATACGCCATGTCAATGTAGGCCACTTCTACAGAATGTATACACTCATCCATATCCAGCCTCTGTGTTTTGTTCTCATCATTGTTTGTGCGAGCTTTCTGTCTCTCTCACTGTTGTTCACCCCCTCAGGCTTTCTTTCTTTCTTGCTTTCTTTCTCTCTCACTCCACCTGTAGAAAGACAGATATACCTCAGTTGCCTGTATTTAGATACTTTATAATAATGACTGATAATCATCTTGAGAAGCATTTTTTTTCCTTAAAAATAAATCTTTAAATAACACGCTGAACCTGCAGGCAAGCAGTCCTTAAAGGTTTGTGTGTATATCTGTGCATGCATGTGTTGTTTTAGCATCTGCATGGTTATATTGCTCCTATGCAAGCTCTTAAATCTGATACAATGTAATGTAACATTACATCCTAAGCATTGGCGGTTATTTTTGGCCAGGCCTCAAAATACGAAACATTTTTTATTGTTGGACTTAAATGTGTGCTGCATAAGAATGTGAGTGCACAAAATATCCTGGTCCTGCTGACTTGACTTAATTTTCCAGACTTCAGAGACTTTACATGCATTCAAAAATACTGTAAAAATGCTCTACATCAAAAAGCAGAAATTCTGCTGCTGTGTTCTTTTACCCCTCACCAAGAGTGTAGACTGCAATGTTCCTCCTATGGAAAGCTGGTGCACAAACATATATTGCTACATGTACTGTTTCACTTAAACAGTATTGACGTGAGGGGAGTATTAGGAATATGGGGGTTTAGTTTGATTTTGTAATTTCCATAGAGACAGAAAAAAAACAAAAAACAAAAAAACAATAAGTTAATTTAAATGCAGCGTTTGATGAAACTCTTTCCACACAAATTGGATCTTTAAGCATTTGAAGCTAATGTGTGAAATCAGTCAAAGGCAAATACAAACAATTAAATGTGCAATATCTTTCTGGCTGCTCCCATGCTTCCCCACTGGTAAGTATACCAGATGCTGCAATGAACCAGTAAGCACATTTGCTGGCACAGGGATGGCCTGTGCCAAGGCTGAAACTAGAAAAGCATGTACAGGGAATAAGAAAAAAAATATTTCAAGAAGTTCAGAGGTAACAGACAGAGCCAAAGAGAATTGTAATGCAGCGGACGTATGGGGCAGGGGCACCAAGAGCACCAGATATATGGATGAACTTTAAAGTCAAGTGTCAAAAATCTTGAGGAATGTGGGAGTGCGAAATGAGCCGGAACAAACACACCTGTGCAAATATACAAGTAAAGGATGGAAGTAGGAGGCAATCACTTCATTTATTTCTTCATTAAAAGAAAAAAAACACTCTTACCAAATTTATAAATTATGGCCTATAAAGGATTTGTTTCACATTGTTCCAAATGAACAACTCTTATGTAAGGTAGCCTTGAGATAGGCAATATAGATGATCCTCATCTTGTGTTTTTGGAGCATGCGGTGGCCATACCGGATCAGATTTTGTAGCTTAAGGGAATAAGGATGATATTGATGACTGCATGACACCCAGCACACACTGAGCTACTGCTGTTCTGCAAAGTGGCCATGTCATTAATTGTGCTTTAAAATTACGAAAAACAAAACATATGAATAAAATATATATAATAATTAATAACAAAATATAACAATTCGCCCCCCATGCACCCGTCATTGCTTGGGAGAGTAGGCAAAGAGACCAAAGCCATTTTTTGCACCAGGATACTCATTTACAAGTTTGGTCATTTAAAATGACGCCTATAAGGACTTGCTGGTGCAAATGTCAAGTAGCTATTTAAACTGCAGTTTTTTGCAACTCCATTTTTATTTCCTTTTATTCTCACCTAACCCAACCCAATCTTCACCACATTTTTTTACAACATAAACGTGCAGCCCAAACACCAGAATATATGTTGTCACTGTACATGGTTGTGTTTTAGTAGAAACATTCCATGCCAACATTTATTCGAGCAACTGGTGCGTAGCACATTACAAGTGACCTATATAAAAGTACTTTTCATGTTTCCTTTTTAAAGCTGTACTTCCATTCTTTATTTAAATATATTTTTGAGCCAATAATTTACATTTAACTCTGCCAAGTTCCTTCATTAGTCTGTTCTAAGTGTGGGGATTAAGTGTAGAGGGGAGACCATTTGAGGGGCACCACTAATGCAGATGCCAAGTTGTCAGCTGCCTGAAAGAAAAAGTAGCACCACCTGTTTGTGACCATAATGCGATATTGAGTGAGCAAAATCCCAGAACAAGAGGCGACTTCCAGCAACAATCCCTGACCATGTTCTCTACCAAAATCTAAAAAAGACCACAGTTGATTAAGTGCTTGCTTGAAGTGCCAGGCACTTTTACACTATAACTTGACTAATTTTTTTAATGGAGTAATCATACTTTTACTTCAACATGGATTTCAGTCAGTACTCTTCCTATCACTTCTGGCCATTATGTGGCAGTCAAACTGTTTGGTTTTAAGAATCAACTCTAAACTGAATTTTTAACATCTACACCATAAAGTTTTAATTCATGTACAGTAAAATATAATAACAAGACTAAGTGATATTTAATATGTGAGAGTGTGTGAGAGGAGAGTGCATTTCGACTTTCCTGAGACTCATTTAAGTACCGTGAATATCAGTTTTGTGCTGAATATCAGTCTCCATTGCTTATTTACTGCCTGGCTTCCCCTTTCGCTCTGGTTGGCTGGTAGCACTTGGGCAGATAACTGGTTTACACCACCCACCTTCCTCGTGCTCTCACCTTCCCTGTCATTAGCAGCTATGCTTGCTAACATCACAGCTAACATTACAGCACCTCAGCATGTTCCTTGGAGCTATTTTGCACACTATAGATGGCTGAAGTTTTGTTCTCAAGTAACACAGGGCATGGGGGATGTTTGGAGCTTTAAACTTGAACAAATATGAGAAGCTTGATTTTATTGGAAATGTATGTGAAAGTGTGGGACAAACACACTTCACACCTCTCCTTTAAACCTCCAATCTTAAAGGCAGTTTTTTTAGAAAGTTGCCTACCCAAGGCCTTCTTTTGTTTTTGCTTTCAACGGTCCCGCTCCCCTCTGTTGCCCTTTAGTCATAAAACGACTTGGCTTTCCTTCATGTGCCCTTTGGGCGACCCTAACAGTGGGTCCAGTGGTATGTGTGTGTGTGGGGGGGGACGGGCATGCGGCTTCTGGAATGCTTGTCAGTATGTGTGTGCAGTGGCAGGGGCAGTGTGTGATGACGGAGGAGTATGAAAGGGGAGCACAACATAAATGTGTGCACACACGCCACGTGCATACCTGCAAATAATACTTGCACAAAAGCACACGTGCATATACATGAACAGACAGACATTCATAATATGCGCTAGGATCATGAGCAACAAAGTGTTACAGATAGTCATTTAGAGTGGGCACAGGACTTTGGCAAACTTGATTTAAAAGGAGCTCTTGTTGTAAAGTGCACTCTCAGTGTGCTCTCGTTGGCCAATGATAACCACCCATTTTCTGTAAAGCCTCAGCGAGCCTCACACAATTAACATGTTTACTAAACATGAGATTTGATCATTAAATCGTTAAAAAAACAAAACACCCATTCAGAATATAAACCTAAATAATTTCCATTAAACTGACTTGTCATCATAAATAGTTATCAAAAATCAAGCCCAAAAACTGCAAATTTAACCTGATTTGCCTAAGAATGTACACTTCATGTGTCCATGAGTCTTCACAAAGGTAAATATGTTCACTCACTCCATAATTAATGTAAAACAGTGACATCCTGTGGTTGCTCAACATATCCATGTTGTTCAAATGTGCCTGTGGTGACTAACTGAACATAAAAGTTAAATTACAGCAACAGTATAAGATCATACTTCCTCAAAGGATAACAGATTATTAGCCCTCTGTTGCTTCCGGCATTGGGTATAATTTTTGAATTTCTGTTCACAGGTTAAGCTGCGTGTGTGTGCAGGTTAAGGCACAGGTACTAGCACTGACAGGTTACTCATGCCGCTTGTGTAATTACCCAATCAGAGAAAAGTCATTTATGCCTTTTTCTGTCTATCATGTTGTGAACCGACCACTGCTCTGCAATTACATATTCCTGTTCTGCTTTAATCATGCAGTAGTTCAACCACACCCGGATAAATAGGAGCATTAATCACTTAAATCCCAATAATTACAGTTTTTTATCTGAGAATTTAGAAGTTGTTCCAAACCAGCAAATAGCTTTAATCAATCAAAACAGCATTTATCTACAGTACAAAGCCTTTTGATTGAGGGTATTGTGCAGTTGCAGAGACTGACGCTATTAGAGTAACCATTGATTCTCTTTTTGCAGCAGACAGGTTAAAGATCAGATTCATTACTTTCACATCTATGTGCAGTCAGTGACAATGTAGACTACTACAATTATAGAGAACTGATTTAAGCTTGGGACTGTGATAAAGTTGGCAATGCTTACCTGGTACAGCTGACATACTTTTTGTTACAATGGACTCTCTTCTCTGACTTGCAGTATTTGTTTTCAGTTTTTTGCTCCTGTTAGGTCACATAATCTATATTCACTTCAGAGGCTGTAGATTGCTACACAATTGCAACAAAACCTCTTTGCAGGTGACTTATTGATGAGCCATTCTCGGATATTACCTGAACTCAAAAAACACCTTTTTCTATGTTTAGGTCCCTTAAAGTGTCATAAGTTTAAATTACTCATATCTACTTGCACAAAGTTTAAAACATCAAATAGGCAAGCTATTGTTGCATCAAAATTTCAAATTAAACCATAGTGATTAAAAAAAAAAAAAACATAAAAACACAAGATGAGAGTGGACTTGTCAGAACGGAGAGTGAGACTTTGAATTAGCACAACCTCTAATGTTGTGTCTGACACTACTAATTGCAAGCTAACAAGCTCATAAAACCGCATACACAGGTATGAAAGATGCTAACTACACTTACCGGTTTAAGTGCACAACAGACTCCACACCTGAGTCTGGGTTCAACTCAGATGAATGGTTGAGTCCCTCCAATGTTTCCTGTAACATCAAACTGGTTCAAGCAGCCACAGCGGGCGGAGCATGTGGCCTGTGATTGATAGGTTCAGAATTTTGAATGAGGGAGAAAGAGCCTCCAACTTGTTTTGATACTTTTGTAAACTTTTGTTATAGGAAAACCATTTTTAAACAACATGTTGTTTACATCAGAGTATTTTAAACATGTTTCAGGAGGAACTTTGAAGAATATTTTAGAGACACAAACGAGCAGATCCTAGAAAAAGATTTGTTGTTGTTTTAGTGGACAGACATTCTATTTTCCTTTTCCAGTTTACAATTTTACACTAAAATCCCCTGACTCTGTGGTGGTGAAGAGCAACATAACTCAAATTGTAACTTGTGGTATCTGAATTTATTTTAAGGTTTTATTGATATTTTAAAGCACTACTGGATCTAGCCTAAAGCTACAACCAACTTGAGAATTCCCTGTGAGTAAGGGAGGAGCATCTCATTCACATACAGACCCCCCCCCCAAGGAGACCTGACTTTGCCCCAACAACCAGGGGATGAATAGACCTGCCTTGGGGCTAGTTGTTCAAAGCACATGTCTACAAAACCCACTAATGGTATTACTAATGACACCATGGTGTACCAATATTTGCTACCGATATTTTTATACCATATATTTCAGTACTCTTCCATTTTTAAACTATTTCACAATATGTAATTGTTTAGCATGGTTTAAACATTTTATTATATATATTGTTTTTCCATCTCAGAATGGCACATCTGATGCCTTTGGACGCTAAACAACTATTCTCCATACTTTCACCAAATAAGTGCGTTTCACTGTGTAAGCAGCACAACAACAAACCTGACGTAAATAGTAAACACACAGAGTTAATGTCCCACACCTGGAAGACATCTTATTACAAAACACCATGTGGTGTACCTGCATAATGACCTATTTAAGGACAGAAAACATTAGGCCAGCTGCAAGGGTTGGAGGGTTGCGTGTGTGTGTGTGTTTGTGTGGCAATGAGACTGTTTTTTCTTTATTGAAGTACACACAATTAGTACACCAGTTTCAAACAACCTGCCGCTGCTGAGTTTAGTACAAGCTTGCATGTGCTTGTGTATGAGTGGGAGTGATTTTGTGTTGCATGAACATGGGCGTGCAAGTTTGATGGATCACATGTGTTTCTGCAAACCTTATTGCACTGCTGTGGTCCAGAAAGTTTCCATCTCAACCTCACCCTGCTGAACTGATGTTTGCATCTGGTACGCATGTTCACCATGTCACCAAGTGTACAGACATATCTGGCCTGCGCAGGCTTACAAGGCTTACACCTCCTGCTTACAGGAAAATGGATATGGCACAACCTGCAGTAATAACTAGACAATCTAATTCCCTGTTATTAAATGCAGACTTCAAAATGCTCTTTAAAGCTGACAGAACTACTATTACAGATTTGGAGGTTTAGCTGTAATGGTAAGTTTTGAGCTGACATGTCTGGCAAACATAAGTTGTTTGATTGCCTCTTACTCAAATCCAAATACTGGCTCAAATATTGGAGGTTGTGCTTAATACAGCTTTAATCTTGAGTTCAGTAATGTGCCAAAAGTAAAATCGTTCATGAAGTGCTCACATTTATTAAAGGAAATTATGAGCAAATACCCCCATGGGCCATCTCTGCATATAATTGAAAGCTCCCCGCCCACTTTCCATTGTTTTTACTCAAAATTAAAATGAGAGATGTTTGGTAGCCATGGCAACAGCATTGCCTGTGCTAACAATGAATAATTTTGATGCCCGATACTGTGACGTGAATACACAGAGGACACACATAGGCACAGCAGGAGCACGCAAACACACACACACACACACACACACACACACACAAGTTTTCCTTTTCTCGTTTCACTACCTCTTAGTTCGAAAACACTGTTTGTTTTTCTACTTTTGCTCCAAAGAGCTCTGCTGAGAGAAGTGCAGCGGGCTGAATACAGAAAAACTGAAATGTATCATATTCGACACAGAAAAAGCTGGGTGTTCTCATTAGGACATTTATTTGATGGTAATGGATTTCAATCTATGGTGCATAAAACAGCTAAAATTCACAGCGTAGGGAAGATTATATGATGTGTTTCATAAATCAAAGGAGAGAAAAATGCAGAAGAACGTTTATTAGATTAATTTTAAACAGGACAGACAATTATTCACGTCAAAGGAAAGTTTCTTTAAAGCAAAACATCATTACCACTGGACCATAGCCGAGAACCATTGCAATCCATTGCTCACTTTAATACTGACATTTCCACTTCTGAAAATAGCTGACAGTGTGTATCTAATAGAAAAATAAGTATCAAAACATAATGTTGATCTTTTCTTCCCCATGTCTGCTGGAAGGATAACTTAATTTCTGGGCTGAATTCAATTTCGTCCTCGCACACCTCTTTTCTGCCAAAGAAACAAAAAAATCAAATCTATTAGTAGGATGAACACACAAGCTGATACTGCAGTTCGCTTAGTGAGTTTTACAGATGAGAAGTTTTTGTTAGCATCTCTTCAGATAAGTCCACTTTTTTTACAGGCTACTCTACACACACACTGCTGACCACTGAGTGAAGAGTGTGGATTTAAGTGAAGGGCACTGTGTTGCACAAGACACCTTATAAAAAAAGCCTTTTCTGATTCTTGTCTCTGGTACATTGTGATCACAATGTAGAGCTTGTTCACCAAGGCCTAAGCTAGAAGTCTTAAAAATGAAAAGAAAAACATTTTTTTTCCAACTGTGCATGCAGGTGACAATCTTCAAAAAGTATGAGCAGTTTGGCAGTATTTCAAAAAAAAGGGTTTAAATTGCACATTGGATCAGGCTACATTTGAATATTTTGTAATATGCATTTTTTCAGGAAAGAAATAAGATGTAATTTGTAATGAAAATTTTATATTTGTGTATTTGAAATACCTTTTAATTCAAGAGAGGATTTCATACTCCGTATCATTCTCTTTGTAATGGTACTGCTTTGTGGTTTTTGCACCATCTGCTAGTAGATCTTAAAAAACTGACGTACCCTCCACTGCACATACTTATTGCTCTAGAAAAAAAAAAAGGTCATTCTCAGCCTCATCTTTAAGAACTCTGTCACTGCGGCCCAAGTGTTCAGTTCACTCAGCTGTATTTCAATAAGCTGTTCACTCAGTTAGAAACAACCCAGCCTTCGCTCCTAAATTCACAGCCTCTTGCCTTCAAGATGCATCATGATTGGCCACATAGCGGGTTTAAGGTCAGACTCACTGTCGAGTGCCTTCTGTAAGTATGTGCATGGTTTAGAGGAGTAATACTGATGTTACACTAAGAGGAAGTGTTGCTCTGACTTTTTTATTTGCCAGCAGTGTCATCTAAAGACAGGATGCCAAACATATGAGTCTCAGAGAAAAAAAAGACCTATACATAGGAGTTTATGTTTCATTCAACGTCACAAATTGTTAAATATTTACTATTTTTAAACAGAAATACCTAGTTGAAGTATGAGTAAGCAGAACGAACTTCTTGAGTCATCTCCTGAGTGAACTCAAGAGAGTGTTTTTGTTTTCACCATTTTATTTTTGTGTGTTAGCATGCTTACATTTCAAATCAGTACTAAAAACAAAGTACAGTTCAGGCTTATGAGGCAAGATTAAAAACTAAGGGATTACCAAAGGTAATACAAGTCATCCAGAGGGGGGCTGTAAAGCACTGAGTAGGACTCTGATAAAGACACAGCAGTGTCAAAATATGAGTCTGATCACACGGTTTAAGGCTGTAATCAGTATGATCTGGCCTCATTTGTTCTCCTGAAGGGAGACTATATATTTGTTCCAAATTCTTGGCAATCCATACAGTTGATATTTCACTTAAGACCATTAATGTCTACTTGTGGTGCCACTAGAAGAAGGGTTATTCAAAGTTTAATGGCAACCTATCCAATAATAGTTGGGATTACATCTATTAAGCCTGGATCAAAGTGATGTTTTGATGACAGTCTGACAGACCAACTTTGCTAGCCTGGAGCCACACCTGCATGACTAAGATGCAGTCATTCAGGCACATCTACTGTGTTTTTCTTACACTGCTGCATGCATGCACATATTATATCTTGCTTTAAAGATGAAATCATGTACCCAAGCAAATATGTAGACAAAGTAGACAACGGCTGTGCAGGCAGTAACCCATCCTACGATCAGCAGGATTGGAAAGAGTTTATGTGATGAAGCTGTAGGACCCACATCTAGAGAGACAAACACAAAAACAATGACAATATATTGGCAGCATGTGGAGAGATCTACTGAGTGAAACCTCTGTCTCCATGTTCAGGGTGGAGTGTCTCTTACCTCTCTTGGACATGACACCTCTCTCTGCTCTAATCTTCTTGTTGTGATGGGCACAATGCCAAGCTCCATGCTGGGAGAAGTTGACACCGGAATCCGGCAGGGCAGGGTGGAACAAATCGGATGGATTTGGAATTAAATCCATCCTCAGCCCTTCATGGGTCTCTCTGTTCCCTGCTCCTCGATGTTCACAAAAAGCACTCTATCACTTGCAGAAACCTATATTTTTCTCTCATCCTTTTTGTACATGAGGCCATTTCCGTCACAGTCTTTTCTCCGCGGACCTCGTCCCAGCTGTTACAGGCCCTGGGCTCCTCTTCCTGTATCCCCCTGGAGGAGTTGCTGCAGCTGGGGCTGGCAACCTTTTCTCTAGAGGGTTTACTGGGTCCTGTTCAGTTTAGGTCAATACGTGTGAATATCAGAGCTACAGGAAACAAACTGAACTTGTTTTTGTAAACAGCATCTGATCAAAATTCAGTTTAATGAGGACATAGCAAAAGCATCATATATAAACTTTGCCCTTTCTGTATTTATACAAGGCCTAGTAGCTGGGTACTTAGAGGAAACTCTGCACAAGCTTTGAGGAAATCATTTGACATTCTTGGGATATTTGCTTATTTCCTTCTGTGTTAGATAAGATTGATACCACTCTCATGAATAAACGTCTGAAGCTGCAGTTTGTTATTTGAATTAGCAGAAAGACACAAGGAAAACACAAGAAAGCTGGCTTGGCTCTGATAAGAAAGTCCACCTGACAGCACCTCTAAATTAACATGTCGTTTCTGTATCCACCGTATCCACAGCTTTAGAGGAGCCACGGCCTTGAAATGAGATGCTTGCTGTTTCTAGCTATATTCAGTCTTTGTGCCAGCCAAGATTAGCCAAATGAGCTGCAGCTTCACATGAACAAAGCAATTCAGAAGCATCAACTTTCCTGTTAAACTCTGGAGACATTAACTCTTAAAAAAAAAACAACATATTTCCCTAAATGGTAAAGCATTCCTTTAAAGGCTTGGAAGAGGGCACATCGGGTGAGAGAAGAGAAGGGAAGGGAAGGGAATGGAGCAGTAATTGATGGAGACTATTTAAGGATCCACAAAGGCTGAAGGAGAAGAGTAGGAGCATGAGATCAGGTGGTCTGGAAATGAGAGAGAACAGAAGGAACGAGGGGAAGGGAAGAAAGAGAGCGTGGAAAAGGAGAGGACACTCATTCGGTAATTGGATGAACACTTGTCACAGAGAGGGCCTGCTCCTGAAAATGACAGCTCTCTCTTTCTCCCTCTAACCCCTTTCATCTTTAAAAGGCCTCTCTAATCTATCTGTACATCTACAAGAACCCTCACATGCCCACATACAGCCCATCATTAGCATGGAGAGATTTGAGAGATGTGGGGTCAAAATGATTGTATAATCACATGAAATTATCCAGCCCCTGCTGGCTCTAAAGGGTGAATTTGTTGATTTTCTCAAAAATCCAAAACATGCTCAGTTGTTTTTTTTCTGTAATTGTCAAAATAAGTGTTTAAACGAGATAAATGCTGTTGTTTAAACCATAAGCTGCTGTAAAGTATCTCACGTAATAAAAATATAATGCTGTTCCCGGCAATCTGAATGAACACACCTGGGTTTTGTTCCATTATCATGTTAACTCCAAATTACTGAACCCTCCATCCTCCCCCTTAAATAACAAACTTAATTTGTCTTCCTGCTAAGCCACAATCTGATTTTCCTCCCATGTGGTAGTGATTTCTGTGTATCGCCTTCCTCTTCTTTCCTTCCTGGTGTGACAAGAGATGACCTGCAACCACTGTTGCTCAAAGTAAGTATCCACCCCTGTTACTGATTGAGTGTATGGGTTTTGAACAGAAAGTAGAATAATTAAACTTAACTTGCAACATGTGCTGTGCAGCTGTAATATTGTCTTTTATTAGACATGAAATGAAAAAAGGCATCTGATCTAAACTTTACAAATTCTCTCCACAGGATGTGGTTGTTTTTTTTTCCTGACTCTTGGTACATCTATCACTTTTGTCTGGCTGTTTCATGTCTCTTGAGTTAACTTATCAGTGTTGTTTATACTAAATTTGGATTTCCCCTGCTGAGCTTATATCTTCCAGTTGATGTGTGGTATATCTGTGCTCCGCTCCTCTGCTGCCTCACTGGAATGATCCAGAGGTGTATGAGGGGGAATCAGGTCAGCCGATTCTAAAATCTGCTGTTTCTGTTTAACAGGCAGCAGATAGAGTGATCAGTGCCCTCTTTCCTGATCATATTAAAGAGAGTCTGAGCTTGGATTTAAAATAAGCAGATTAATGCAACAATACAAGATTTTGGGATTTAATGACATTCTTTTCTTGAGAATTTTCATCAAAATTAAATTTATGTTTGATTGATGTTCCTAATGTTTATCTTTTCTACTATTATTTTTCCTGTCTCTCATCTGCTGCAGTTTTAAACAGTGAACTTATTGTTGGCTTCAGGCTGATGATCTTTGCAGTGGATGAAATTAACAATAACTTGGACCTCCTGCCTAACTTTACCGGTGGCTATTTGGCAGCTCATGCATGCCTATCAGAGAGAAACAGCTCTCTCAGCAGCCAAGGCTATTGTAACCGGACAGGAAGTTTATTTAGAAATTCAGTTTTTGGATCTGTAGCTATATGGTGCCAGTTATTGATAGGGATGCACACACTTCAGCACCTCCACTGTTGTTGCAAACGCCCTTGGAGTGTTGAATATGCCCATGGTGAGGATAATTGATGTGTTGCAAACAAAAACAAAGATTCATGTGCTCACTAGTTTTGTTGCAATGTATTCCAAATACTCCCCTCTTGCACATTTATGTTTGGGCTTCACAGTGTTACATTGCTGCCATACAAGAGGAAGCTCATGAGTTCCAACCCCAGTAAGTGTAATTTCAGCCATCTGTGTTCAGTTTGCACGTTGTGCATGTGTGTGCGTGTGTGTGGGTTTCCTCTTGCTGCTCCTGTTTCCTTCAAAATCAAAGACATGAATGTTAGGCATTAGGGAAGCTCCCATAATTGCCTTTGACAAAAACACTGCCCCTAGTTATTTAATGTCCTGTGTGTGTGTGTGTGTCCGAATGATAACAGGGGTTACCTGCTGTTTCTGCACAATGCATGGCTCCGCAGACGCTGCCATGTCTGAGCCGCTACGCCTGATTAGGTGGACCTGGGTGTGGCAGGTGAATGATGATTTTGGCAGATTGTAGGATTAAGATGTTGATGGCTGCACTCAGGAAAACCCAAGTGTGTGATGCCTACTATTCCAAAGGTACTGCAATGTCTTATTATAACACTGTAACTATACTGACTACAGTCCCTGTCTTTCTTTGTCATTCTCTCCCTTACCATTGGATTCCTAAATATTTCTATTTTCCATTTCAAGAACTTTTAAAGATGACAAGGTGAAGGTTTGTTGACATCATCCAAAAATCCACTTCCAGAACACTGTAGTGAATTTTTTATAGACCAGGATGCAAAAGGTAATGGAATTACTAAACCAGACTAGACTTTAATTAGACTTTAATTTTCACTTGCACCCCTTTTGGGCGCATAATACATGCCTGCTTCTCATCTCTTTGTTAGGTGATTTTTGAGCAAGTTTTCCAGCAGAATATATTGTGGGATTACTAATAAGGCTTGGGTTACTGTCTTAGTTCCCCCAATGTTCACTCATTGGCCAGGACCATAGGATTTGTTCTGGACTCGGAGCCATTCTGTCTCACATAAAATCCCAGCCTGACTTCACCCAACCATGACCCTTTCATGGAGTAACTGTGGGAAAATATTGTTTTGATGCTCTTTCAGCACTGGTCGGGGAGGGATGTCGTGTTCAGGCTCAGAGGTCAAAGGTGAAGAAAATTGATGGAGGAAAGGCTCTGTATCATTTGAAAGATCTATCACATTGTTTTTTATTTCTCATATTTCTTATTCTCTGTAATGAGTCACTTCTAGACATTGGGGAAAGTTTGTACACAGATGTGTCCCAGCTCACTTACGATGTCTGCAAGGTTATGTATGTTATTACTCATGCAACAAAAGATACGCCGGCCTGTAACCCTGGAAAAGGTCTCTTCTTGCAAGGCTAGGATCCTGATGTCTTGGAGGCTGCAGTCGGCACAAGTAAATAAAATTCTACAAGCTGAAGCTGCCACAAATATTATCGTTTAAAGAAGTGATAAACAACTTTTTTCTCTCTCTCCTCACATCAACCACGGATGTGAGGGGATATTTACAACTCCGCTGAATAAATGGATGAACTTTGACAAGATATCATCAACTGGCATGCGTCAGCTCAGGAACAACAGAATTTGTCACTGTTGGCCATTCAGTGTCCTCTCAAGGGTAAGATGTTCGGTTTCACATAAACATGGACAGAGTGGTGTTGGCAAAAGTCAGCAGCTATAAGGCTATACATTTCTGTTTCTTTATTTTCCTTGTAAGTCTCTCTTTTACTCACTTGGAAAGACAATATGAGAAGGACTCTGCTGCTGAATTCTCAGTACATGATGTAATATGACTATAGTATTACTTTATTACCTGATCCAAGGTTGCTGTGTGTGGCTTTAGCAGTGCTTATCTTCTTTGTACAGGGAAAGCCAGGAAAGCTGCTGAGCTGCTTTTTGTCCTTTGTTGTGAGAGAGACATTTGCAACAAAACAGGTATTTTGAGTGTTTGTTTGATTTGTTTTAACATAACAAATAAAACCTATAATTTCCTGAACAGCAGCTTTTCAGCCACTGCAATGCAAGCAATCAGCAGGACCACCTATCACAAATCCAGGGTTTTTTAACTTTATAAATTGTGAGATTTTCCCTTTTTTCTTTCCTTCTTTCTTGACACTCAGTGGGGAACATAATATTGATTTCATACTATAAAATCCCCTTGAATTGTATTAAGATCCAGGCGGATTGTTCATGCAGTAAGAAACTTTATGAGGTAAAAACCAAAAGAGACTCAATCAAAGCAAAACCCACCATGTTTTTATATTTTAATCAATTAATGTTTTGTTTACTGGTGATAGAGTTTGCCATTTTATAATAATAATAAAAAAAACATTTATGACTGACAAAAATTTGCAGCACAAAATGAACTGTATGTTGACTTTGTTATACTTGCTGATTTCAAGCTATATTCAAATTTAATACTACCTATAAAAAGATCTTTAATTTTAATAATAAAAAAAAATAAAATGTTTGTGCAACATGAGAATTTACAGAAAAACATACAACGGGCCAAGATGTCATTACAAATGCAGAAATAAATCTGTTTCTGTTTGGTTTTTCATTGACTTTTTAAATACTCTTGTTTGTACTTGTGACTTGTCAGGTGATAATGAACTAGAAATAAAAGCTGTGAATTTACCTGGAAACTATTGAAATAAATAGTTGAGGTTGAGAACACATTTAATTTATGTGGAAAACAATAATAACCCCTGCAAGTTCTTTATCTCACTGTTTTGGGATAACTGTGTCCTGAAGCAGTTCTGGTCAAACTGAAACCACACAGTGTGTTTTCTCCAGCAGGTGGATTATCTGTCTTATGGTGACACAACAGGAGTCATCCTCTTCATCATCTCAGCTGCTAGAGCAGCACTGACAGCCGCCACATTTTAAACCTTCCTTTTTCTACCAAAACACACCTCTGGTAAAGTATAGCATCATCTCCAATGATGCCAAGTCATATTTTGGGGGGTGTTACACTGCAGTTTCATCATTCTGACAGAATAATGGTGTGATGATAGTTTCCTGACCCATTAGGATCAAAATTAAATGACCACATTGAACATTTTGCTGTAATTAATCCTTCTGTCTCCTTACTTCAAAAACTCTCCTCTGCTTTAAGGTGTGAGCCAACAACTCTGAGGTGAGCTTCATGCTCTTGCTGGAGCTGAAGTTGTGCTTTTTATAAATGCTGACTTTCATTGGACAGTGAGTTGCTTACTTCTTACTTCTGTATGCTGAGACAGACTGTTTGGAGTTGGCTTTGTGTTATCTGTCTCCTGCCTGCTGAGCAGCACCACGGTGGAGGTCCTGGTGGCCTTTTGTTCTATGCTGCCATAGGGAGACCTGACATGCTTGTGGGTCTTGTTCAACACACTTTGGACATCTCCATTTGTAGTCTGGTGCAGGTGATTATGTGATTAACATAGAAAGTTTTTCATTATTGTAAGGAATTCTTGCATGACATTTTACTTTTTTACCCACATTGCTCCATACGAGGTGTGTTTCTGTTATGCTGAATACAAAATAAGGTTCAGTATCAGGTTAAGGTCCTGTAAGGCTCCAAAATTCTTTCTGTTCATGATTTTGATTTCTGAGTGTGGTATCTGCCTCAGTTTTTATTTTTCTTTATATTCCAAACACAACTCACCCTGCATTTCCTGATCCAGCTGTATTATCCTAGATTCTGATCTGTGTGCTGTGGCCAAACCCGACTCCACCTCAGCCTGCTAAAAGAGACATCATGGACAACATGGGACCCAATTTCATTCTTAAATATGCTGTTAGGCCTGTGGTGGGCTTCTCACTGGCTCTGAGCTACACTGTCTTGCTGACCTGTCTTATCCTCTTCCTGACCTTCCAACCAATAAAATTCCCAGATAACTTTAATGAAGCCAAACTGATTCTCGTCAGCATACTAATACTCTGTACTGAGAGGCCTTTGTGCATGGCTCCATCAGCTCTCCTGGGAAGGATACTGTTGCAGTAAGGATTTTTGTCATCTTGGCCTGAAGGTATGGGCTATATCTTCAGTATCTTGGCCCCAAAGTGTTTCACTGTTCTCTGAGATACTCAAGAAACTCTGAAATCACTTAATGGCCAAAGAGTGGGAAATAGCAACACCTCATGGTCAACAGGTGAAGACACAAAAAGGTTCTAGTTAATTTAAAAACAAAATAATTTGTAATTTTTTAAGAACTGCATGACACAATGACAACAACAACAACAACAAAAACAAACAGTTTAATTTATATTCTTGACATTAGTAATAATTGATTTTCCTTATTTGTGGATATTTTCACTTTTATTCTGCGCAACATTTTCTGCACATAATTTGATCCATTTAATTTTGTTGTTGAATTTACTGTAGCAAACATCTGCATATATGCCTTCATAAATAGAAAGAAACATCCCATCACATTGTCAGCTCATGAGTTAGTGCAATGCCAACCTGACAGCCCATCACAAACACTTGAGCATCATAGTGGATATGTGAGCATTTGTTTTGCACACTGTTCACTCTCACACATAATATTCAGTGTGAGAAACTCTGTATTTCTGTCTCTCTTCTGTCTCTTGATTGCATTCTGTCAGCACATTTTTTTTTTATCTGTCCCTCCAGAGCTCCCTTACATGGATCTGGTGCCTAATTAGATTAGCATAGTGACTCATACATATCAAAAAAAAGTCATCATCACTACTGCTGCTTTAATTTTGGGGGATTTTCGAGTCCCTCTGATCAGTCACTGCCCTGTATAATGTAGGCAACCACATGGGCTCTTGTGAATGGTGCTATTATGGCAGAGACCATTAGTCATGGCTGAAATTTCTATGGTGCCCATCTCCCCTGTGACACAGACTCTGACTAACAAAAGGCAAAAGAACGCTGGAAAAAAAGCTACCTGAAAAGAACTGGTTTCAAGGAGAAAAATAAGTGAGAGCCAGGACTGGATGGTAAAAGAGACGTCATCATCATGAAAGGAGAATTTAGGTGTTAGGGCTTTCCAAAAGAGACCAGAGAAGCATGACACCAGCACAAAAAAAACTGAAACAAAAAGCAGGCTTTAGTAAGGTAGGCTGATACAAGCAAAGAAGAGGACACAGAAGAAGAAAGGAGGAAAGTTACAAAAAACAAACTTAACAAAGCAGGAAAACAAAAGGAAAAAGGCAGGTAGGAGACAAGGATTCAGGATCAGGGAGCAGAAAAAGACAAACTGACCATAAATGAGGGGAACTTAAAAACTGTGACAAGGGCAGGGCACATGGTCACATGAGGGTAAAAACTGGGATAAAAAACAAGACAGGACAACAGTTACCACAATAAAAAACAGGAAACACAGAAGACCATAAAAAAACAACAAAAAACAAACAAAAAACAAAAAAAACTCAGATAACTTGACGGCTTGTGACTATAAGTTTAGATTCAATCTTTGCAAGACATGTATCATTCACTCAACTCATGTAATGATGGTGCATGAGTGATGTGTACAGTTATCTTTCTCCATTCCCTTTCTGTCATGCTACACTGTGTTCTAAAGTGTTGTCATCAGTTACACTGGTGCATTAAGAGAAGGTGAAGAAGATAACAGGAGTATTGTCCCTCACAGTGAAATGTAATAGTCCTGCTGCTACACTAAACAGAAAATAATGAGGTATCGATTCAACTACATGATCATTTTTTTAATAGCCTGTAGCATTTTTCCACAAATATCCAGATTTTATTTTCCCAGATTTTGACAGAGGTCTTGTTATCAGTAGTTTTCTCTTTTGCTGATCTGTTCATCTATGTTTTTGTTGTCATATGTTTTTAAATCTATCCCTATGGCACAATTCAAGATTTCTTAGGGTCATGTATCAGCAATCTGGGCAAGATATGTTGGACCTCTGTCAGTTACGCTGCTCTGAAAATTCAAAAATGCTTGTCATAATGTAACTGAAACATAATGCTAATTGCCACTTCTCTTAGTAGGATTTGCCTCCTGAATGTTATGTTGCAAACACTTCAAAATCGGGCGGAAGGAAAAGTCTCCAGTTGGATAATTGTCAAGTAGAAGTCACAAGTGGAATGTTAACAACTCCAAATGAAAGACACTTAACAGAATTTTTGCTTCACAACTAACTACTTCCTAGAAACCAACTATTAGGTTGATTCAACAATTTTGACACCGTCAAAACAAACTTAACATTACAGGCTGCGCCCAATTGATTTGCACTCAGCAGCTGTTGGCTTTCTTTGTTTTATTTTAACCATCCCTGTTTCTCAAGTGCAATCACTGCTGACACCTCTTTTCACCCTGAAGAAATCATATTATAATTTCATTGTCACGACAGAATATTTTATGTTACTTCTCTAACCTCATTTGTCCCTGGGCATTTTGTAATTAAAGCAAAACATCTGTTCAGCATTTTCCCCATAAAAAAAAAAAAAACTGTGATGACAGGACTGAGTATATAGCTGTATGTATAGAGGTTATGCCTTTATCACATCTTACTTTCCCTCCTGTGTTTACCTTTATACTATTAGCAGACTCAAGTCATCACTTCTCAACTTGTCCTCTTTGAGTGAGTTTTCTGCCAGATCTGAACTTATTCTACTCTCATCTGCTTTTTAACATATTTTCCACAGTCACCGAACACTTCATTTTCCGTCTGTGCCTGTAATTCAATGACCTATTCATTTTTATTGAAGAAATTACAGTGCAGTGTTTTCGTATTCTAATAATTTAACCCTGAAGATGGAGATGATTTATTCTGTTCTCCTTAATTAAATCAAGCGAACAGTGCTGCCATCTGAATAATTACTCTTTGTAATGAAACAGAGACAAGCTGTGCACTTTTGAAAAAACAAATCTATCTGATTTCTTACAGTAATCTCTATCAGAAGAGAGGACAAACAAATTTCAAAGGGTAAAGATTAGAGATGAATGAAGGTGAAGTTTGGGAATAAATGTAAATCGATTCATACAGTGTCAATAAAACACTGCTGTCCGCCTGCCCCCATCTGACACCTTTTTCCTCGTCTGTCCCTGATTGACGTCAGAGGCCCGATGTTTCTCCATCTTCCAATTTATCTGGCTGCCTTGGGAGGAACAGCAGATCAATCAGTGGTGGATAATCAATGTAAGCCCGAGAGCAGCTGTGGAGAGCAGGAAAAATGTCTGACGGTTTTGTTTGTTATTGTAGGAAACAGCCAGGCGTGATGTTTATGTGTAAAGGCCCCTGGAGTATGAGGATTTAATTAACCAATGACAGCTGGGATTTTTACAGAGCATACCTCTTAGACCCTGGGCCTCATCATTCTATCCCAGGTCACAGCAGCACGGACAGTGCTGCCAAGCCCCGTTCGGAGCTGTCCTTCACATTTTCACGGAGAACATCCAAGGAGTGTCACAGAGCTGGAAAAATAAAACCTTTCCATTGATTCATGTCTTTTTGTAAACTTATGACTGCATGACAATGATTTGGTTTTCTTGGACATGGGAGTGAAACTGTAGGGGTTTCATAGCATTACATCATCTCTGTGTGATTATCGACTGTTGAAAGTTTTGTTTCTGGGATTATCCTGAAAATATATTTGCAGCAGTCTCCAAATTAATTATAAAAGTTAGATTCAATCTTTAATTTCACCAAAGTCAATAATTTAATATAATATAGGAATGAATAGGCATTAACAAATTCCCAAAGGCAGAAGAGAAAGTAACTGAGAAGAGTAAAGGTGTGTGTGTGTTTGTGTTTGTGCACATTTTCCTAGAGGACAGGATAAATGGCAGAGGGTGTCATTGACAGCACACTACTACCATCTGGTGGTAAAATGTAAACATTCATATTTAAGGACACAGGCTGAAAAGTTGTCTCTGCCACCACTTTCATTTTCTCATCAAAATAACACAAGTTAAAGTGTAGAGTTCAATATTAATCTGGGACAAAGTCAGTAGAAAAGGTCCAAAGAACACAGATGTGATAAAGATGATCTCCTAAAACCTGTCAGTGGCAGCTTTGGACATCAGGTGTTTTTTTGTGTTCTTCTCTGGCCTTAATAGAATTATGTAGCACTTTGGTGCAAAGATGCAACCAAGAAGTCCATAACTGGAGGATAAAATGGCAAACACCTCTGTGACTGTGGAGTATTTCCCTGGAGAGCTGATGTAGGCAGGGACAAAGGCCACCCACACTGCACAAAAAATCAGCATACTGAAGGTGATAAGTCTGGCTTCATTGAAGTTATCTGGGAGTTTCCTTGCCAGGAAGGCCAGGACGAGGCACAGGCAGGCCAACAGGCCAATGTAGCCCAGGACGAGAGTGAATGCTATGGGTGAGCCTTCGTCACACAAGAGAATGACAATAGGGCTCTCACGTGGCATCAGTTGGATTGGAGTGGGAGGAGCAACAACCAGCCACACTGTACAGATGATTACCTGCATGTAAAGACACATTTCTTTGTTACAAACTTAAACATAAATGCATCACAAACTATGTAAAGTGCCTAAAAAGATATCCTTACCTGGATCAGCGTACAAACAGTAATGATTGCCTTTTGCTGTGGAGGCCCAAACCATTTTATCACATTACTACCTGGAAGTGTAGCTTTAAAGGCCATTAACACAACTATTGTTTTCCCTAGAACACATGAGATACACAGGACAAAAGTGATCCCAAACGCTGTGTGTCGCAGCATGCAGGACCAATCAGAGGGCTGGCCGATGAAGGTCAGAGAACACAGGAAACACAGCGTTAATGAGAAGAGCAGCAGGAAGCTCAGTTCAGAGTTGTTGGCCCTGACAATGGGTGTTGTCCTGTGACGGAAGAATATAAAGACTACAACACAGGTACAGAAGGATCCAATGAGAGAAATAGCCATCAGGGTGATGCCCATGGTGTCGCTAAAGGAGAGGAACTCCACTTGTTTAGGGATACAAGCTGTCCGCTCAGCATTAGACCAGGACTCCGGCTGGCAGTGCACACACTCTATGGCATCTATAAGGAAAGATAAGAGGCCTTTAGATGCTAAACTGGGACTCTATCACAGTAGCCTTAGGTCAGATATCCCAAACATAATGTGGACAATTAGCTTTTCCTCACCAGTCTGATTGCTAATCTCCCCAGCTGTACAAACCACACAATCATGGCAGCAGATAGGGAAGTGAGGTCTGATTGCCTTCCGGGTGCCTGGGGGACAAATGCTGCTGCATACTGACAAGGGGACCTGGGCAGAGGAGAAAACACACACTACATTGGTCACAACACAGTCACAAAATGTAAATATTATTGCTCAAATTCAATTAATAAAATATGCTCTTTTTTAACTATTAAGATCCCTACTTTGGTTTGGTTGCCATTCCATACAAAGTTCTGTTGATTTATCTGGAGTTTTTGTTTCCCATCTGTAGTTGTTTCATCAAATTTGCCAATAGTGACAAACTCCATTTCTCCAGTTGGTGTCAGCTGCCAGGTAACCAGGTCATACATAGCTGCAGGGTCACCATTCTCATCAAACTTAGTTTCATCACCGAATGAGTTCATGTTTTCCACCTCTTTTAAATAATGAAGGAGCTAAAGGAAGAAAGTGCATGTGATCATCTGGTAATTTCTCCAAAATCTATCTCATTTATCAAGGCTGAACTACTGAAGATACCATACCTGCCATGGCTGTATACTGTCTGCTTCTGGACAGGCCTGCAGAGGAAATGGACCTTTCCCTTTCACACAGCTTCTCATAGCCTTTATTGCATGGGCAATGGCATACACTGCTTTGTAGACATTGTAGGAAATACGTAGCTGTGAAACATCTGAAAAGATGCTCTTCATGCTCTCCAGCTTTTCTTCTCCAGAACATGGAGGTTTACCCTCATCATTACCTTCCTGACCTTTCTGCGCACTCAAATCACACTGAAACATCTCTTCCCAGAAGGGTATTAGGAAAGGATCCTCCAGGGCATCCGGGCTCAAGGGATGCAAGCGGAGCAGAAATTCCTGCAATCCAGGGATGTGTGATCGTCGAATGGCAAATCCCATTGAACCCTGAAGGATTTGGTGATACTTTTTGGGGGTGGAGAGGACAGCTGCTGTGCTCCAAGCCTCACTGGCCAGCCACTGTATCCCAGTGAGTCCCTGTCTAAGATCAAGATACTTCAAGATGTCAACTTCACAGTGAAAAAAACACAAGCATTTTAATTCAGGTAAAATTGAATCATTAAAAAATGAAACATATTGATCTATAGTGTCATGCCTGTATCCTTCATCAAACAATGCAGCTGCATCTTGTTCAACAGCAAACAAAAGAATCACCCGAGCCCCTGAGGAGCGGATCTTGGAGATGATGGATGAAATGGCAGCCTGAGCTCGATTTTTAGGGATGATCTCATGGAGGGCAACACAGGCACCCACCTTTCTAACCTAAGAGAGCAATGGAGATGCATGGAAACGTAACTTTATGTTCACTGTACCTGCAGAAGAATGATCTCTAAAAATTGTGAAATGGCAATTTATTCTGGTTAAGTCCTTTTTATATGAATGACCCACCTCATCAGCAAAGATGTTTGCTCCACCTCGTCCATAGGCATCATCCCCTGCAATCACACCCACCCAAGTCCAGCCAAAATGCTTCACCAGTTGTACTAGTGCATCTACCTAGATACAATAAGAGAAACAGAGCGATTTGCATTGTTTTAGAAATGATAATGGACACGTTTATGTTTATGTACTGAGGTTATATCACAATGTGAGTAATGTGACTGTCTGCTGCCTCTAACCTGAAAGAAGTCACTGGGCATGGTCCTTAAAAAGGCAGGAAACTCATTTTTGTCACTTAAACAGGCACAGCTGGAGAAATAACTCACCTTAAAGGAGACAAACAATAGTACTCAAATTTGAAAAACAATTTCAAGCTTTCAAATATT